>CM060425.1:30683329-31161809 GCA_030545235.1 Helianthus tuberosus
CATTACATAAAGTCTTGATCATTTGATGAATAAGTTGGATAAAAACTATAATGTTGTGTAAAACTTGTAAGACTTGTCTTGTGGTGATTATTTAGTGCCGATCTATGTTGTGGTAGCTCGGATCATCATCTAACCCGGATTGTCATGTTCAAGAATCATGGCATAGAGTTTGTTAAAGTGTGAAAAGGGGGTTAAATGATGAAACACTACTACACACTAAACATGAACTTGTGTAAAAACAATTTTTCTTATGAAATGAAGTTCTAAACTAGTAGATCTAAAGATCTACAAGTGGTTTTTCGGAAGAACCAAGCAAAAATATTAGTTTTGTTAAAACCCGGATCTTATCCGAACTAAAAGCATTTTTAGTAAATAAACAAGTGTGTAGACACATGTGTCACAAGAAAATTTAACAAAGAAATATTTTTGTAAATCTCGACTAGAAGTTGTGAAACTTCATATTCTTTAAAAATAAAGTTTTTAAGAAACTAAAATTATTTTTAAAGATAACAAGACTTACTAAATGTGCTAGTAAGTTACTACACATTTTTGTAAATATTCAAGTTCATGAAATGGAGGAATTAGTGATTATTGTTGATGATTATTGTTGATAATTGTTGTTGATGATTGTTGACGATTTAAAAGAAAATAAACACATGTTTTGAAAACATGGGAAACGTCCATTTTTAGGGGAAACTCTGTCAAAATTTTTATAAATTTTGACACTTAGAAAAATATAAGTTTTTGAGAAACTTATTCCCTAAAAATGTATTTAAAAGTATTACCAAGGTTTCCCTAATTTTTGGTGATGAGAAATGGTGATTTTTCAAGAATAAAAATGGATATTAAGTATATATTTTTGAAAGAAAAATATATATTATTTGATCACCAATTTTTGTGCTAAGTGTATATAGTATGTGTTATACGTGCTAGTGTATTAAGACTTAAAAATACACTAATTACTCATGAGGAGTAGAAATATAAAAATACACATACAACATACAAGATACATAATTCGGGTGCAAAGTGCAAAACACAAAAGACTTATATTTATTTTAGAGAAAATAATATAAGTAAGATACGTAGTTAAAAATATAAGAATATTTTTAACACAAGAAAATATACACAAAAGAGAGTGACTGTACTTGTGCGACGCAAGTCTAGTGACTAACGTTAAGAAAACGCGTATAGGTTACGACGTTAATTAAGCAAATCCGGTGGAGTTTACGACGCTAGGAACGCAAAGTTGTGAGTTCATGCTCCCCCTTTTCTCTTTAACTGTTTTCAGTTTTTATAACTTCGGGGGGGAAATACATGTAAATGGTATGATATAAATACAAGAAGTACACTTGGTGAGAACGAGAACCAAGTGTGACGAAATATAAGACAATAAGAAACGCGCTTGGTGAGGACGAGAACCAAGTTGGATGCGTTATGAGAAATGATAAAAAGAAACGCGCTTGGTGAGGACGAGAACCAAGTAGGATGCGTTATGAGAAATAGTGTCACGAATAGGGTACAGAAGCACCATTAATCGTGTACATACTTAGACCGCAGAACAAAAGGTTAGATCTAACGGGTGCCTGGCAGCCACACTCTCGGTGAGGGCGAGAATCGAGTAGTGCTTTTGTGTCTCAGAATATACCAATTAAATGCCTTAGGTTTGGTGACTTCCTATGTCGTGCCACATGTTAATGGCTTTGCAACCCATTAACAATCTGATAATTACAGAAATACTGTATTTACATAAAATTCATACCATACTAAAATTGATATATAACTTGAAGTACGTGGGGTACTCAAGAGGATTGATATATAACTTGAAGTACGTGGGGTACTCAAGAAAAGATTGAATTATACATGGGTACGTGGTGTACACATGAAACTGGATTTATATATGAAAACTTGATTTACTCACAAACTATGTTTTCATACAAAGTATACAAACATGAAATACAAAACTGCATGAATTCACACCAACTTTATGTTGACGTTTTTTCCAAAAACTCACATGTATTTCAGGTAACTAGGATGGATGTGCGCGCGGTCTTGCTTATGCTCATGGATGTCGCTCGTGTTTAACTTTAAATAAAGTTGTAAACTTTTAAGACAATGTTTTAAGCTGTCTAGCGATGTAAACGCTAAACTTATGTTTTCAAATCATGGTATTTGATGTTATTTTACGAGCATGTAGTATGTCTACTCTTCGTATGCAATGAGAACCTTTCATGATCACACCTCGTGCTTCCGCCGTAGAAAGGGGTGTGACATCTTGTCATACTTCGGACCGTTCCTCTATCATATCCATAATTTGTTCAACCCTCGTCATCTTCAAATGCGAGTTTCCTCCAATTACAACATTCATAAAAGTTAGTAATGTCAACTTTACTAAATGCCCGTATCATAATACAAGGATTTTCTACTATACGTGTTAACGCACGTAATTTTGTTAACTATATCTATTATTTAATTGAGGTATCGTATATTACACGATAACCCTATGTGTTGTTTACAACACTTTAACATGCTAAACCATTAAAATACACGTACTTACCGGATTTGCGATCAAGCCTCGAACCGAACACATTTTGTCAACAACCTTAAGCTCTGATTACCAACTTGTAACACCCTTGTTATTATTTTAAAGGTTTTCGTATAAATAAAGAAAATAAACATGTAATTACGATGAAGTATCCTAAGAAAATACGGGTTTACTAAAACTTTTACAGTTTAAAAGTTTGACAACATATTGTATACGAATTCGTCGTTTAAAAGGTACAAAGAAACGCTACGCGGAAGCTTGTATTTTATCGTGTTCGGTTCCTCATCGAGCTTGATCTTCATCCGGGCACTCTTGGCGATCACCTATGATCAAAACCAACTTAAAAGTTAGTTTTGATAGTCAAATATTAAGTTTAAACAAGTACAGGGGTTAAAATGACAAAATTTAAACATTTTCCGGAGTTAGGGGCGTCGCGTGACGCCAAGGGCCTAGGCGTCACGCCTAGCCCTTGTTTTCACAGACTGTTGCCTTCAGCTGTTGCTGTACATTCCCAGCTCAACCCGATTTCACGGAAACGGCCATAACTTCTTCGTTATTGATCCGTTTTACCCGATTCTTTTTCCTATGCGTCCGTAATTTAATTCTCCATCTTATGGAGTTAAAATCCAACATCCAACATAAATAAATTTTGAGACTTTCAAGCCTTCGACTCGTTACCTTTTTATCAAATTTTACCCGTTTATGCATTTTATCAAACAAACATATTTGTTTGATTCTTACATCACCTACACTTCTTCAAATAAATGTTATATACCATATTAGGTTCTAATCACAGGTTTATTACCCAATTTAAACCCGTTTTCGCTCGTATGCTTATTTTGACCCGTTAAGGGTATTTAAGCACTTTCGAGCCTAAAATCGCTTTCATTTGTATCTAACTTTATATTTCCACATTTCTTACCAGGTAGTCTTCCACCACAACTATATTTGTGGTGGATTTAATGTGGAGATACATATATTCCGAGTTTTATCCGTCGGACTATCATTTTACGGCAAAGACCCATATTGAGTCATTTGACCCAAGATTTACCCTTTTCATTCTTTATACTTGTTCAAAGTATTTGCTTGATCATATAACTTGTTTTTAAACAACTCTTAAGGTTCATTTACTTGATTTTGCTTACGAGGGCGTTTTGGTCATCTTAAACCCTTTCTTTACAACAAAGGACTTTTCATGTCGTAATTGACCAAAATTCCACTTTTTAAACTAGGATCTTGTTTAAATAGCCATCATGTTTTTAAAACACAATGACCATAACTTAAATCATTCGGTTTACTTAAAAGATAACCCAATGTCCATTTTAACTTGTTTAGCCCTCATTGAACTTCAAGTTCTAATGATGATTTGACCAATTATACATACCTGGCTCGAATCAATATATTGACCCGTTTTGATACCTTGCCTTAGTAGCCGCTAAGTAATAGCGATGTCAACATTCAATCGATATTTATTCCTGTAATCATGCAACTCGACAAAACATTAGCCGCTATTGTCAAAGGGTGATATTTTCACCTTTTGACCCGTTTGGTCTATATGACCATTTACTTTTGCGAGATGGATTTATTATCATCTCGTCTACATAACTTGTACCGTTTTACACCGTACGGTCAATTTACTTATAAATCTATTTCTTAATACTTTTTAGCCTATTAAGGCTTACTTCATAAGTGTCTTTTAAAACCAATAGTTATGGTCGACGCGTGACCAATTTACCGTTTTACCCTTATTGTTTGTTTTGGTTTACCCTATAAGGTAACCATTTAAAAGTTCATTTTCCATTTGTCATAAAATGATCGAATTACCGATTTAAATCCTTTTTAAACCATCAACATGGTCTCTTGTCATGCTCGACTTTCTTGTTCCGTACGTCTACCCGTCGAAACATCATACCTCAACTATGTATTTATCTTATTCGTAACTAATACGATAAGAGAATATTCTAAAATATAAGACTAGTGTAAGCCATACTTACCTTGCATTCCGAATACGCTTTTCCTTTATGCTTGACTCGTTCGACCCGCTTTCTCCCCAAGCTTCACCTAGCTTGTTAAGCGCCAACTATCATTCATTATTCACAAGGTTGTTAGATTAGTCATTCCAAATCATGACTTTCACACCTTATGATTCTTTGACTATTTTTCTTTTTAAACTCAATCATGAATCATGAGTTTAATTCTTGTGTCAAGACTCACTTCTAATCAATTATGAACTCTTAACAAAATCCCCATTTTGTTCAAGTAGTTCATTCATACGAGTTAGTATGGCGTTTATAAATACCAATACAACATTAATTTCATCAAATCAACTAAACCCATTTCATAGCAATTATGATCATATACTCAAACTTGTAAATTGTTCAAGTATTTTGCTTCAACTATTAAATATGATGATTTTAACATGTGTGTATCATCATTTTCACTACATAATCCAAACCCACTTGTCTAAGTGTAGTAATCCATCAAATTATTCAAATCATAGCAAATTTTTCTTCAAATTTCTACTTAGGGTTTGTTCCTAAGCAATGACACTTCATTAATTCGGCCATAGCCTCTACGATTCATACATAGATTGCATCATGCAAGGTTAATCGATTTTCACAACTTCAAGAATGTTAGAAATTCAACATACCTCACGATCCCCTTGACTTGGTGATCGTTTCTACGCGTTCATGCATTGATTTGGATCTTGATTCGAGCTTCAATTTGACCAATTTGTAGAACTAGGGTTTTGAGGTCCTTGCTCTTGTCCCTGGTCGTACGCACACACACACACACTAAGTGTGTGTTGTGTTTGATTTTTAGTTTTTATAAATCAAGTCCCTTTGTTTGCAACTTAAGTCCCTCTAGTTTGGTTAGTTATTAAGTAGGCCATAACCTACTTATTTCTAGTAACATTCCCTCTTATTAACTAGGTTAATTATTCCTAGTTAGCTTACTGGGTTCGGGAAGTCATAACCCGTTTTATTTTAAGTCCCGTTAACTCAGGCTCTAATAAACTTAATTCCTTAAAACTTTGATTCGTTTTTATTTAATATTAGGATTTCTTATTTAAATCCAAATATTTGTCGGGTTATTTTTACTACTAACGGTACGTTACCCGTCTTTTAGTATTAACGGGGTTTAATTACCAAACCCGTTTTCGGGGTGTTACACGAATGTCTTCCTCTTTGTCAATGGCAAGTAGAAAACTTTGTTTAACCGTTGTTGACTTTGTTATCTCTACAAACAAAGTGTTCCAGTAGGCTAGAAAATTTAACTTGAATAATCTGCCGCCATTTGTTTGTTTTTTCATTACTTTTGCAACTAATGTATGAGTAATTTTGTTGGTGTACGGCCACTGGTTTTTGAACTCATCAATAGTTGTTTCTGCCCCTTGAGTAGTTGTATTTTTTTCGACTATCGCTCCTTTCCGAGGCTTATTTTTTTCCCGTACTATAATATTCCCTTTTGGAATACCAAACACATCATGTACCGAATCTCGGGTGATTTCTATCTTATGATTTCCTATGCTTAGTGTGCTGTATTGCTCGTCATAGTTACGTACGAGCCAATAACCTAGACGTGTGCTTATATGATTAAGCTTTATATCAAGCACATCACCAAATCCAATGCTTTTCACATCCGCTACCTGTGCTTCTGTAAATTGTTTTACTGTATCTAAGAAACCTGAAGGACTACACCGTAGGCTTATTACATCATGATGATATTCATAGTACGGTCTTGGTTCCCTCCTAATTGGTTCCGCTTCGGTAATCGTCTGTTTCCCCTTTCTAGGATCCATATGCTTGTCTTCTTTCGATGGTTTCTTTTTTACTGGCTCAAAGTCATCATCATCTTGGTCAGTTGAAGTGTTTGGCCTTTTTTTTTGTGTTTGGCCTTTTTTTTTTGTGTTTTCTGCCCTTTTATCTATCAAGTCTTTAATGGGCACTTCAAAATCATCATCCTCATCTTGCAGATTTAATTTTTTTTGCTTTTTCTTGACGTTTAACTTGCGAGGTTGTTTTGTTATCATCGTCTGAATCTTAATGGGGGGCTCAAAATCATCATCATCAGCAGCAACCCCTACACTCAGATTTCAAAACAAATTAAATCAAGCAAATTACCTTTTTCATATAATAACAGGCGTTATTATTTTGCTCCAAAAAAATTATACAACAGGCGTTATTATTGTTGCCATCAATTTTTTTTTCATAACAGAAGCTGTTTAGTAGACAAGAACAAGCCAGAGGATGTCCATTTTTGCCACCAAAACTCAACAAATATTATACAATAGGCGTTATTATTTTTGCCATCAACTTTTTTTCATAACAGAACATAGGCGTAATTATGTTCCTTCGATGCGTTATTATTTTCAACCTTGCTAAATCAAAAATTTTGCTTTTAAAAACGGATGAAAACAAATGGCAACTTAGATCAGAAGCCCCAATATCAAAATTTAACCTAATAAAACATTCGATACCTTTTAAACAAAATGGAAAGTTTGCTCAAAATCCCCAATTTCACAATTTAACCTAATAATACAGTGGATGGGGGATGAACAATCTAATACCGCTAGTTCAGATCCAACAATCGTCTAACATCAATCATGCTAATACCGCTAGTTCATAATGAATCAACATCAAATTACGCTAGTTCATATCAAATAACGCTAGTTAACCAAACCGGAATTTTTTTGAAGATACCTGGATTTATGCCGCTAGTGTGCACCGTGTGCACCGGATCGTTTCGTTTCTTGCTCCTTCTCTCTCGTTTAGCTTCAATTTTTGTTCACCATGAAACCACCGATTAGTAAAACAATTTCTTCAACTAAAACCCTGTGATTGAAGAAGAAAATAAACGGTTGAGAAAGATGATTTAATCGATACCTCTTAATGCCGTATTCGTCATCCTCAGTTCAAATCGATGCTCGTTTGTTGTTCACCGTTGTTGTCGTCGCTCTCCCTGGTCGTAATCGCCTTCAACCGCACCGTCAATTTTGGGGTTTAATTATGGTTTTTGATTTGAGAGAGAGATTGAGCCGGGTATATAGCTATAGTAAATTGACGATTTTAACCTTTAGTTACTGTAATTACGCTTTTGACCCCGCTTCTAATCATCTAATTAATCACGCTTTTAATCCTCTGATCTGACTGTCAGGATTGTCACGTACATTAAGTACGATTAGCCATAATGTACATTAACCGCTCTCTCTCTCTCTCTCTCTCTCTTTCTCTCTCTCTCTCTCTCTCTCTCTATATATATATATATATAGAGAGAGAGAGAGAGAGGTGCGGTTAACATACTTCACGGCTTATCATACTTCACGTAGGCGACAATGGTAACCGTCGGATCAGGGGTATAATCACGCATGGAACATATAATCACGCATGGGATCAGTTATTTTTTATAATCACGCATGGGATCCAAAATCGCGCACGTTATTTTGATCAAATTGTAATTACGCATGTTATACACTTGGTCGCGTACGTTAATGTACGTTAAGCCGTGAAGTACATTATACTTTCTCTCTCTCTCTCTCTCTCTCTCTATATATATATATATATATATAGTGGAGAGTTCAAATGAGAAGAAATTTTTTGTAAGAATAAAAAAGAAGGAATTTCAACCAACAAGAATGTTTTATTTTACTTATTAGTCTAAGGGTATATTGGTAAACTTAGATGGATCATTAATTGGTAGTCTTCCTTTTTAATAGCTAACTAAATTAAAATTGTAACTCATTTAAAAAATATATATATATATATTTCAAAAAAAGAAAAGATATATAATTTAAAGTGTAACATAAATTACGAGGTGTGTAGGATGAATTACGAGCTGTGTAGGATAAATTTCAATATGTGTAGGATAAATTTCAAAACGTGTAGGATAAATTTTGATGTGTGTAAGCAAAAATTTAAGTGTGGGGGATGATAGTGTTTATGACTAATTAATTAGTAAAAAATAATAATAAATGAGTTGAGAGAAAAACTATTTAATGTTTTACATTTGTACCCTTTGTTCTTTTTCTTCTTAATTTAATTTTCTTCTCAAATGAACATTCCCCTATATATATATATATATATATATATATATATATATATATAGGGTAGAGTTAGATTGAAAACCCTAAAAATTTGAGAAAACCCTAGAAAACCCAACCTCCCGACTTTTTTTTTTGTTTTTTGAAAAAAATAACACATGTAATATACATGTTTTTAAGAGTTTTGAGCCAAAAAAATCAAAAAAGCGCCGAGTGTTTTTTTTTTTAAAATAAACAAGTTTCAGCAACTTTTTGTCTAACACATGTTTGTGAAAAAGTTGCTGAAACTTGTTTTTTTTTTTTTTAAACCACTAGGCGCTTTTTTGATTTTTTTGGCTCAAAACTCTTAAAAACATGTATATTACATGTGTTATTTTTTTTCAAAAAAAAAGTCGGGAGGTTGGGTTTCCTAGGGTTTTCTCAAAATGGAGGGTTTTCTCCCTAGCATTATCCTATATATATATATATATATATATATATATATATATATATACATATATATATATAGGATAAAGATAGATAAAAAACACTCAAATTCTTAGAAAACTCTGAAAACCCAAATGGGAACCCATTTTTACCCAACCTCCCGACATTTTTTTTTTTTTGAAAAAAATTACACATGTAATATACATGTTTTAGAGTGTTTTGGTCCAAAAAAAACAAAAAAGCGCCGAAGGGATTTTTTTAAAAAAAATAAACAAAATTCAGTGCCTAACATGTGTTAGACAACAATGCTGAAAGTTGCTGAAATTTTTTTTTTTTTTTTTAAAAGATCCCTTCGGCGCTTTTTTGATTTTTTTGGCCCAAAATTCTTAAAAACATGTATATTACATGTGTTAATTTTTTCAAAAAAAAAAAATGTCGGGAGGTTGGGTTTTCTAGGGTTTTTCATATAGATAGGGTTTTCTATATAACCCTCCCCTATATATATATATAGCTTTATGTTTTACAATGACAATAAATAATCATTATCCCGGGTTGGTTTGTTTTTGAAGCAACCCACTTTTACAAATGACCAACTATATGTTGTGTTATCCAGTGTCAAAAATAGACACAGACTCAAAACTTTTGATCATAGATAAAGATAACATAGTTAAAAACTTACATCAAACGTTGCGTACAAAGCAATATTTAAGGATTTGTGAACTTTGCAATTTCATGTAATAAGTGATTTCACCATAATATTCACCCCTTGAATACCCGATAATGATTATATACAAATTATGATTGGCATTGTTTTTTATACTCAGTTCGTGTAATATTCAACCCATCCAAGACACAATAACAATCATATACAAATTATCATTTGCATTCAACCCGTGTAATACACGGGTTTTAAAAACTAATTTATAATAAATGTACTACCCATTAACGTGGTGCAACTCCTTGCAATCTTTTGACAAAATCATCAAACTGTGGCTACTAATATTCGATAAGAAATCGGTGTATATAACACAATATGAACAAGACATGAGTTAAAAGGTACATAAAAGAAAGCCACAATGTGTCTAACAACAAAAAAAGATGATAATCAAATGGTGTTATTCCTCTGTATAATATAAAATTAAAACACCAATCCATATGTAGACTATTTACCTAAATAGCTTACTTACCTCATTGTCATCTGGCTGCAATCTTCATGTTTCATGGTTTCTATCCACATTAGTTGTATCCAAACACCCAACACCTACAAAACTCGGCCCGGATGCTCGGGTTTCATAATTCGGGTCACGGGTTTTCAATTTCATCAAGAACAATATCAGCAGGATCACCAATCCATGGCTTTCCTTCCCTCCATTGAAACTTGATCCTTAATTTCCCATTAGCATCCACCCCAACCACTTGACCTTTGCTCGCGTGTGTCTCCATGCCCCAACCCCATCTCGGGTTAACCAAACCCTTTTTTATTGTCACTTTATCGCCCACTACAAACGGTCTGACCCGTTCCATTTCCCAGTTTTTGCAAAGCCATAATCTTTCCAAGAAACAAAACGCTACCCAAAGATCATCGTCTTCAATGCGGTGCACCACCCCAATGCTTGAATGAGTCACATCTCCCCAATGGTGGGTTGGGTTCGAGACAGATGGTTTCACCCGAACCCAGTCTCCGATATGAAGTTCTTCTTGTTCTACTACTTCCACTTCATACGGGTCAAGCATCCATGATTTTGAGCCCGAGGGTGTGTATATTCTTAGCTTCCCATCAGCATCAATGGCAGATATTACACCTATACTTGAATGTGTGTGGCCTGACCACCCGAACCTTGGGTGAGTCACCGAAGACTTGACTCGCACACGTTGACCATTTGTCAGCTTGTTGACTTTTTCAAGATGGGTGCTTGGCCCGACCCAATGCTCTTGTTCTCCACAAAAACCAACCGAAATGTTCCCCTCCCATTTATCTTCTTCATACACAATACCTTGTACAACTCCAATACTACCGGGCCCGATTGATTTCCAAGCACCAGAATTATCCGTCATTCGAACCCATTCTCCAACTTCAAAAGTCGGTTCCATCTCTAAATCCGCAGGATCGCCTCTCCACAAACCTGATAACCCGAAAAACGCAACTCGTAATTCACCATCAGAGTTCACACTGATTATTACACCTCGTGAATCAGGTTGGGCACCTCTCCAACCCCATCTGGGCTCTTGTAGACCTGCCCGGAATCTCACGTGCTGCCCGATTTTAAAGCCAGAAACTTTCTCGATATCTGTGTGGTGAGTCATCCATTTACCTTTACGGAAACAACAAGCTAATTCTAAATAACCGGTATCTTGTACACTATGGACAACTGCTAAACTTTCTTTCCCGATACTTAACCAATCATAACTCGGTCTGGTCCCCACACTCGGTTTCGAACGAACCCAGTCACCTACTTCAAACCCTGAAAGCACTTCTGCATCTCCAGGAGATACTTTCCACAAGCTGTGTCTTCCCGCAACTTTCGCCTGAAAAAGAGAGACAGTTTTTATAAGATGTCCGCACGTATCAAAAATGATACGTTACCGAGCAAGTAGAGGAAGAGAATTTTACGTTTAAAGCTCCATCCATGTCGATTCTAACAACTTTACCAACGGTGGCTGGACTTTCATTTGACCATCCAAGTCGCGGTTGACTGACTGAAGAAAGCATATGTATTTCTTGACCCAATTCAAAAGGTGGCACTTTTTCGACATCTGTCACAGAACATGAAAATGGTTTGCTCCTGAAGCAAAAGGCGATTCCCATATCACCGTCTTCCTCCAAACTATGTATCAATCCAATGCTGTTTCTGGTTATATCCTCCCACCCGTATTTAGGGGATGACACAGAAGCCTTAATTCTGACCCAGTCCCTGACCTGCCATGTCACCACGATTGTGTCAAACAAACGGGTCGATTTGGGTTATGCTTTATCTCTAATGGGTCAAAGAGGGAAAAAAATAGAAAAAACAGAATGTAGCTTTAAGAGGAAGGGATCAAAAAGGTTGAAAGGGAAAGTTGCCCAAATATGCACAAAACTTTGTAAATTACTTTTAAGTTATAATATTGTTGTTAAATGTCATTTTCGTCCCTGAGGTTTGGTCAGTTTTGCGACTTTCATCTAAAGGTTTGTTTTTTCGCATCTGGATCCAAAAGGGTTTGAAATCTTGCCATTTTCATCCAGCTCGTTAACTCCATCCATTTTCTCCGTTAAGTCAGGGGTATTTTTTGTTAACTTAAAGGGCAATTTGGTCTTTAGAATACTTGTACATTATGCTAAATGCTTGTACATAGAGTAAAAAAAAACCGAATTCCCCTTTAAGTTAACAAAAAAGAAGGAAATACCCCTGACTTAACGAAGAAAAATAGATGGAGTTAACGAGCCGTATGAAAATGGCAAGACTTCAAACCTTTTGGATCCAGATACGGAAAAACAAACCTTTGGACGAAAGTCACAAAAAACTGGCCACGAAAACCGGATTTACTCTATTATTGAGTTAATAAAACTTCAGTAATCACATAAAAATAACCCGTTTTGATCCAAACCAGTCTTGACCCGTTACCCAGCCTGCCCATTCTGCCACCTCTAATGCCCAGTATCGAACATGGTACAAGATTAATAGTATACCTTGAAGTCTTCCACCTTTTCCATGTCAGAAGGATCAGCTTGCCATGGTATGGGTCGATTTGGAATTTCAATTATCAAAAGACCGTCACTTTCTATTTCAATAATTTTTCCAACACTGTGATGTGTTTCACCGCCCCAAGCGTACCTGGGCTCTGCAACCGACCGTTTTACACAAACCCGATCACCAATCTGTAGACACCATTATTCTATGTTAAACATTTATTTTTGATATTAGTGAAACATATTACAAGTTTATAACAATTAGCATATTTTTATTACCCTAAACGGCTCAACGGGTTCAACTTCCTCGGGTTCACAATGCCATGGATTTGGAAGATAGCTGAGTTCTAATAATAAACTGTTATCGGGTCTGATACAATATACAATACCAATGCTTCCTGGTGTGACTGATCCTAATCCATGCTTAGCTGTGGTAAGAGCGGGCCGGACCCGGACCCAATCTCCAACTTTGAATTCTTCAACCCGTTCCATTTCTGCAGGATCCGCCTTCCATCCTCTGGATGCTCCAGGAAACCCAACCCGCAATATCCCATCATCATCAACACAAAGTACGGTTCCAATACTGTCTCGAGACTGACCTCTCCAACCAAACCTGTCAAAATAATAAGTTTTATGTTAACATAACATTTTTGGATGACATTCAACACGTTTGACCCGTTAGATATAAAACCTAATCACAAATTGACCCATCCATAGGTAAACGGGTCGAAAGTGACAGCCACCCAGTAAGATTGTAATCAAACCTTGGCTCTCGGACATCTGGTTTAAGTTGCACGTGTTGACCACGATCCAACGGTATGACTTTGATAACTTCATTGGCAAGAACACGAGCTTCACCAGAACAAAATGATACAAACAGAATGTCTTTGTCTGGGACACTCTGAACAAAACCAACACTGTTGTGTGTTGCACCTTGCCACCCGTATGTTGGAGTGACAACTGTACTTTTGAACTTCACCCAGTCGCCTACTGGATATCTATACCATCATTTTAACATTAAAAAAAATCAAGTCGTCAATCGTCATATAGAATATATTCAAGAAACTGAAGAAAAAAAATGTAAACATTGGTACTAACATTGTGGGAAACAAATGAACCCCTTTGTTTGCAAGTGCTTCCATTAAATCTTCTGAAATCCATTCACGAGGAAGAGCTTCCAAGAAGTCACGCAGCATCATGCCACTGTATCCATCACATTTACATAATTATAGTATTTTTAAACATAAAACTTATTGTTCAAAAATGAAAGTTAATTAAATTTATTACCTGTGATTCCTAACTTCTACAGCAGCCCCTGGATATTTAAGCATAACAATGATCCATTCAAGATTTTCACGAATCATCTTTGCTGTATCAGCAGCTATATGGAAAGCATTGTTGCCTTCATCATCCTAGAAAAGAGTTAAAAACAATATTACAATAGTTATGCAACTAAATCTGGTTCTTAATTGCTATTTGCTGCTATATTCAGCTTTGCTAGAGAAAGATGGATACCTGCATATTACAATTTGCTCCTGCAGAAAGAAGCATTCCAACACATGATTTTGATCCTCTTGCCAATGCAACATGTAACGGTATTGTGTTTTGCACATTCCTTATGTTCACGTCAACTCCAGCATCAAGAATAATCTGTTCAAACAGTTTTAAAGTTTTTTTTTCTATAAATAAATAATGTGTGAATTAATTTATGAGATTGTATATTTTAATATTACAGGTTGGGAGACTTTGATCCATTTCTTTTTCAGATTATTTTTTCTTATCTGGTCTATTTGACCCATTTAAAGACAGGTCATAACCTGAATCGACCAATTTATTAAAAAATGGGCCGGTACTGCCACCTGACCTACCTTAACCAACTCAACATCATTAGTCATAGCAGCAGTATGCAAAGCTGTACGTCCATGCTGTGTGTCTTGCGCAGTAGCATCAGCTCCAGCTGCAAGCAGTATCTGCACCAGTTCCCTACCACCTGCAACAGAATTAAATTAACTATCTGCTTTTTTTTACAACAAATACGCAGTCTAATCAAAAGAAATAAGATTAAAACTTACTGGCTTCATGGTCTTTCTTTAAGGCAGCTGCCATACTTAATGCAGTGCCAACAGGACTTGGTACATCTATGGCGTCAGCAATATCTTCAGAAGACGCGACTTCAATCCATCTTTTAACAACTGCTACATTCCAAGTTGTCACACATAAGTGTAGAGGCCTGTCCAATTGTACAAAGATTAGAGAAGAACATATAAATGCCTTTACTAATTTTGATGTAATTAGGCCTGTAAACGAACCGAACGTTCATGAACTGTTCGTGAACTTGTTTGGCGGGAAGTTCAATTATTTATAGAAACGGATGAACATGAACACAATTTTTTGTTCATTTAATTAAACAAACGAACGTAAACACGTTTTGTTCGTTTATTTACATTTGTTTATGTTGGTTCGTTTATATTCGTTTCACTTTAAATACATAAGTAGCTATATTTATTAAAAAGAACTTTCTAACTACTCATATACATATAACTAATTGTTAATTGACTTTCTAGTAATAAAAATGGGGTTTTCCAATGGAATTTATCGTAGGTAACCACTAATTTATATAAAAAATTACTTTATGTTCGTTTATGTTTAGTCATTTGTGTTCATTTATGTTTGTTCAATTATGTTCAATTGTGTTGTTTATTGTTTGTTAACTTATGTTAGTTTAAGTTTGTTTGTTCGTGTTCAATTACATTCGTAAACTGTTCGATTAAGTTTTAAACGAACGAACATAAATGAACACGAACATGCCCATTTTCTTAATAAATGAACATGAACAAAACATGTGTTCGATTATATGTTCGTGTTCGTGTTCGATTAAAGTCAAATGAATGAACACGAACATGCCTCTGTGTTCACTCGGTTCATTTACAGGCCTAGATGTAATTTTGAACTTTCTTCATGGATTTGATTAAAATTAGGCGCTAAAATATATGGAAATATGAGTCTATGCTTACGTTAGATTCTTTGAGTTTGAAATTCCCATAGATTTGCAGCCCCCATGTTCTAATATAACAAGAGCACACTCTGTGTACTTTTTTGTCACGGCTCTATGCAGTACAGATTCACCTTCATCATCAACTGCATTTGGATCAGCACCAGCCAATAGCAATTCCTGTTGTCATTTATAAACAATATTATTATGATAACAAACTAAATAATTAGTTACAATGACTTGGCCCGTTTTGAGAAAAAACACAACCCAAATCGATCTATTCATAAGTAAAGATCATAACAAACTTACACGCATACAATCAGGTTGGCCATGATATGCGCAGACATGAGCAACGGATGGGCCAAACCCATCCCTTAACCGAGATCTGACATTAGCATATCTACTAAGAAGAGCCCGAACACATTCAGGGGATCCAGCTGCAAGCGCAAAGACAAGTGGTGGGTCCCCATCTTTATCAAGAACATCAACATTGGCCTCTGGATAATTTAAAATAGCCTCAACGAGTTCAACACTTCCGCGTCTGCATGCCAAGTGAAGGGCAGTTTGGCCTTCGGCGTTTTGTGCTTCAAGCAGATAATGAAATGAGTTGCCGTCGTTTTTTGATGAAGCCCTTTGCAACAACTCACTGTATTATGGCATAGGAAAAGTTGTAATTATATGATTAAAAAAGTAATATAATTTATAAAGTGCGTAACAAAAGGGCTACTGACCTCACACCAGACACATTGTCTTCACAAATCATTTTATGTAGGAGACTTTGGTAATCATGACCAACTTCCAAGACAGTTGAAGGAGAAGGTGGCAAACCATTTGCTTTTGGTAATACAGTTACATCACTGTATTTTAAAAAAAAAAAATCAGAATCAGATAGTCAGTTGAAAGACTAAAAGATCATACATTTGAAAGTTTGACATATTCTGATTCTTAAAGAAATTAAAAGATAACCGGCAAAAGATTACCACTTTCATCGAAATAAGAGTAGATTAGGTAAATTAGATAATCTGATTTTACCCATTAATAGCATTTTTGTTACAGCTAGTATGCAATTGAATATCTGACCCCTATATGTTAGATAATCAAGAGCAAAATATGTTCATCCAAGCATTAAAACTTAATTATTGTGACTTTAAATCTAACCCTGAGCCTTACTTATCCGGGCTTGCAGGAGACCCGCGAGGTATTTCTTGTAGGTGACGAAGAAATATTGCCAGCATAGCACTAAAAGTCGGTCTTTTGGCTGCCTTAAACTGCAAGCAATCCCCAATCATTTTCCACAGATCCCTTGGTATTCCAACACCTACTACACTTGCATACTGTGGAGGTTGCCTCTTGCCCTTGACAACTGCCCGATATATGTCCTCAGCATTTAAACCAGCCCACCTACAAAAGAAATATCAACTTATAAGTAGTGATCACACAAGCTAGCAATCTCAACCCATTACTTAAGAATGGGTTCATTTGGCTCGCCTTGTCAACCCGTTTTTTACTCATTAACTAATCCACCGACCCGAAAATGGGTGAAATCAAGAAATCTAACAAGAATATGTTACAACAAGAGAGCAGACATACGGAACGGAACCAGTGCACATTTCCACCAAAGTACAGCCAAAGCTCCAAGCATCTGATTCTGGAGATATACCAAGGGCATCATCCCAAAATATATTTAATGATTTCTTTTCGGGCTCCCATGCCTCGGGAGCTGTGTAGTTCGGGCTCAGCATTGTGCAATCCATGCATGAATGAGCTCTTGAGGAATCACACTCTGAACGGGTTCTTCGACAAGAAGGCTTCTTTAAAATGGCTGGAAGCCCGTAATCAGAAACTACTGCACGACCATCTTCATCCAAAAGAAGATTTGATGGTTTAAGATTCATACAAACCACACCTGCCGCATGAAGTTCAGCAACCCCACGTGCAATATCTGCACCGTATCTATTAAAAAGGGGAAAAGGAGGATTTGTTAACTGACATATTAGATTTGGAATATAAACAATAAACTAATATATAGCATGTTTCAGGCATCATAAAATCAAATAAATGTGGCATTTTTAACGCATGTACTTATCAGTGGGCCGATTTAGATCATATTATCTCTAATAAGTCCGAATTTGTCCTTAATTTTATCTCTTCCCAAAGATAAAGAACAAAAGGGTATGGATGCCTTGTAATTGAAGAGACGATTAGCACGTATCCCGGCAACAAGAATGCTTGAAAGATTGTTTATTATGTGAAGCTTCGAAAGAATTTCAATTGTATTATATATTACGTGTATAGATAATACTTTTGCTTAACAATGAGTCACTGGCATCATTTACTTATGTATTTTGTCAGCTTGACGTGATTGACGTACAAAGAATAGAAATTTACATGGTAAAGTTAGGAATTAACATAAAACTGTGAGGTTTCTAAATGTGGTTTTCACTTTGCAACTGATGTAATCTTAGCCCTTAGGTTTAGATAGTAGACCATCAAAATATTGCATAAATCCATAAACTGTTCTAGACTAAAGGCTCTAGCATGAAAGCAATTCTTTTTATATTCATTTGGTAATATAATTGCAGCAAAGAATAATTTGAAGATTTCAATCTGTTATAAATGCATCTTCCTTGTATGATTCATCTAAATCACGAAAGTAGGCCACGCTTTAAAAGTTGACTAATCTCATCTTCCATTGGTTATTTACAGCGATAGCTTCTATATTTTCTTATATCCCTAAAATAACCTAATTGATATATCCTCTTTATATTATATATAATAATTCCTCATTAGTTTGAGCCTCTACTTTATCAATGTAAGCCGGTTCAAAAGTCTATCAATAACATGCTTAAACGACCTCTTCCAACCAAGATCATAAACCCTAACAAGGAATTTCATTCTAATTCGAGTATGCTAACGTCAACTACCCTAAATTAATGTATCTTGCACGTTACATTCATAGGTCAAAACATATTCAATTAACATAAATCAAGATCAAATCATCAAAAAAGCGAAAAACACAGACCTCAAAATCTGCTCAAGAGTAAGCCTCCCTTCATTCTGTCTCATCTCGGTCTCAACCGAACCATTACACTTATCCATAACCAACCCAAGACACCCATCCACCTTCATCACCCCATGAAACCTACACACATTCCTACACCACATCGCTTTCCGCCTCAACTCCTCAAGTTGCCCCTGCACCCACACCAAATCCGTATCCTCCCCTATCACCACCAGCTTCTTCACCGCCACCCGGTGCCGACACCGCCCCGATTTCCCACTCACCACCCCCATCCACATCTCCACACCTCCCTTTTTCCCCAAATCCTCCCCAAACCTCCTCAAAACCCTCAAATCATGCAACCCTAACTCAATCAAACCATTAGAACTCAAAGAATTCGTCTCACACCGTTCTCTCTGCCCTCTCTGTTCTCTCTCCACCGCCACCGTCAACTGTTCATCCTCATCATCCTCCTCATCTTCATCGGTGAAATCGCCACTCGAAGCAGACGAAATGAGCCCTAGAATCGCGTAATTCTTCCGTAAAGCGTGAACGGAGTTTCCAACAACGGAAACATGGCGGCAGCGTGGACAAGACAGAGAAGTATCGGAAGAAGCTGAAGAGAACATTCGAGATAAACACTCCTTGCAGAAGCCATGGCCGCACTGAAGCAGCAAGGGAACCCTATCTTGTTCGTTGTACCTTGTTTGACACACTGTGCAACAAGGTATCTTCATACTTGTTGGTGGTGATTTGAGATCTTGTTATTGTTGTAGTTATGAAGATTGTTGTTGTTGAATCGGAAATGGTAGATCCATTGATGGATGGATTGATTGATTGATTGGGTTTGGGAAGAATAGCTGGAGAGCACACACGGGACAAGGTTTTTTTTGGGGGTTTTGAAATTTTTTTTTTTTTTTTTTTGGGTGTTGGTGTGGTTTTTGCTTCTGGTTTTGTTGAAAGAATGAAAGTTGAGACCCGTTTGTAGCGGTGAGATATATACAAGTGCAAGTTACTAGATGCAACATTTTGGTTTGCTTTGTCTTTGGTAAAATAGTAGAGAAAAAAATTATTATATAAATAATGTTTCTGGTGATGTCTTAAAAGAAAATGATGTTTCTGGTTTATCCAACCTTATAAAGGTTGTCTTTAAATGGTTAATAATAGTTACATAAAATCATTGTTACTTTTTTATTGTGCAACACTTTTTGGTTTATGTATGATAGGATTAGATTTAAGAATGAACACCAGTGTATTTACGAACTGAACGACCTAATCCTGACCATACACGTGTGTAAATCAATAGCTAGGATTTGATGATGAAATCCTAGCCATACACGTGTGTAAATCAATGGCAGGGATTTGTTCACTCAGTTCGCAAATACATTAGTGTTCACTCTAAAACCCCACCCATGTATGATAACGGAAAAAATACAAGTTTATTCAAAACCCAAAGAGTAAACTACATGAATGGTCCCTATGGTTTACCAAAATTTTAAATTTGGTCCCTAACTTTTCAAAAGTACATAGATGACCCATGTGGTTTGCACTTTGTAACACATCCAACAAATCTAAATGTTTTAGCATGTCCAGGTTAGGGACTAAATGCGTTACAAAGTGTAAACCACATGGATGATCCATGTATTTTTGTAAAAAAAAGTTGAGAACTAAATGTGTTACAAAGTGCAAGTCATATGGACCATCGGTATACTTTTGAAAAACTAGGGATCAAATCCAAAATTTTGGTAAACCACAGGGACCATCCGTGTACTTTACTCAAATCCAAATGTATTAAAACATTATGAGTCAATATCTGGTACAAAACCCTATAGGTGGATCGATATATCAAAAGTGACCAGGTAACATCATAGGCCTTTTGTCATCGAAGTTGCAAATCCCAAGACACTTAGACCGAACCAACATAGCCTACTTCTAAGGATCGGCACCTGTTAATCAATCATTAGCGTTTGTTAATAAATATAAATAACTTACACATTTATAAAACATGTTTAAAACATCCATGAGAAGGTATTTTGATTTACTAGGCTACAGCTTGTCACATATTGGAATCTAGACTTAAAGCTAGATACACCAATCATACACATCACAAGGTATGTTATGTATATGCCTATTGTGACACCCCAAAAACGTAGCAGCGGAAATACAAATGTGGCGGTGATGGAGGTTGGTACCCATAAATGTCTTAGTGGTCGATGCAATATTTATGTTGGACATTTAGTTTATTTTAAACATAAGTTTTAAGTTTCCATGTGCATCACAACCACATCATAGTTGTTTGACCCTTAGGGGTCTTATTACACACGGTCCCAAAAGTAGTTTAAAAGTGTCCAAACATTATTTAATTACAATCGCATCACACAACCACATGACAACACAAGCCAAAATCCCCGAAGCCGAACTCATGTACCTGAAGAACAAGTAAAAAAATCAAGTGTCAACATAATGAAGGGTGAGTTCACATATTCTATTTTGTAACAATTTATTCAAGGAAAATATTCGTACAATAAATCTTTAATGGAATAAACATCCATATAAAAATTAAGAGAGTAAGTTTTGTTTCCTTCATAAAATCCGAGGGTAACTCATCCGGAATTGTTTATTTGAAAAGTCTTCGATGAGAATTTCTACCCATGGTTTCAACATTAAATTTTTGTCATTTGTTCAGTTTCATAAGTTTGCAAGACGTTACGAGCTATGTGCTATGATTGAGGTTCTAATCAATACTAGACAATTATAGAATGAAGTCACCGCCATGTGGACCGGAGCTACCGGTCACGATGGGGTGTCAACCTGATAGATCTATCAACAATTCCACGTGTTCGATACTTAATGATTAAAAACGGCAAGGATGCATTTGTGTGCCCTACTCAATTGCATCAATATATATAACCTACTAGATAACAATTTAATATCTATTGTTGCACAAATTTTCGACGTCCCCCATTCAATGGAAGCTAGCCCTGCTATTTACATCCTGGTGACCCGGTAAATTTGACCCAACTGAGATTCAAAACATCTTTAATTTCTTACGATTGTTTTACCCAAAACACAGTAATCTTTCCCCGTTTCTCCCCGAAACATATTTATATCAATCAAATCCCGTTTTCCTCGAAAATAGTTTTAAATCATACATATTCCCAAATCCATGTTTTTCCATAAAACATACCTGAAGAAACACTAGTTCAAAGGACCGGAATCGATTGAACCAGGGGTTTAGTTCTGCATAAAATGGTTAGTGTCGCAACCCCCGTCCCCCTATACAAATACAGGGACGGGCGGCTGCGAGCCAGTTTGGGTGGTATCGCGTATTGTCTAATTTTGGCAGCGGAATTTTCATCAGGACTGTAGTTAGGAAATATTTGATCAGAGTAAAATACCACATTTTCATAATATTAAACACATGGGATAAAACCCAAGTTTGCAGTACACACATTTTCATATGAATAAATCCTATTTTTATTTAATAAAAACATCTATTTTATTTTAGGTAATTTTATTGTCACTTTTCCAAGCCTTCAGTGCTGTCCAGCTGGCTTCTATTTGGCTTTCATATTTTGTTACCTGAAACGCATTTAAAAACATTTTGTCAGTAGGAAATACTGGTGAGTGAAATCCAGTTTAATCAAGTTTAAATAAAATCCATTGTACAGTATTGAGGGCGATCTCGCAATTACATTTGTTTCCAAGTTATATCAATTAACATCCATGGTACTGTCAGACCCGACTTGTGGAAACGTTACCCCTCGCAAGGCAGTAACATAACTTTGTATACAAAACCCCAACATACTCATGATAATTGTATTCTTACAAATACTCAATAACTGTTTAATATATAATTAATCGTGTGAGGTTTTATAAAAACAATTTACAAAAAGGAGATTACTCACAAAAAGGTTTACACAAAAGAAGGATTACTCACATTGCTGTCTTAGATTTTCCTTTAGGGTTTCCTGGTGACAATCTATTTTCACAAATGCACACGTGTTAGTATAATAACCCATTTTAACATTAGTAATACCCTCCCCGAGACGGCATTCCAACGACTACGCCGGGCAGAACCACGACAGCCGTTACGGAACCCTAGATCAATCAGGCAGAGTATCTAATACGTATCCAGGGGTTATGATACTTACAACGGAGCAGAACTTCGTTAATTAGGGGGTATTATACCCGAGTATTATGCCTACACTTTAGAAATTCGAGATTGAGAATGAAAATGAACGAGCAGACTGAAGATCCGATGGCCTCTACTTATAGGGATTGATTTTGACTTTTACGCGGCCCGTGTAAAGGTTAACCAAAGGGCTACGCCGCCCGTGTCAACGCTGGTCAACGACGTAGGTGATCCGGGTCACAGGGTAGGTTCAACACGCGTCGACCACGTGTCAACACCAGAGCTCG
Organism: Helianthus tuberosus; assembly: GCA_030545235.1. Classification (NCBI taxonomy): domain Eukaryota; kingdom Viridiplantae; phylum Streptophyta; class Magnoliopsida; order Asterales; family Asteraceae; genus Helianthus; species Helianthus tuberosus. Next base: position 30,706,420 of record CM060425.1, read on the forward strand.
CCTGGTTTTTAAGTTGTCGCGGCCCGCGTAAGGTTTAAGGTGTGGCTTACGCGGCCCGCCTCAAACTCAAAAATTAAATTTTTAATTATTTTTAATAATATTCAAGGTATTCGATGTTCGTTTTCGCATATGGGGTGTATTTTAGGACATATAGGGATATTTTAAAAATATATTAGGGTGTCGAAAATAATTTGAGGGTGTCGGTTTTCTTTAGGGTTGTTATAGTTAGGTTTTCTCGTTTGATTCGGGGGTGACTGATCTCCTTCTTCGAACGATAACTGCAAAACGAACAGCCGTTAGACTCGCCACGGGGATAATGGGGGTTCTCTCCGTGACCACCCTCCGGCGTGAGAATAAGTACAGGTTTCAATGAAGAAGAAGAAGTGATAGTAATGTGAAGTGAATGTAACTTGTGAAATGATACCTGAATTGTCTTATTTATAACCAAATTTGGGCGGGAAAGTTTGTTGATGGGAGAGATAACGGAAAATAATTTCCATAAGCGGATATCCCTTCACCGTTAATTGCTAACGTTATGTATGTGCACACGGATCGTGGGCATAATCAACGGCTGGGGTGATGCCACGTGGAAAGTGGGCAAGTGTGGATCCTTCTCCAAGTTAGTGCCATCACCGTGATCTTGAGGGATGCTCAGGATGATGCCACATGGCCATTCGGTTATAACCGAATGGTTTTTGTGCACGATGAGGCCTTCTAGAAGGATTACAGGTGTAATCCTATATGGTTCTGCTTTATACAATTTCTGTTGTAACAAAAAGGTTACTCCCTGTTTAAATCTGAGTGATATTTGTGCGGAGGTATTTTGCTTCTAACTTTGTCCAGCTGCACAAGTCTGCGCAAGGATTTGTTATCAGCTCTACCTCAGCGCGTGGTTGTTGAAGACTGCTTTCTTTTAAGTTTTCTCTTTTAGAACCGGTGTGCTGCCGCGCAGGGTCTCTTAAAGAGGGTTTATTGTAGTGAAGTTGTGGTATGGTCCAATGGGCCTGCGTGGAGTTTTTGGGACCATACCCCTTCAAGTCCCCCAGTCCAGTGTTGCTCTTATGCAAATAAGTGGAATACTGGACTATATAAGAGATGGGTGTTTTTTGCTGTTGAGTTTTTGGCGTGAAATATGGAGAGTCTTCTTGAGGAAGATTTTATTTTGCTCATGATTTCAATTTTGAAAATCTTGACTCTTGGCAGGTGAAAGGTACAGTGGCGAATGTTGATGTGTGACCCTTTGAGTGACAGGTTGTCATTTGTCATTTGTGTAACACCTGTGTTATTTCAACCATCAAACAAATGCCAAACCAATGAAATAATGTATTTCATACTTTGGACTTGTATAAATATGTGTATCTTTTGCACATATCAACTCATGTTCGATTTCAAGCTCTAAATCGCTTTCTGGAAGGTTATACACGCACTGATGCGTAAATATAACCAGTTTAATGCAACGAACACTCCGGAATAGGGAAATAGGCTTAACATACCTTAAATAACCTTTACATAACTTAGATATAAGTTTTGGAAGGTTTGGTGTGGTGAAATCAAAGTTTAATCGCTTACAGGGACTAAATTTGACAAACTACGAAAGTATGCCAATTTGAACTGTAACAGACCTTCCGGAACATGACCATAAGTTAAACATACCATGAATATCCTTTACATAGCTTAGAAATAGGCTTTGAGGTGTTCGGTATGCTAAAATAAACTTTTGTGTCATTCAGGGACTAAAAGTGTCAGAAAGTGCACAAGTTTGCATTTTCGCGCATAACTTACGTTCTGAATACATCCGGACATCCAAAAATTTATGTAAGCACTAAAATATTATATTTTAGTGTTCGCCTTAAGAAAAATCCATTCGTCGCGTCATTTGGTTCGTTTTTCGCGCTTATGCGCATTCCGTCGTAATTAAGCGAACATCGCGTTCGTACGACCAAACGAACCATCATCCGAGATATTTTTGAGCATGTTTTGAGTCCCCTATACTTTAACTTCATTTTAGAGCCTTGAAATGAGGTTAACGGGGTTCAAACGCATCGAAAAAGGCCTTAAAACACAACAGGGACCAAAACTGCCAATTTGGAAACATTTCTGAAACAGAGGGGCAGTGGCGTAGCGCGAGCCCTAAGGGCCTATGCAGTCGCGCTACGCGACTGCCTATTCTGGACAGAAAACATGCAGAAATATCAGTTTTGCACTTTCGGGACCAGATTCGATGTATAAACAGCTGTTTAATTCACAACCACACATTCTAACATGCTTAGTCAGCGGATAAGGATGGAATTTAGGCACCATAACTTTGCAACACATGTATGGATGGAATTTAAGCACCTAAGCACCATAACTTTGCAACACATGTATGGATGGAATTTAAGCACCATAACTTTGCAACACATGTACGGATGGGATTAAGGCACGTTTTCCATGAAACGATCTTAACGGTTCGGGTATTCCTATAAATACCCCATACCCCCCATTGCTAAAATCACTAGAATTCTGATTTGAGAACCTCTAAGTTGAAACCATTGTTTCATACCTGAGATTCTTGAATCGGGATTAGCATTCGGGGACCCTTCGTAAGTATTCTTTCGTTCTTTTCCTTATTTTACTGCTTTTCGAGTCAGAAAGTCAAACTTTGTTTGACTTTCAGCGTTGACCAGTAATGGTCAATGCGAAGTTCTTTTGAGCTTCGCAACGTGAGTGTAATCACGTTGGTCATAGTCCCTTGGGACTATGCCCACTGATTACCACGTTGTCTAGGGTCGTAGGGTAAGCGATCTGATGAATCGCTTATACCTCGAACCCGACCCATTTGGTCGATCATTAGGATCCGACCAAACACATTAGGTGACCATAGTAGGTAGGGAATAACCTTCCGAGGTTATACCCTATGGTCGCATCGTTTAAGTAGTTGTATGATAGGTAGTTTATATGCCTTAGGTAAATTACCAGAATACCCTTTTCATGTATAATTGGTAATTAAGCATATGTAACCTAAACCTTTGTCACATAACTGATTAGGTAATATGTTTAGGCATATAACACTTGTCATAGGGCTAGTTAGGCGGTCCGAACGCGTTTCACGCGAACGACGCGTTAAAGTAGCATAAGCTACCTAAACGGGTCGTAATGGGTCGTAAACACTTAGGTTAAGTTTCATTTAGTATGTAGGCTTTGTTAAACCAAATGACACGAGTCTCTACACTCGTTTGGTTTACAAACCCTAATGCTACCCGATCTTCCGATTTAGGTCCGGTTTATTAATGTAGTTACCTATAGTAGGTGCCGTTTGATTCCGTGATCTCTAGCTTTGCTTGGTGGTTATCCTAGGACTTCTGAGCAATCTCAAGTGAGTACATAGACCCCTCTTTTACTGTTTTCCAAACTGTTTTGGGGTGGAACACATGTGCCTACTTGTTACTTTCATGCTTTCCTGTTTTCACAACGTATACATCTATGTTCATTAGTACATTATAGTACATGATTTCATTACATTTCATGCTAGGTGTGCCCATTGTGTGCATTACTTGGTACATTGTTTTACATTACATTTTGTTGCATATGCTCATCCAGTATATGAACACATTATATTACATTTTGAACCGTTAATAACTAATTGACTATGTGAACCGTTGTAATCATTTGACTCTGTGAACCGTTTGTATCTGTGAACCGTTTGTATCTGCGAACCGTTTGTATCTGTGAACCGTTTGTATCTGTGAACCGTTTGTATCTGTGAACCGTTTGTACTCTGTGAACCGTCTGTATCTGTGAACCGTTTGTATCGGTGAACCGTGTGAACCGTATTTGACCATACATAAACATTTCTACAACTGTTAAACATTACTTTGGTGTTTTGGTTTGATTAAGTGATTAAGTAACGATGCGTGTGTAATATGATACAAGCATGGTGGATACGCCGCTGGTACTTCCTATATATAAGTGTTTGTATGGTATTACATATTGTAGCGTTATTTGAATCATTTCAGTTTGAGGCATAGAACATTTTATACAAGTAACATACTTTTCACAAGACATTTATTTACAAACAACTTATCTTATACAAACTCATTTTACATGGTTATTCATTTAATCATACATTATTCACTTATTTATACATATCATCTGAACTCATTGTTTTTCAAATGATTTACAAGACAAAGCAAATTACAAGGTTCATGACTAAACATTTTCTCAAACATAAGTCATGAAACCTATTTTCACAAAACCTATGTATCTCACAGGCATTTTTATGCTGACGAACCTATTTTCACATGTGTTTTTCAGGAGCTGTTGCATAAGATGATCAAGATACACATAGGCAGACTTGGGCTTTAGTAACAATAAAAGATGCAAGACTAGTTAATTATGTTGTATTTCTTTGTTTGTTAAGACATTGTAACACTTTAATCAATAAAACGAAACTTCAATTGCCATGGATTTGAAACAATTAATTCTGTTACAACACTCCCCGATGTTTCCGCCACGTTTTGTATGTTCTACGTGGTCGGGGTGTGACAGAAAAGATGGTATCAGAGCCAATGGTTATAGGGAATTAGGTTATTAGTAATGCTTTGACCTAGTCTATAACCTTCTTAGGACCCTAACGCGAGTTTACTTGCGTTTAGACATAAAACAATACCGTCACCTATCCTTAGGCGACGACCACAACAAGAACATAAATTTCAAAACCGCTTTGAAAACTAATCATCTGTTCTAGGATGATTGACTACTAGGTTTTGAACCCTCTATTGTAAGGTTTTGAACCCTCTGTTATATGGTTTTGAACCCCTTTGAATTTTCAAATTCTCCTCAAGGTTTTGGGTTTAAAATAATGTGAACACGTGCAAACTGGAAGGGTGAATGCCTGTATTCTGAGTTTTCTGTCTAGGCAAGCACTTCGTATACATCTCAACCAGACGCGAGACCAGTTGTGCTTACCTGGGAATTCTTGGGATGAGTGTTCACTTATAGGCGAGCATGTCTTCGCGATACATTATTTTTGACCTATTTACTTTGATTATTTACCGAGGTCGTTTGTTGCTTTGTAGTAACAAACAAATGACCACTATCCATTGCTTTCATCAAATTTGTTTCATCTCATTCTTTTCGTCTAATTCTCTCACTCGTTTCCTTTCATGTTCCTCTTTTAGAATGCCTCCTCGACGCGAAAACCAGATAGCGACTGCCGAGCTGGCAGAAATAATTGCGCAGCAAATGGCTGCTCAATTCCCAAACCTCTTTGCTCAATGGAATCAAGCCAACAACAACAACAATGGTCCATGCAATTTCAAGAGTTTTAACTCGGCGAAACCACTCAAGTTTAGTGGTTCTGAGGGAGCGACTGGGCTTCTTCAATGGTTCGAGAGCATTGAGAATACTTTCCGCCACGTGCAATGTCCTGACAATCGCAAGGTCGAGTTTGCTTCGAGTGTGTTCCAGAAGAGAGCCCTTACGTGGTGGAACGGTGTTATGAGAGATCGTGGTGCAGAAGTTGCACTCGCACAGACATGGGCTGAACTTAGGGCCCTTATGATGAAGGAATTCTGTCCTCGACACGAGATCAGGGCTTTGGAAAGGGAATTCGACAATCTGGAGCAAGACAGCGGTGAGCATCGAGCCTACACGGACCGTTATGAAGAGTTAAGTCTGTTATGCCCAAACATGGTCACGCCTTTGGATAAGGCAATCGAAAAGTACATTGATGGCCTCCCTGATTCAATACAAGACATTTTGACTGGTAGCAACCCTACTACAGTTAGACAGGCCATTGAGCTATCTGCAACCTTGACTGAATCAAAGATCAGGAAAGGTAAACTTTTCCGAAAAGGTGACAAGAAGCCGGTCGAAGAATCGAAACCAATCGAGGAATCAAAGATCATGGATGAACAGACTGGATCCCCTAAGAGGTCAAAGAAGTGAAAGGCTTCTCAGAACTACGCTGTGGTCGCTCACAATGATCAAGCCGTCCTCAACCAACCAGCTCAACCCCCTGCCAGGAAACCCTACAATGGAACTGCACCTTTGTGCAACCAATGTGGCCTACATCATCATGCTGGGGTGAAGTGCCGCACATGCCAAGTTTGCGGACTTATAGGTCATACAGTTAGGGTTTGCCCAACCGCAGCTGCACCAAATCAAGCTGGCAACAATCCTGCTCAAGCTCGTTTTCCACCGGGATCTTGCTACAACTGTGGCGAGATGGGCCATTTTCGTAGGAATTGCCCAAGGCTTGCTAATGCAAATCCAGCGCAGGGATGAGCATATGATCAACCAGAAGACAACATCGTTTAGAAATAATCACGTCTTATGTATTATTTTCTTTTGTTGTCAAGATCCAAGAAACAGTTGTTATCGTTGTTTATAAATAAATCTTTTATTTACATTACAATGTATTTATGTGATTGTATGTATAAACAACATATCCCCTACAATACCGACAATCAAGGAACCGCATTCCTTGAAGAACAGACTACTCCTAAATTTTTTCCATTGTATGATCTCTTGCGTTTTTCACGAAAATCCTAAGTACCCGTTTCTTCCAAGAGAAACGAAGTACGAGGTGCCAAGTTAATTGCAATCAATAACAAGATAATAGCAATTAAACAACTATGTGATTATGTGCTTATGAACATTACAAGACAAACTGTGCGGACTATGCAAGGAATTACGTAATTATGGATGCATACATAATTATGGAATTTAGTGCACAGAAACCACAGCGAGCTTTGTGATGTACCTAGAAGTTAACCCTATTCATTTCCAATTCTGATGAAGTATCCGTTGGGGAAAAATGAACTAGCTATTCATTTTTCACTTCTGAAGAATATCCGTTGAGGAAATGAATATCCGTTTATCCTTCATTTCCAATTCTGAAGAATACCCGTTGAGGAAAATGACTCCGTTTGTGCATTTTCGTTCTGAAGAGTATCCGTCGAGGGAAATGAATATCCGTTTATTTAATCCTTCATTTCCGAACCTGAGGAAACAACCGATGAAAATGACTCCGTTAGTTCATTTTCGTTTCTGAAGATTATCCGTCGAGGGAAATGAATATCCGTTTATCCTTCATTTCCAATTCTGAAGAATACCCGTTGAGGAAAATGACTCCGTTTGTGCATTTTCGTTCTGAAGAGTATCCGTCGAGGGAAATGAATATCCGTTTATTTAATCCTTCATTTCCGAACCTGAGGAAACAACCGATGAAAATGACTCCGTTAGTTCATTTTCGTTTCTGAAGATTATCCGTCGAGGGAAATGAATATCCGTTTATCCTTCATTTCCAATTCTGAAGAATACCCGTTGAGGAAAATGACTCCGTTTGTGCATTTTCGTTCTGAAGAGTATCCGTCGAGGGAAATGAATATCCGTTTATTTAATCCTTCATTTCCGAACCTGAGGAAACAACCGTTGGAAATGACTCCGTTAGTTCATTTTCGTTTCTGAAGATTATCCGTTGAGGAAATGAATATCCGTTGTTTAATCCATCATTCCGAACATGAGGAAACAACCGTTGAAAATGACTCCGTTAGTTCATTTTCGTTTCTGAAGATTATCCGTTGAGGAAATGAATATCCGTTGTTTAATCCTTCAATTCCGAACCTAAGGAAACAACCGTTGAAAATGACTCCATTTGTTCATTTTCGTTTCTAAAGATTTGTCCGTTGAGGAAATGAATGTCCGTTTGTCTATCATTTTCATTTCCGTTTCTGAGGAAGCATCTGTTGAAAATGACTCCGTTTGTTCATTTTCGTTTCTGAAGATTTTCCGTTAAGGAAATGAATCCCCGTTTGTTTATTCCTTCATTTCCGCTTCTGAAGAATACTTGTTGAGGAAAATGACTCCGTTTGTTCATTTTCGTTCTGAAGAATGTCCGTTAAGGAAATGACAGGATTATGCTTTACATATCTCTGGTGGTTATCTGACACAAAGTCACAAATAGACTCCTACGAATAAATTTCGGGACGAAATTTCCTAAAGTAGGGGAGACTGTAACACCTGTGTCATTTCAACCATCAAACAAATGCCAAACCAATGAAATAATGTATTTCATACTTTGGACTTGTATAAATATGTGTATCTTTTGCACATATCAACTCATGTTCGATTTCAAGCTCTAAATCGCTTTCTGGAAGGTTATACACGCACTGATGCGTAAATATAACCAGTTTAATGCAACGAACACTCCGGAATAGGGAAATAGCCTTAACATACCTTAAATAACCTTTACATAACTTAGATATAAGTTTTAGAAGGTTTGGTGTGGTGAAATCAAAGTTTAATCGCTTACAGGGACTAAATTTGACAAACTGCGAAAGTATGCCAATTTGAACTGTAACAGACCTTCCGGAACATGACCATAAGTTAAACATACCATGAATATCCTTTACATAGCTTAGAAATAGGCTTTGAGGTGTTCGGTATGCTAAAATAAACTTTTGTGTCATTCAGGGACTAAAAGTGTCAGAAAGTGCACAAGTTTGCATTTTCGCGCATAACTTACGTTCTGAATACATCCGGACATCCAAAAATTTATGTAAGCACTAAAATATTATATTTTAGTGTTCGCCTTAAGAAAAATCCATTCGTCGCGTCATTTGGTTCGTTTTTCGCGCTTATGCGCATTCCGTCGTAATTAAGCGAACATCGCGTTCGTACGACCAAACGAACCATCATCCGAGATATTTTTGAGCATGTTTTGAGTCCCCTATACTTTAACTTCATTTTAGAGCCTTGAAATGAGGTTAACGGGGTTCAAACGCATCGAAAAAGGCCTTAAAACACAACAGGGACCAAAACTGCCAATTTGGAAACATTTCTGAAACAGAGGGGCAGTGGCGTAGCGCGAGCCCTAAGGGCCTATGCAGTCGCGCTACGCGACTGCCTATTCTGGACAGAAAACATGCAGAAATATCAGTTTTGCACTTTCGGGACCAGATTCGATGTATAAACAGCTGTTTAATTCACAACCACACATTCTAACATGCTTAGTCAGCGGATAAGGATGGAATTTAGGCACCATAACTTTGCAACACATGTATGGATGGAATTTAAGCACCTAAGCACCATAACTTTGCAACACATGTATGGATGGAATTTAAGCACCATAACTTTGCAACACATGTACGGATGGGATTAAGGCACGTTTTCCATGAAACGATCTTAACGGTTCGGGTATTCCTATAAATACCCCATACCCCCCATTGCTAAAATCACTAGAATTCTGATTTGAGAACCTCTAAGTTGAAACCATTGTTTCATACCTGAGATTCTTGAATCGGGATTAGCATTCGGGGACCCTTCGTAAGTATTCTTTCGTTCTTTTCCTTATTTTACTGCTTTTCGAGTCAGAAAGTCAAACTTTGTTTGACTTTCAGCGTTGACCAGTAATGGTCAATGCGAAGTTCTTTTGAGCTTCGCAACGTGAGTGTAATCACGTTGGTCATAGTCCCTTGGGACTATGCCCACTGATTACCACGTTGTCTAGGGTCGTAGGGTAAGCGATCTGATGAATCGCTTATACCTCGAACCCGACCCATTTGGTCGATCATTAGGATCCGACCAAACACATTAGGTGACCATAGTAGGTAGGGAATAACCTTCCGAGGTTATACCCTATGGTCGCATCGTTTAAGTAGTTGTATGATAGGTAGTTTATATGCCTTAGGTAAATTACCATAATACCCTTTTCATGTATAATTGGTAATTAAGCATATGTAACCTAAACATTTGTCACATAACTGATTAGGTAATATGTTTAGGCATATAACACTTGTCATAGGGCTAGTTAGGCGGTCCGAACGCGTTTCACGCGAACGACGCGTTAAAGTAGCATAAGCTACCTAAACGGGTCGTAATGGGTCGTAAACACTTAGGTTAAGTTTCATTTAGTATGTAGGCTTTGTTAAACCAAATGACACGAGTCTCTACACTCGTTTGGTTTACAAACCCTAATGCTACCCGATCTTCCGATTTAGGTCCGGTTTATTAATGTAGTTACCTATAGTAGGTGTCGTTTGATTCCGTGATCTCTAGCTTTGCTTGGTGGTTATCCTAGGACTTCTGAGCAATCTCAAGTGAGTACATAGACCCCTCTTTTACTGTTTTCCAAACTGTTTTGGGGTGGAACCCATGTGCCTACTTGTTACTTTCATGCTTTCCTGTTTTCACAACGTATACATCTATGTTCATTAGTACATTATAGTACATGATTTCATTACATTTCATGCTAGGTGTGCCCATTGTGTGCATTACTTGGTACATTGTTTTACATTACATTTTGTTGCATATGCTCATCCAGTATATGAACACATTATATTACATTTTGAACCGTTAATAACTAATTGACTATGTGAACCGTTGTAATCATTTGACTCTGTGAACCGTTTGTATCTGCGAACCGTTTGTATCTGCGAACCGTTTGTATCTGTGAACCGTTTGTATCTGTGAACCGTTTGTATCTGTGAACCGTTTGTACTCTGTGAACCGTCTGTATCTGTGAACCGTTTGTATCGGTGAACCGTGTGAACCGTATTTGACCATACATAAACATTTCTACAACTGTTAAACATTACTTTGGTGTTTTGGTTTGATTAAGTGATTAAGTAACGATGCGTGTGTAATATGATACAAGCATGGTGGATACGCCGCTGGTACTTCCTATATATAAGTGTTTGTATGGTATTACATATTGTAGCGTTATTTGAATCATTTCAGTTTGAGGCATAGAACATTTTATACAAGTAACATACTTTTCACAAGACATTTATTTACAAACAACTTATCTTATACAAACTCATTTTACATGGTTATTCATTTAATCATACATTATTCACTTATTTATACATATCATCTGAACTCATTGTTTTTCAAATGATTTACAAGACAAAGCAAATTACAAGGTTCATGACTAAACATTTTCTCAAACATAAGTCATGAAACCTATTTTCACAAAACCTATGTATCTCACAGGCATTTTTATGCTGACGTACCTATTTTCACATGTGTTTTTCAGGAGTTGTTGCATAAGATGATCAAGATACACATAGGCAGACTTGGGCTTTAGTAACAATAAAAGATGCAAGACTAGTTAATTATGTTGTATTTCTTTGTTTGTTAAGACATTGTAACACTTTAATCAATAAAACGAAACTTCAATTGCCATGGATTTGAAACAATTAATTCTGTTACAACACTCCCTGATGTTTCCGCCACGTTTTGTATGTTCTACGTGGTCGGGGTGTGACAATTTGTACGTCGTCAATCGTGGCTTACACACGAGCGTGAACTCGCGTTATGGCTATTTCCACTCGCCCTTGATGCTTAGATAACCGTGTTTTTCCCGAAAAAGGTGTTATTGCGGTTTTCTAGGTCATTGATGGCGGCGGGTATATAAATCCTTTTATTGCCTTCTTTTGTTAGTATTTCCATTTGAAACCCATTCTTCTTCGTCTTCCCCATTACTTCTTTAAGGAAATATGCAATTTTCCTGTTCTATGTCTACCGGAGAACGCCACGAAGATTCATCTGAAGAAATGTCTGCCAATCTTCCACCATTGAAATGGCCTAGGGAAACATTCGATAGTATGGTTCGAAATTTCAAGTTTCCTGATAGTTGGGATGCTCGATACCCTGATGAGGGTCAAACGGCGGCAGATGCTCCGGCCGGGTACATCACTCTTTTTAGGGATTTTTTCTCTGCAGGCAATTTTCGGTTGCCTGTAACGAAGTTTTTCCCCGAAATCCTTTCGTATTACAAAATTCACATCTCTTAAATGCACCCTATTGGGATGGTTCGAGTTTGTCATTTTGAATTTGTTTGCCGGTCAATGCATATTGAGCCGACGGTTAACCGTTTCCGAGTGCTTCATCAGATGCATTGTTCCCAGGGTTTTTACTCGTTTGTCCAACGAGCTTCGGCAAAAAAGATTTTGTTGCAACCCCTGAAGTACTTTCATGATTGGAAATCGAAATTCTTCTTTATTAAAGCCAGTGTGATTCCGATGAAGATGACCCTTAGAGGTAAAGAGGATATGGCAACGGAGACTATACAAACACCCTTTTCAGAGGCTTGGTACCAGGACTTGATGGACGTTCCGTCAATTGTGCTTCCGGAGAAAGCCCTAGTTGGTGCTGGTATGAGTCTCTTCTGGCGGATGGAACGAGAAGATAAGCCAGTATACATGGAAGACGGTAAGGGTAAGATTTGGGATTTTCTTTCTCTATATATTTTTTTAATTTGCTCATGTTTTCCCCTTTGCAGTTGTCTTGTTATACGTCATTGCATTCGAGAAAGAGGGTGGTTCGATGGCTACCATCCCGAAAAGGGCTGATGAAGAGCTTTTGTATCTATAAATAGTCAAGTACTTCGCTCTTCCGCGAGATGAAGATTTGGTCGCGCAACCCCAAACTGGCGCTGGTAAGTTTTCTTTGAGTTGTAATATTGCTCTTTGGTGTCTTTGCGCATGGAGTAATATTGCAATATTTTCTGTTTTAAGTAGGTGAGATGACTAACCTGGGCATGGGCCCTGAAAAGAAAAAGCGTGCGCCTGCTGCTAATATTGCGCTAAAGAAAACTGATACGGAGAAGGCCCAGTCATCCAAGGTGAAAAATGTCAAAGGAGAGAAGAAAGGTACGCGCCATTCCTCTGACTCCTGGTCTGACTCATTGGAAGGTCTTGCGCCTGTAGTTGTGAGGAAACAGAAGGCGGAGCCGCGGGACGCTGCTGATCTTCCTGCCTCTAATGCTGATGACCCGATTGACTTAGAGTCAAGTCCCGAGCCTTTATTGAGGACGAAGGCGGGGAAAAGAAAACAGGTGGAAATTGATGCAGAGGCGCAGTCGGCCAAGAAGGTTCAAACGAGAAAAATTGGCAGAAGAGGCAATCTGGATGCCTTTATTGTGAAACCTTCTCTTGGTAAGTATCTTCTTAGTTTGCTTTCTATGCGCGCCGTATGTTTGTGATATATATTCTGTTTTTGTAGAAAAACCCGTTTCTCTTGTTCATGCGGAGCCATCATCCGCGGTTAATGAGGACCTCCCGCCTTCACCCCCTCGCTTCCCGATCATTGAGCAGTTAGAAAGTACTAATGCCGCTGGTGAGGATGAGGCGGAGAAGACTGCTGAGGCAGGAAACCCTGAAGTTGAAAAACCTGTTGAGGTTGTGGTGGAAACGGAGAAAGTTGTGGATCCGGAGACTGCAGAAGTTGAGTCTGCTCATCCTAAGTCTCCGGAAGTTGTGGTGCGTGACCCAGAGAAAGGAAAATCTGCTCAGGAAGATCCTGTGACCATTTTCCCTACTTCTGCTTCTGTGAATGTTGAGAGGAGTCCAGCTGGTGATCAGGGCTCCTTTTCTTTCGATGCTGAGAATTCTCCCATCCGCCCGGATGAGACTCCGGGGGATTATTATTATAGAACTTACTCGGAGAAGAAGGCCTCTGAAATTCATACTCCGGTTTGGAATTTGAAGAAAGGCGATACTTTTTCAGATTGGCGAGTGTGCCGTGACTGGTTGCAGGGAACCTTTCCTCCTAGAGAGATTCAGTTTCAAGAGGGGCGCCTTCATGAGCAGACTTACCATGCCTATCTTGAGGAAGCTGCTACTTATACGTCTACTACGCATCGTATAGTGCGTGAGTGGCGTAGTATGCACAAAGAATGAGCTACTTTTGAAGCGTCCAAGAAGAAAGCTGCTGAGGATGAGGCCCGGGCGGCCCTTCTGCGGGCTAAACTGGAAGCTGATCGAGCCAAATATGAAAATGACCAAAAAACTGAAGAATTGTCACACCCCAACCGATGGCGGAATCATCGGGGCGCGGCACTGAGCGAAACAGATTGAACAAGAGAATTCACAACAACTATTAAATTACCAAATCCTTAATGTTAATATCCCATACTACTAACAAATAAAGTAGAAATAGTTATTATAGATAATTGTCTAAAAAACAAGCAAACTGTTCCGACAACTCAGATTTTCATTAGGTTTGTTTCTAGACTCCATCCTAGCTTGATTCCAGCAAGTTACAAGCAAGGCATCCTAAACACCTGTCACATACGTTAAAATAGAGGTCAATACACATAGTGTAAAGGTGAGCATACAAGTTTAATAGTATAATAGTTTTCGAAAGTGTTTACGCATAACCAACATGTAACATGTAGCAAAGTAAAGCATGTAGGTTATTGACAATGAAATATGCACAGACGTGACTGCGAGTTGTAGAATGCTCAACACATATCCCCACTGGGACACGTGAAGTACAGCCCTTAACAACCCCTGCCTACGACAGGTGCTGAGTCCAAACTATAGTACTATTGTTGCTAAGGTGTCAGGCAACAATCACTGTGTAAACATAACATACAAGCATTCATCGAGTAACACGTATAACATGCAATAACGGTCGGCGTATAAAAGTGTTACGTTGTGTGATCGATGTGGTTTAGGATAAGTAACGTATGTAACACCCAAAAGTGCGTAAAGCAAAAAGTGATCCAGTATACTCACAGATCGTGTTTAGTAAATAAACACTCTCTTGGATTGAAGGGAGCGCTGAGAGATTAGCCTGAACAGTTAACGATAGCATGAGCGATGAACGGCGCGTAAAACGGTGCAAGTGAGCAAAGTGACGAATGGTCATTCGATCGGATGACAATCCGGTCGGATGGTCATCCGGTCGGATGGTCATTCGGTCGGATTGACATTCGTTTGGGATGGATGAGTTTTTGTATGATGGCTTTGAAGTTTTCGTTGTAGTCTTTTTAAAACAGAGAAGTATCTCTACCTTTCAGGTCATTCGATCGAATGGTCGTTTGATCGAATGACGATCCGTCCAGCGAGACACTTCTTGAGAACAAGTTCACAGCAGGATGGTCATTCGATCGGATGGTCTTCCGATCGGATGATAATCCGCTGGAATTGACATGTTTTGAAAGTGTTGAAAAGTCTAAGTGTTGGAGACCCAAATGTCATTTGATCGGATTATCATTCGATCGGATGGCAATCCGATCGGACGGCAGTCCGATCGGACGGCAATCCGTTCGTCATTCTGATCTTTTGAAAATTATGAAAATGTTTAAGTGTTGAAGGCCAAGTGAAATCCGATCGGATTGTCATTCGATCGGATGGCAATCCGATCGGACGACAATCTGTTTGGTGACTTGATCATTTTGAGATTTGTTAAGTCTGAAAGTTTGTGATTCGATCGAGACGGTATGACAACGTTTTAAGCAATAGAAACCCCGTTACGTCCAAGTTATCCGATTGAAGTGGGAATCACCCAAGCTTGATCATTTAACTGTTCATGATGGTTGTTCATGTTCATCCTGAAATCGGTTGTCTCTTTGATAGGAATCAGATCTCAGACCTACACTTCACTAGAAACGAGTAGAAGGCCTAAATGAGTTCCGATCCTATCGGTTTTGAGTGCATTGAGTGTAAAAGAGTTGAATGTTATGAAACCATCTTTCAATCCTTCTA
The DNA here is from genome assembly GCA_030545235.1 of Helianthus tuberosus. NCBI lineage: Eukaryota > Viridiplantae > Streptophyta > Magnoliopsida > Asterales > Asteraceae > Helianthus > Helianthus tuberosus. Next base: position 30,721,899 of record CM060425.1, read on the forward strand.
ACCTTGAAAATGTTTAGATCTATGCGAAAACAGTGTTTAATCATGTGGATATCATGTGGATCTGAGTTGTTCTTGGTGGAATGAGGCCAAACCTTGAAGTTCATAAGAACCCCATGATGACATCATCCTAGAACACCTCAAATCCGTTGATTTCACGGTTAAAAGTGAAGATTCAAAGGTGAAAATGATGAAGAAATGTGTGTAGATGATAGATGTACAAGATTTGAGTTGAAAACTTACAAGAATCACGAGAAATCAAGAGAAAGAGGGCTGGAACGTGATGGTTGAACGAGAGAGCTGTCACATCACTGTTGGTGATGTGACAAGGGGTATTTATAGGTTGCCAAAAGAGGAAAGTGCGCAAATGTCGGATCGGATGGTCATCCGATCGAAGTGATCCGACGAGTTAGGTTTCGATGTTTTGTTTTGCGTGCTGAGCGTTGCGATGCGTTTAAGCGTGTGTCGATTAAGTGATGCGATAGACTTAAATAATAACCACACAAATACTATATCTAACATACAATCAACATAATTAACTTGCGTTTAGCGTTTGTGATTTGGTTGCGCTGCGATAGAGTTGCGATTTTGTTTCGATTAATCACCACAACATAAAGTAAACATGCACAAGTAACACATAAATATCACACACACGTAAAACAATATTCAGAACATATAATTTAAAGCTACGAATGCGATTGCGATGCGATTAGCGATAAAGCGACAAAATAGATTAGCGATTAACGTGCGATTAAACCTCGAGTGTTATAGATACTCCACATAATACAACTAAAGCAAACAAATAATAGGATTTGATTACAAGTCAAGAAGCACAAATCAATAATTAAGCAAGGAGTGACAGATCGCACTTAGCAATCTTTTCTTCCTTTGACTTTGACTTTGACTTTTGAAAACACGGGGTGTTACAAGAATGGTCTGTTGCTGGTTGGAAAAGAAAAGCAGAGGCTGAAGCTGCTCTCCTTTCAAAGGAGCATAAAAATTGGAGGGAGATTTGTGAGAAAGATAACAATGAGAAGATAGGTCTCCGCAATATTATTAACAATCTCAAGGCTGAAGTAGAGAGATTGAAAAAACAAGATGCGGATATTGAGAAGTGGAAACAGGAGAAAACGGAGGCTGAAGCAACGCGCGATGAAGCACGATCTCATCGGGAGAGAAGTGAACAAAGAGAGGTACGAACTTGCGCCACCCTTGCTCTTAAGTAAAAGGAGATAGACGAACTTACCTCTTTATTATCTGAGCAGGAACAACTGAAGGCGAAGGTTGAATCTGCTAAAAAAGATTTGCAGCTTGAACGGGTTGAAAGAGCTGAGACTTCCCGCCGCCTTAGTGAAACTGAAGAAAAGTTGGAAAATTCTTAGACTGCCCGGGTGACCGCGGAGAGTCAGATTGAACCATTGAAGAATGACATGTTATGGTTGAAAGAGCGCGGGATCATAAGTGTAAGTGTATCTAGTTTTGATAACGTCTGGAGATGATTGTGCATCTTCTTACTTGTTTTATTGCACAGGTTACCAACTATGTTCTTAATGCTGATAAACAGGATGAAACGGTTGTGCACCTGCTGGTTGCTGCACGGAATGATGGGTATGCCCAAGGGTATGCAGAGTGTTCCCATCATGTGGTTAATTCTTTAAAAGTTTATTGGGACACTAGTAGGTCTGCTACTCATGGTGTTGATACCGAAGCTGCTCTTGCTGCTGCGAAGACTCAATTCAACACTTTGCAGCTTCCTGTCATGGACCTTGTCACTGTTGCGCTGCAGTCCGAAGACTTTGTGACGCAGCTGAGGGAAGTTTTCCCAGATAGAAATGATGATGATGACCTAGCTTAGGTTTTCTTTGTTTTGTGGTTATATGGACAATTAGTATTTGACATAGGTTTGGGATGTAGATCCCTGTTTGTTAATGCGTTGTGGTGCAAGTAACTTTGCTGATATACTGTCGTATATGTAAATGGTTTTTCTGTTAAGGCGCGCGGTGTGCCAGTAACTTGTTATGATATTTGTTTGAATTACAATATTTTGCATGAGCACAATTTCTTTGAGTAGGTAAGGCGAATAAATGTGGTAAAAAGCTCATGTGTGAACATAAGGCTGGGCCTTGCGCGATACTTGCGACCGCAGACCATTCATGAGACTTGTGTTAAAGTTACCATAATGTTTTTGCGCTTACCAAAAGGAATTGCATGCACTTTGTAATAAACATAGAAATAATAGAACAAACTTTACATTGATTAAGGATAAGGCTAAGAGGCCATGATTACAAAGTTGTTTGCTTAGGATAATTAATTTGAGACCTAACTTATCCATACTAATAGTTCTACGTCATGGATTGGTAAGTTGAAGAACCTAACCAATCATGAAAAGAAGCTATTGTATGCTTGTTGCTCTTGCACGGCTTAAATTTTTGCTTTTTTACTCGGGCCTTCATCTTCGCGAGTAATCTATTTGATATCCTTCCGCACATTCTGAAGTAAGTGGGTTAGTTCACCACTTTTGAGTGCCTTCTCGATTTCGGTGCGAAGGCTTATACAGTTGTTTGTAGTGTGACCATTATCCTTGTGATAGTCACAATACTGATTTGGATCTTGACCCCTCTTGTTTTTCATTGGCGGAGGAGTTTTAAATTGATAGTCCTCTGTGCTGAGTACTTCCGCCAGAGTTTTCGTGATGGGGGTCCACAGCCTCTCTCGGTTCTCTTGCTTTGCTTCTTTTTGTGCTGCGAGTTTGTTTATGGTTGCCCGAGCGTCGTCAGACGAGTATGTTCCTGAGGTTGAGTCGCGCCAATTCTTCTTGAATTTCTGTCCGCTACTACCACTCATGTCTTGCGGATGATTGTGTGGTGGCGGTGGCCTTTTAGAGCTTAAGTTACGCTCGGTTTACGCTTAAACCTTTGCTACAGCCATTAGTTTCTCCCAACTTTTGTGTAAGCCCTCTGTTCCTGACAGAACCTTGATCATGTCGTCACAACACACCGCATACTTGAATTGTGCTCGTATCAGATGTTCATGGACATCACCAATCTCTAGCACCTCCTTGTTGTAACGTGTTATGAAGTCCTCCAGGCTTTCATCATCACGCCTCCAAATATTCGTCACATTGGCGGTGTCTCTGATAGATCTTCGTTGTTGTCTAAAGTGAAACAGGAACTTCTCTTTTAGATCTACCCAAGACGTTAGCTTCCCTACTGGTAAATTATTGAACCACAACCGTGCCGCACCTGTCAAGATTTGGATGAATAGGTCGCACCACATAGGCAATGTCCAACCCCTACCAGACCTGCACCGGTAAATACACGAAGGTGGTCATCCGGATCTGACATGCCGTTGAATTTTCCAACGTTTGATGGTATTTTTGCTTTTTCAAGGGGAGCTAAAGCGATTTCACTGACGAATTTCGAGTTCTTAGCTGCTTCTGTCGGGCGGTAGATTAAGTTGTAGTCATGTTCTGCATCCGGGTTATAAACCGCACGGGGTCTGTAATTTGCATGATCTCGCTGTAGTCGGCTGAACACACTTGTATTATCACCATCCTGATATGTTCTATCGTATTCGTCGGCATGGGTGTCCCGCTTCTGGTAAGAACGTGGGCCCAACCGAGAATGAACTGACTGCCTTCTATGAGAATATGACTCATCACGGTAATCCCTTCGCCGAGTCTCAAAGTGAGTAGATTCATACCTTGTAGGAGATCTGGAGTAAACTTCTGTGTCATCTACATGTACTCGCGATGGTGCGTCGTGGTGAGATGTACGTGGTGCAGATGGTGCTCGTGCATGAGATGCATGCCTTCGAGGCTGAGTGACAGGAGGAGCAGTCTGTGCACAAAGTTATGCGTACACTGCGTTTATGGCACCTTGGGATCTGACGTACCATGAGATGGGATTTTCACCGGGGGGTAAAATTGAAGTTATCGGGATCTCGGGTTGTGCTCCCAGAGTAACAGGGTCATTCAGATGATTAACGTTGTACTGGACCTCATTATCATCAGAAGCCTCTTCCACAATCCCTTCGACTTGGGTATTGTGTGCAAAATTTGTTGGCCGAGGGCCTGATTGACGGTTTTATCGGGGTTTCTTCCATTAAAAAACAGAGGTGGAAGAATAAATCAAAACGAGAAAATGTAAATAAAAACTGAGAAATCGGTGGGCGCCAATGAAGAAACACTAGTTCAAAGGACCGAAATCGATTGAACCAGGGGTTTAGTTCTGCATAAAATGGTTAGGTCTTCTCGTTTGATTCGGGGGTGATCTCCTTCTTCGAACGATAACTACAAAACGAACAACCGTTAGACTCACCACGGGGAGAACGGGGGTTCTCTCCGTGACCACCCTCCGACGTGAGAATAAGTACAGGTTTCAATGAAGAAGAAGAAGTGATAGTAAAGTGAAGTGAATGTGTAACATTCCCAAAATTTTAAATTTTAAAATAAAGTTATTACACAAATAGATCATGGGTAAGTTGACTGTTAGAAATATAAAGTACCTAGACGGGCCTAGGAACCATTTAATAATTAAACTATAAAAATACATTATATTTGCACCTACTCCGTTTTTAATGAAACTTGGGTCAAAATGTAGACACCAATATTCTTGTTCTAATGACATATTCATTGTTTCATAAAGCGTCATATTTTAGAAATTATAAACGCCAAATAAGTAAAGCAGCTAAATTAATTATAAAAATAAAATAATAAACTAAACATTGAAGATATAAGTGCACGTGTGCGTGTGTAATTATTTACATTTGAAAATTTCATGTATGGCCACCTTGGAGTGCACTCCACTCCAAAGTGTAGTATATATAAGAAGTAGCATTTCAACATACAACTGCTCCTTTCCTTCTGCTTCTCAATCTCGACCCATATCTTTGATTCCATATCCCATTTTTTTAAGTATTAAATCCATACTACTCCAAAGCCCTGCCCCATTTTAAGTATTGTAAACCCTGATCACTGAGTCAATACCCTGTCAGATTGATTTAGGACCCATCAACGCATGTCAAGGCTCTGCCCGACTAAGATCGTTGGGGTTCTGTCTTGTTGTAACAACCCACGTATTCGTGCGTTGTTACTACTCGTTACACTCGTTACGCCTAGCACTAGAGATTCGGATCATAATGTAGCTATATCGCCTACATCGCTACCTCGTAGTATATTCGCATATTTCGCATACTTTATCGCTATAACACATCACATCGCATGCACTAACACTCACGAAGACATTGAGTGAGGACCTATTCTACCCTCCTCGATAGCCGTGATGTGTCGCAACGCAACGCATATTCGAAACGTGAAGCTCGATTATCGCAACACAGACTTGGAAATGTGAATATTTATATACGACCCTTGTGACTAATTATAATAAGTACATATGCATGGTTATGTGTAAACAAACTATCGCAACGCTTAGCGAACAAAACGAAACATCGAAACGCAACTCGTCGGAGACCACCGATCGAACGACCATCCGATCCATTGCACTCCATCACCTTCTTTCCTCTTCACCTATAAATAGCACTTGTCACATCACTGTTCAAGTGATGTGACAGCTCTCACTCGACCAGCACGCTTTTGGACTATTTTCTCTCGATTCCTCGCGATTCTTGTAAGTTTCTACCTCAAATCTTGTACTTCTATGATCTACACACTTCTTCATCTTTTCCACCATCAAATCTTAACTTTTCACCATGATATCTGTCCGATTTGGGCTGTTCCAGGGTGATGTCATCATGAGTTCTCATAAAATTCAAAGTGTGACCTCATTTCACCAAGAACAACTCAGATCTAAGAGATTTCGACATGTTTAAACACAAATTTCACCTAGATCTAAACATTTTTAACTAGATTCAACCTTTCTTCAAACTTTCTTAAACGTTTACTCAAAACCAATAGAATCGGAACTCATTCAGGCCTTCCACTCATTTCTAGTGAAGTGTCGGTCTGAGATTTGATTCCTATCCACGAGATAACCGAATCAGCAGGTTGAACATGAGAGACCATCAAGAACAGTTAACTGTTCAAACGGGGTGATTCCCATCTGATCAGATAACTTGGACTTGGTGGGAATTCCGTTGTTTAACACGTTGTCAAACCGTCTCGATCAAACCGCAAACTTTTTCAAACTTAGCAAAATAATCAAGTTTCAAGACGATCAGGTCGTTGGGACGGATTGTCGTCTGATTGGATTGCACTTGAGCCTCCACACTTCAACATTTTCAAACTTTCAAATAGTTTGCACGTCGAACGGATTGCCGTCCGATCGGATTGCCGTCCGATCGGATTGATCGAACGACAATCCGATCGGGTGACATTTGGAACTTCGACACTTAAACACTTTTATAATTTTCAAAGATCATCAGTTCTAATGGATTGCTATCCGATCGGAAGACCATCCGATTGAATGACCATCCTGCTATGAACTTGTTCTCACTAGAAATGTCTCGCCGATCGGATTGCTATCCGATCAAACGACCGTTCAATATATCGACCTGAAGGGTAGAGATACTTCTCTGCTTTCAAAATGCTACAACAAAAAGTTCAAAGCCATCATGCACAAATACATCCATCCCAAACGAATGTCAATCCGACCGAATGGCCATCCGATCAGATGACCATCCAAACGGATTGACATCCGATCGAATGACCATCCGATCGAATTGCCATCCGATCAGATTACCATTCGTCACCTGGTTCTTTTCGCATCGTTTAACGCGCCATCCATCGCTTATGCTATCATTCTGTGATCAGGCTAGTCTCATACGCGCTCCCTTCAATCCAAGATTGTGTTTACTTGGTGAACACGAACAGTGAGTATACTCGAACCCTTTTTATCGCATTTTTGGGTGTAACATACGTTTCCATCAAACTAAACTAATCGAATGCTCAAACTATTTATCACTTGCAAATGACTGAATTGCATATTAACACGTGATGCTAGTTACATATGTGTTAGGACTTTTACTCGCGACGTCCCGCATTAACTAGTATAGTACTATAGCACCCGACGGGGTCTAGTTAGGATGAATAGCAATCGCAATCGCATCTCGAGTAACCTAGCTGGTAGTAACTGTCTTGTGTATATGTTATGTATCCCATTTATGTATGTGGTAATTCGCAGCACTTTTATCTACTATGCTTTTCTATCAAAACTTGTATACTCGCCAATACTTTTGTATTGATGTCGTTTTAACGTATGTTGCAGGTTTAGTCGCAGTCTACATCAAATCAAGCTAGGAAGTCTAGAAACACACCTAAAATCTAGGTTGTCGGATTTGTATTGTTTGAGAGTACATGAAATTCATGACAGCTTATGTGATTGTATTTGTTTATTAGTATGGGATAATGAACGCATTAAATATTGTCTCAATTTAGTTGTTATGGATTCTCTTGAGCAATCTGATTCGCCTAGTGCCGCTCCCCGATGATTCCGCCATCGATTGGGGTGTGACAGATTGGTATCAGAGCCATAACTATAGGGAACTAGGAAAGACACGACCTAGTCTGGGTTGTTATCTTAGGATTTACCTAGTCTATAGTCTAAGTACCTACCTTTGACAGTGGGCCCGTGTGTAACGCCCTGCTCTTTTGTACTTTCCATAAATAGAAAGTCTTGTTTGTATTTCTATTTTTGGAAGTCTTGTGTTTTTGTAATCGTTCTTTCTTTGTAACCGTTGTAAAATCCGAGACTTGGATCATAAATAAAACTCGTATTTTGTTAAATTAACCTTGTACATACCTTATACATGCTCATACATTCAATTTCGTGAAACAATTGATGCTTATTCGTAATTCTCAGAAACTATGTGCTAAACTTGTAAATACGTGAAACTTATGCATAAAACGTGTTTGGGTCATAAACGATACATAAATACGACATTCATATGCTTAATTATACTTGGTTTATGTTACTCATACTTGATTTGCCCTTAACTATGCTTATATGTCAAAAATAGTCCCTAAAACACCTTAAAACCCTCAAACATAAACTTCAGGGGCTAAAGTGTTAAAAATCAAACTTCAAATCCAGAACTAGACCCCGTCGCGTCGCGTGATGGGTGTGGACTTTTGCTGTGGCGCGACGCCATGGCCTCGATCAGGCAGAAAGGTGTTTCCAGCTCATGGGTTGGTCAATTTTGTGTCTCTTTGGTGTGTTTTCTTCACTTAATGTCCAACTAAACCTCACCTAATCACCCTCTATAAAACCCAAACCAATCCCACACTTGAATCACTTTACAAACTCACTAATCCACTCTCTAATCACTCCAAAATCTGGTGCAAAACAGTAGCAAAAGTCAGAAACATCTCAAGTTGCAAAAGTGAGTTTAACCTCACTTATCTTCCATCTTCTTCATCCTTTCTTGCTTCTTAGCACTTGGAACAACCCTAGGGATGTTTCCATAGGTTTTCCCTGGAAAACCAAGGATGGAACATCATCATAAAAGGGTTAAAAGTGCAAGAAACTTTCTGTTTTATACAAACACTTTGTTAAACTTAACCAAACTTGAGTTTTCTCATCTCAAACCTATGTCCTTATGCTTATAACCACTTCTATGGTTAGTTAGGCTTAAAAACAAGGTTGAGACATCCAAAATCAGAGGATTAATCCTCACAAACTTTCTGTTTTGTTTAGGGTTTTTAACCCACAAGTAATGTTTAAGTCCAAGACTGAATGTAGGTGTGATTATGGACTAACTTGGGTTGTCCAACATAAAATCCCCACATTGCTTGATGATTTCTCATAGTGTAGTTTATATTCTTGTATTATTCATAGTTCATGACCCTCCTTGTATGTTTTTATAACAAGTGTAGTGGTTAACACATAGAGGTACCTAAATGGAAGAGTTCTCTTCCTACCTCCTACATGATTTCCATGATACTTAGAGGTACCTAAATGAAGATTTATCTTCTACCTCTTGCTTGACTATTGGACATAATAATACATATAGTACTTATATTCATATACTATTTAACATTCGAACCCTTGATGATGAACTTGTGTTCATTCGTCAAAGTGTTAGAATAACATCATCTAATACATAAGACTTGTAAGATTCTAATGAGTATACCACTCATGAAAACATTAACCCTTGAGGTTTCATTGTGTCAAAACAAGTACTTTATGTTCAAGGATGATTACTTTCGTATACATATGTTCTTGTGTTTTAAATTCCGAAATCCGTAATCTACCGTTAATCTCCGAAACTCATGCACTTCGTTTCTTCGTGTAGAAGGACTTGGTGTTCCTACCTCCAACAACAACTAACTAGCGGATTCACAAGTGAAGACTTGCAAAACCGTGAGTATACTCGCAACCCCCTTTTATGTTTACCACTTTTTGGGGTGTAACATATTACATTATTAAATCACACTTAAACTTATTCTTTATGCAATGCACGAAAACAATCCTTATACATGAATACTATGTTGTGATACTTGATGCTTATACGTGGACCATACTTATGTGATGTACTATAGTCATTAGCTTTATACGAGCATCCATTTGACATGTATAGCGCTATAGGAGTAACGTACCACCCGTAGACTAGTGGTCATGTTGAATTATATCATTTTTGTGTAAACAGAGGGTTGACTAGAAATATCGCATGCCATGTTATGTTGATCATGTATAAACTAAGTTGCCACGTGGAATCGTTTTAAACTTTTATACTTATACTTATTCTTAAACTTGTATACTCGCCTTTGCTTTTGCATTGAATTATATTTTTAACATGTTACAGGTTGATGATTAAGGATTGCTATGAAATGAAGTAGCAAAGATGCTTAGATACCCACTTAGACGTTTAGGTTAAAGTGTTGTATCAATTTTTTTATTGTTATGTTTGAACAATGTTGTTATTTGAATTTCTTGTAAGGTTTTGACAATTTGATTATGAAATGAAAACGGTTGAATTAAATATTGTCACAAATAGTGTTATGAAGTCTCTTGCAATCTCGAACTAGTCCCACTCTAATGATTCCGTCATTGGTTGGGGTGTGACAGATTGGTATCAGAGTCATAACTATAGGTAGAGGTGTACAAAAAAACTGGTTTTAGAACCGAAACCAGAAAAAAAACCGACACCGGTTTTTTTTAACCGCCGGTTTTTAGACCGGTTACTATTCTTGACTTCAAAAACCGGTTATTAATCGAAACCGGTTTTAAAAAAACCGGTTAAAACCGGTAAAACGGTTTTTTTGGGAAAAACCGGTCCCAACCGGTTATACTGGTTATTGTTTTGGACCTCAAAAACCGGTTAGTAACCGGAACCGGTTATAAAAAAACCGGTTTTTATTTTGGGTGAAAAAACCAAAACCGGTTAATAACCGAAACCGGTTTTTGAAAAAAACCGATTTGTACACCTCTAACTATAGGGAATTAGGTAGAATTGCCATGTTCGACCTAGTCTATAGTAAGATCCATATTTTGACCATTCTTGATACTTGCTTAAAATGTTATTCTTCCTTCTTTGCTTCCTTCTTTGCTTCCTTCTCGTCTTTTGGTCTTAAAACTTACACTATGTCTTTCCTAAGACAATTTACACAATGCACTTGAAGACTTGAAGACACTCTTTATACAAAAGAGACGAGTTTACCAAAATATGCGTGAAACCCACAATTTGGTGAATGACTCTCATCCCGCCTATACTTTCTTTTGCACGAAATTACGCCATTAAGCTAGGAGTGAAATCCATATCTTAATGGTAAATTTCCAATTCAAACTCTAGTGGACCCTCGTCAAAGTGTCGAAATGTTGTTTTGACCCGACGAGTACCAACCACACTAGGGTACGAAATCGTCAAGTTAAGGGTGAAACCCGCACCTTGTCGATTAAGTCCCATTCCTCGATTTTCGATCTCGCTGAAGTTTTGATTGTTTCAATCGATTAGAGACGTGTAGTAACTGGAAGGGTAAGATACCATTAATCGCTTCTCGACGAGAGTATCTTACCTATAGGCCAAAGCACGTTTCTCTAATTTGAAAGGAATTTCGATTCACTTTGGAATAGTCGACGTTTCTCTACCGGAAACAATCTTATGTTTTATGAGCCTCTCTTTTATGTGATCCAATTTATATGTGGATTTATACTTGTTACTTCATTCGTTTCAAACCGTTACACAATTCGCACGTCTCGCGCAATCAAAAACAATAATAATTCTCGTGAACAAACTAAATTTATACTCTTTTTACGCATTCATACGTGTTTATACTTGTTGAATACTTGTTGAATTCATGCCAACTATGTGAACCATATGTGATACTTCATGCTTGCATACTTAAACTTGCAAAACTTATTTTGAATTTATGATCGAGTCTCATCCTTTCCTTCTCTTTCGATCCTTTAGATGTCGTCCACCGCATCCAAGAAGCTCCAATCAAAGAAGGGTTCTAGCTCCAAGACCATGTCGAAAAAGGATTGCATGAAGTTTATGGCTGCGCAAATGGCTAAGGTCATCCCTGATATCATTAGCAAGATCAATCCCGACTCGCCGCATGGCTCTGTCAATTCAAAGGCAGAAAGACCCAAATCGACCTTCCAATTCAAGCAATTTATGGCTTGTAGACCCTTAGAGTTTACTGGCAAAAATGGCGCTACCGCCATGATGAATTGGTTTGACGCGATTGAGCTTACCTTCCTGCAAAGTGGCTGCCCTGATGAACTAAGAACCTTGAACGCAACTGGGGTTTTCCGTGAAAAGGCACTCGAATGGTGGACAACTGAACGCAACAAGAGGGGAAACGATGTTGCACATGCTATGCCTTGGGACGAACTCAAGCAGCTTATGAAAGACCACTTCTATCCTCCTCACAAACTCCAAAAGTTGGAGAATGAATTTTGGAACCTTACTCAGAAGGGGAGCGACATAGATGGTCTGATTACGCGCTTTAAACAACTTAGTGTCCTCTGTCTTGGACAAGTCGACCCCGTCCCCAAGACCATAGCCAAATTCATTCCTTGTGTTGCACCTTCCCTGACAAACCACCTTGCCTCTGCTAACCCTAAAACCATAGAGGAAGCGTACGCCATAGCCACCGAACTCAACAACAACTGCGTTCTTCATGGAGCCTATGACAAGGTTTCGACGAAGAGTGCACATCAAGCTGTCACCGATACCACCGATACTACACCGCTGTTGAACCTTCATCCTCCCAATCCAAAAACGATAAAGGCAAGAAGCGAAAGCCTTCAAGCCAGAATTATGCGGTCGTCACTCCGCCAAACCCACAACCCTTACAAGCTTTAGCCGCCGTTGCACCCGCAAACACTGAACCACCGAGACAAGGCTACGTTGGATCTCATCCAAAATGTACTACTTGTTTGTTCGATCATCCTACCAACGTACCCTGCCGCAAATGCGCCAACTGTCAGAGGTATGGTCATTTTGCTAACCGATGTCGAAACATCCCTCAAGCCCAAAACAACCAGAATCAAGCCATCGTTGCAAACCCTGTTCCTAACCAGGCTCAACCTCAAGCTGCTCCTGTGCGAGCATGCTTCAAGTGTGGTGATCTCAATCATCTCACTCCAAATCTCTCTCTGTCTAGATGTCTTCCAATGACTCTACCTCGAGACAAACAGCTAGGAGAAGAGCCAAACGAAGCTCCGAAAAGAGGATTGCCTCGCTTGTGGCCAAGGTCAATCCTCAAATTGTCGCTCAAGTGCACTCTCTTAGCAACTCTTGAACCTCGGAAGACTCTAAGACGGAAGCGCTGCAATCTGTTTTCCTCTACAAGCACTTCAAATCCTGTGACCCAATGGTGTTCACAGGTGAAGGAGGTGTATCTCAGTTACTCCAGTGGTTTGATGCCATCGAGGTGACCCTTCGTCGGAGTGGGTGCCCCGAGCATTTTTGTACCACGTGCGCAACCGGAGTTTTTCAATCGCAAGCACTCGACTGGTGGATGATCAAACCTAACAAACGTGGGATCCACGCAGCTTATGCTCTCTCTTGGGATGAGCTGAAGGAGCTCGTGAAGAAAGAGTACTGCCCACCCCACGAAGTTCAGAAACTAGAAGACGAATTCTGGGAAATCAAGCAAGCCGAAGATGACAATGTTGGCTTTACAACAAGGTTCAAACAACTTAGCATTATTTGCCCAAGTTAAGTTGACACTTCAGAAAAAGCCGTCAAGAAGTACATTCGCGGTTTGCCTGAATGTGTGGGCGATTTTCTCGAAGCTGCAAGACCTGCTACCATCGAAGAAACCTACCGCTTAGCCATAGAAATCAACGAAAAACGAATCATGGAAGGATTTTTCTCTAAGAATCCTGTCATACAGGCTCATCAAGCAATCATCATCGAATCTTCCGACAATTCTTCTAACGATTCCTCCGACGATTCTCCCAACGAATCCTCAGACGAATCCTCCGACGACACCGCACCGCCGCAAGACGCTCAGCCCAGCCGCAGACGAAAGACCTAGACCCTAAACTCTTCAACAAGTAGACTGTCGCAACCAGAACCCCTTCAAGTAGTTCCGGTTCACTCGAAGCGCGCCTACAATGGAACTCAACCCCTGTGCCTCACGTGTACCTATCACCACCCGCAAGAAGCTAACTGTCGCTATTGCGTAAATTGCAACTGGTATGGTCATCTTACCCAGCACTGCCGCACGGGACCGCAGACTTGAGGAATTTCAGCAACAATCGCAGTCTCCGCAAAAGTCCTATACAACAACATCAATTATGCTTCTAATGTTGATGTAATGATACGATTTTCGTCGTTAATTCCTTTTATGTGTTGAACTTGTTCTATTTCTCGACGCAACATGGACTCTATTTATCTCTCATTCTCTTGCACTCGCGCACGGACTATATACTAGCATTATATACTATATAATATGTTTTACCCCTACTATGCATTCTTGAAATGAGGTACGATAAACGTGCAAGGATCAAATTAATCACGGGTGCACACGGGATTACTGTGATCTGTGCACGGAGATCGTAATGAATTTCAATGATGCCGTAACGTTAAAAGCATGGTCAATCGTGGTGGATACGCCGCTGGTACTTCCTATATATAAGCGTCTTGACCATGTCGACATAGTGTGACACCTATTCACGGAACAGAGGCGTGTGGTTGAAGCATGGTGGATACGCCGCTGGTACTTGCTATAAAAAAGTGCTTCGCCATGCCAACCAATTTTCTGTGAAGAAAGCGCCATGCAACATCGAACGTTATTAGACCAAGTATACTATTGGAACTATTTTCGACACACTAAACTACCCCGCAAGGCGTAACAATCTCATCGTAACTCAAGCGTGTCACCGCTAGACTTTTCGTAAGTCAACACGCTCGCAATCGCATTATCGCTGGAATCTATCTCGCACTCGCTATCGCTTTACGCTTAACGCTTAAACGTTTTGTCATGCTCCTATCGCTTATCACTCAATCGCTTATCATGGATCGCTTGATGTGTATCGCTCATCACTTGTCGCTTTTCGCTTTGACGCTCTCGCATCTATCTCATTGCTTCGATACTCTTACCGCTTATTACCTGACGCTCATTGTTACCGGTGTTATATTGGCACGCATGACCTCATTTCATGAGACGAAACTGATAGGGTTAAAGCATGGTGGATACGCCGCTGCTACTTCCTATATATAAGTGTTTTAGCCATATCAGCAGACTTTTGTGGAAAGATGCCATGTGGGGCTTAATGATTTATTAAAATTGTGGTGTTGTTTATCGCTCATTGCTATACGCTTATCATTCGCCGCTTATCGCACTCGCTCGTGTCGCTAAACCGAGATCATAAACGACTTCATCGCTCAGTTTGCGAAATCCTACTCTCAAAACTTGGTCCGACCATCCTTCGCTGGGACCAAGGAAAATCGAAATCTATCAGTACTGTGTCGATAGCATGACACTGCCTCACGGGAGGGAGGCCATATGGCTAAAACATGGTGGATACTCCACTGGTACTTCCTATATATAAGTGTTTTAGCCATATTTTCGAACTTTCGTGGAAAGGTGCCATACGGGGCCGACTTTAAAATTTTAAATTTTTGGTATTAATTGTCACGGTCCCCTTCCCGGTTTTTACCCGGTCCAGGAGTCGCGGGACAGAAACCCGTGGTATTTATTAATTGAGTTGACAACGGAAGATTTACAGGATCTTTTAAGACTTGAAATGCCCGATTATTTTATTTCATAAGTCGGGATAAACCTCGTAATTTTTACAATAAAGGAATTTCACAAGGAAATTCCCTGATTTACAAAACATATTTATTTATTTAATTGAGCCACTACTTCAAGCTTGTTAGTGCTCCGTAGCACTTTTCCTTGGTTCACAGTAGTCACCTGAAACATGTTTTGAAAATATTTTATCAGCGGGGAAATACTGGCGAGTCACTCAAGTTTAATAAAACGACACATAGCTATAAATTACAGCATAAGAGCGATTACAATGGCTTCTATCTTATTTTTATCTGGCGCTGTGTCATCTCCTGGTGACGATGGTCATACCACTATTAGGTCCTTTCACCCAAGTAGTGATGATTATCACTGTTAGGATTTATTAGTCTAACCGTGAGAAATTTAGTAATGTGCACAATACCCCACTAGCCAGTGATTAAGATAACCATGACTTAATCCCTGTAATTATAACCTTTGAAAATAACTTGGAGTATTGTAAAATATGATTGATAAAAAGAGAATGACTCACATTGCAGATTTAAACGGGCAGAGTTTAGCCTACTGATTAGCCTTTTAACCTAATTTAAATAAAAATGCACACAAACTAGGTCAGTAACTAATACAGCATTTACGATAACTCACGAGATTAAAACCCTCACAACGAATGACAAAGTGCAATACTTGAACATCCATCGAATTCACGACGAATGACAAAGTATGGCCCTAATGTGGGCAGCACTTAAACATCCATTGGATAGTTTCAATCAATCGGACATTGAATCGTAGCAGCGATCGAGTTAATACCCTGTATCGTAGCAGCGTCTCACTGGAAATTATGATTTCGAGCAGTGTATCTTCGTTTTTGTGGAAAGATTTCGACGCCAGATGAAAGCCCATGGTCGAATCTATTTATAACAGAAATTTGGGGTTTACGCAGCCCGCGTAAACCATAGCTTGAACCTTACGCGGCCCGTGTGGCCACCTAGTCTACGTGTAGGTTTGCTGGGTCACAAGTAGGGTTGCCAGGTGGATGATACGTGGTCCGGATGCTTATCCGGTCAAACTTCAAGTTGACGCGGCCCGCGTAAGGGTCTGCTTATCCTTTACGCGGCCCGCTAGAAGACCAAAATGTGATTTTTCTTGATTTTTGATATAGATTAGGGTTTCAGGGGTCCGGGTTTTCAATTACGGGTCGTTTTGGGACATTTCTGAAGGTCCTTACATCCTCCCCACCTTATTTAAAATCTCGTCCTCGAGATTTATTGAAATAAGTGAGGATACTTTCGCTTCATTTCCGATTCCAGCTCCCAAGTATACTCCGGTCCTCTCTTTGAATCCCACTTGACTTTGACTAGTACCAATCTTTTGTGTTTGAGAAACTTGATCTTTCTATCTTCTATTTGCAGTGGCTTCTCAATATATTTTAACTTTTCATTTACCTCTATATCTTGAAGAGGTACTAACAAGGATTCGTCAGATAGACATTTCTTGAGATTGGATACATGAAACACGTCATGTACTCCAATTAACTCACCTGGTAGTTGTAAGCGATAGGCGACTGGCCCTATTCGCTGTATCACTGGGAATGGTCCTACGTACCTTGGACTTAGCTTTCCTTTCTTACCGAACCAAACTATTCCTTTCCAAGGAGAAACTTTCAAGAGTACCTTGTCTCCAACATGAAACTCTAGTGGCTTGTATCGATTATCGGCATAACTCTTCTGGTGATCTCGAGCAGTTTCAGTCTTTCTTTGATTTGAGTGATCTTATCAGTGGTTTCTTGTACGATTTCAGGACCTGATAATTGACTTTCTCCTATTTCTGCCCAACAGACTGGAGTTCTGCATTTTCGTCCATACAGTGCTTCGAATGGGGCAGCTTCAATGCTTGAATGGTAACTATTGTTATAGGAGAATTCGATTAAGGATAGGTGGTCATCCCAATTTCTACCAAAATCTATTACACATGCCCTGAGCATGTCTTCCAGTGTTTGGATCGTCCTTTCACCTTGTCCATCTGTTTGAGGATGATAAGTTGTACTTAAATTTAATCGCGTCCCCATGGCTTCTTGGAAACTTGTCCAGAAATGCGAGGTGAAGCGACTATCTCTATCCGATATAATGGAGAGTGGAACTCCATGCAAGGATACTACTTCATCTACATACAGCTTTGCCAATCTTTCCATGCTAAAGGTTTCTTTTATGGGTAGAAAATGAGCTGATTTGGTTAATCGATCCACAATTACCCAAATCGCATCATTACCTTTTCTGGTTTTGGGTAACTTAGTAACAAAATCCATTGTTATTAGTTCCCATTTCCAAACAGGAATTTCTAATTGTTGTAGTAACCCTGAAGATTTCTGGTGTTCTGCCTTAACTTGTGAACAAGTAAGACACTTAGAAACATATCTAGCTATATCCTTTTTCATTCCTATCCACCAGAAGTTATTTCTTAAATCTTGGTACATCTTATTGTTTCCTGGGTGCATGGTATACCTAGATTTATGGGCTTCCTCTAAGATCTTATTTCTTAATTCTCCTTGCTTTGGTACCCAAATTCTTCTTTTATGGAATCTCCAAATTCCATCACTTCCTTGTTCCAATTCTTTTATTATTCCTTTCATTCCTTCAGCATCATCCTTGATTGCTGTTTTCTGGATATTCTTCAGTTGTTCTATTAAGTCTAATTGTAAACTTAATCTAAGAGCATGAACTCACTTTTGCTTTTCATGATACTTACGACTTAAAGCATCAGCAACTACGTTGGCTTTTCCTTCGTGATATTGAATATCACAGTCGTAGTCACTTAGGATTTCCATCCATCTCCTTTGCCTCATGTTTAATTCTTTTTGCCCAAATATGTATCTTAAGCTTTTATGGTCTATATAGACAGTAAACTTACTTCCATACAAATAGTGTCTCCAAATCTTAAGAGCAAAAATTATGGCTCCTAATTCTAAGTCATGAGTCATATAGTTTTCTTCGTGCTTTTTCAATTGTCGTGAGGCATACGCAATTACTTTCTTACGTTGCATTAGCACACATCCTAATCCTAGCTTAGAAGCATCGCAGTAAACTTCAAAATCCTCTGTTCCTTCTGGCAAGGCTAGAATTAGGGCGTTTGTTAACTTTTGCTTTAAAAATCCTAAAGGCCTCCTCTTGCCTAGGTCCCCATTCAAACTGAACTGCTTTACAGGTTAGCTTAGTTAATGGTATAACTATCTTGGAAAAATCCTTAATAAACCGTCTATAGTATCCGGCTAAACCTATAAAACTTCTAACTTCCATAGCTGATTGCGAAACCTTCCATTTAGTGATTGCTTCTATTTTGGAGGGATCTACGTGAATACCTTCATGATTCACCATATGTCCTAAAAATTGTACCTCCTGTAGCCAAAATTCACACTTCGAGAATTTGACATAAAGCTTTTCTTTTCTTAACAAAGTTAAGAGTACATGCAGGTGCAGACGGTGTTCATCCTGGATTTTGGAATAAATAAGTATATCGTCGATGAAGACAATTACAAATTTATCCAAATACGGTTTATAGATTCTATTCATCATGTCCATAAATGCTGCAGGAGCATTTGTTAACCCAAAGGGCATGATTGTAAACTCGTAATGACTATACCTAGTTCTGAAAGCAGTTTTAGGTATGTCTTCTTCTTGTACTTTCAACTGATGATATCCGGAGCGTAAATCTATCTTAGAAAAATATCTAGCTCCTTGAAGTTGACCAAAAAGATCATCAATCCTAGGTAATGGATATCGATTCTTAATTGTAACCTTATTCAATTACCTATAATCGATACACATTCGCATCGAACCATCTTTCTTTTTCACAAACAACACTGGAGCTCCCCACGGGGATGAACTAGGTTGTATGAATCATTTGCTTAATAATTCATCTAACTGCTTTTTCAATTCTAACATCTCGGTGGGTGCTAACCGATAAGGTGCCTTAGCTATCGGTGTTGTTCCAGGAATTAGATGAATTCTAAATTCGACTTCCCTATTGGGTGGTAATCCCGGTAGTTCTTCTGGGAATACATCTGGGTATTATGCTACTACAAGAATTTCTTTAAGTTCCTTACCTTTCGTGTTAATGATTACTGAAATCATATACACCATTTCTTGTTTTCTTGAATAATTGGCCAACTTCATTACTGAAATGAATTTCAGTGGCTTTCATGGCTTATCTCCTGTAATCACTACTAATTCTCCTGTAGGTGTATGAATTTCTATGGAATTCTTATCACAAAGAATTCGAGCATGGTTGGCTACTAACCAATCCATTCCTAATACCATATCGAATTCGGCTAAATTCATAGGTAATAGGTTTGCAGAGAATTTATGGCCTAAGAGTTCTATCTTTTCTTCTTGCAAAACCTTGTTTATGTTAACAAAATTTCCATCTGCCGTTTCGACTGTAAAATTTTGTCTAAGGTTGCTTAAGGGTAGGTTAAGAGCTTGGAAGAATGAAGTATTTATAAAACTTTGGTTTGCACCAGAGTCAAACAATACTTTTGCATAAACGTTGTGAACTAAGAACGTACCAGCTATCACGTCAGGAATTAGTTCTGCTTCCTGAGTAGTCAACTGGAAGGCTCTTGCGTTTCTCTTGGTAGCTTCTTCTGCAGGTTTGGTTTTGTTGTCAGCTGGTTTGCCCAATTTCGGGCAGTCTGGCCTAAAATGTCCAGCTTCTCCACAGTTGTAGCAGATTGTTGCTTTCTTCTTCCTACAATCTCCTTCTTGGTGCCCCGGGATTTTGCAGAAATTGCAATACCCCTTGCATCTACCAAAATGCTTTCTTTTACAGGCATTGCAAAATGGAATAGTGGAAGATTGCCCGGTTCCCTTTTTCTTGAAGTTGCTACGGTTACCCACACGGAATCCCTGGGTAATCTTTTGGGCCACTTCCTTTTTCCGGTTTTCTTCTCTTGTGCGTATCAGTCCGTCCGTTAGGGTGTTAGCTAATTCCACAGCATCGTCAATAGTGCGAGGTCTCGCAGCTTTAACGATATCATGGATTTCGCCAATTAAACCCCAAATATAACGGGAAATAAGCACCGGCTCTGGCGAAGCCAGGGTTGGTACCACTCTAGCATACTCGAAGAATGTTGAAGTATGTCCTCGATAATCAATATCCACCATCCGGTGGTTCAGGAATTTATTCGCCATTTGTTCCTTTTCATATTCGGGACATAATTTTCTTTCCACCAGTCGCTTAAATTCTTCCCAACTCATGGCATAGGTCGCATCGCTTCCCTTGGCTTGAAGTACCGTATTCCACCATTCTAGCGCCCCTTCTTTAAAAAGATGTGACGCGTAGATGACCTTGTCTTCTTCAGCACATTTACTTATTTTAATCACCGCCTCAGTTTTCTCTAACCAACGCAGTGCAGCAGTCGTCCCTTCGTTGCCTGCAAATTCAACCGGTTTACAGGCAAGAAATTCCTTATAAGTGCAACCAGGCGTTGCAACTTTCATTTTCTTAAGGAGTGGGGCTTGCATTCCACCGTTGTCGTTATTAGTATTGTTACATCCTCCGTTTACGCTATTACTGAAATTATCACCGTGTGTGCGTTTGCTAGGAATAATTTGTTGAGGTTCAATTGGATTTCGGGCAGCCGCAAGGATTGCTGGAATAGCATTGGCTATTCCCTGAGCAACGATATTCTCGATATCTTGCCTATTCAGAAATTGATCTTCATGATTTTGTTCAGATTGATTAACTTCATTAACGGGTTCATTACCAGCGTGTTCCATCTGGTAATTAATTTATAAAAGTGATTAGCATAAAATAATTAATAACCAACATAACAAAATAATTGCACATAATCACGTTAACAAGTATAGCCAAAATTGTCGATTTTTCGACTTTCGATATTTTATATATTATAATAGGCATCCGTACAAACTGGTTATCTTACAAAAGTTTTATTTTTAGGTTATTTCACATAATTATATTTTGATTATTATATTATTATTAAACACATGCTTCCACCATCCCATACTATCCCATCAGCTGGCATTTTCAGAAATGACGTTCCCTCTCGTCGTACTTCCAGGAGATCTGTTCTCCCACCTCCAGGATTCGATTCCCTGCATCCACCAGCTCCTCGCCAAAATGGCGGAGTTCAGCCAAGTTCTCATTGCTCATCGGTGGGTTTGGTGCAGGCTCTGGGTCAAACTGAGGGAAAAAGGTATAAGGGTTATTTAAAAGATTCTTGAACTGCTAGTCATTGGTCCACCATTCTTCCATTTCTCCTAAAGGTTGGGTGTTGACAAGGAGATCTGGGATGGCTGGTTCCAAATTCACTGGGAGTTGGTTTTTAGCAAGATAAGTAAAGAGGTTTTCATTGACAGGCTTAAGGATATCACAATCCCCCAGTTTACGGTCCAACTCCTCCCACAATGGCATTTCCTGGTCTTGCGTGGAACTTTCTCCGATCTCTATTCCCTTGCCTTTATCCATTGGATCCTCCGTCTTTATAACTTTCCGTGTTGCGGGTTTCCTTCTGCGCACACGCCTCCAGGCCACAATTCTTATTCTCTTCTTTGGCTTGGGTTTCTCCGGTGGCTGGGCTTGAAATTCCATAGGTTCCTCCATGTCGGCACAATAACCGGTAAAGTCTCTGGAAACTTCCACATTAACAGAATAAAGATTGAGATTCTGAAGAGCTTCAGATAACTCATTCATGCTGTTTACCAGATATGAAGAAACACACAAAATCGTAAATTAAATTTTCACATAATCACAGAAAAAGAAAATTAGAAAAATTAAATTTATACAAACAGATTGATTTAAAACAAAATATTGCGATTTATATATATATATATATATATATATTACAAATCACAACTGAAATTTAAAATATACTAGAGATAATTTATTTTAGTCTATCTTTTCTTACTAAGTTGTTTATCTAATGGGCAAGTTTCTTTAAAGTTTATGGCTTATGGGTGATATGGTTGCTAGTACTGTGTCAGAGTGATGGAAGATAAAGGTTAACATTTACTGCTGTAGTGGCTAACATATAGAGATTTGCCCATTGTTCGTCTAATTCATCTTCCCATGGTGGGTTATTGCCTATTTCCTGAGTTTCCTTATTCATCACTCCTTTTGGTTGTGACTTCTTTATTTTCTCTTGACTTTTTCTAATAATCCAACTTCTTTTATTAGGGGTAAGTGGTTTCTCAAACTGTGCCTTATGAACAAATATTCCTTCCTCAGTATCTGCTGAGTATCGTGAGGAATTTGATTGGAATGAGGTTTCCTTATCTTTTGGTGAACTATCTAATTGACAATAGATATCCGAGATTCTTTGCTTACCCATACTGTAACTAACAAGTAGCCAGTTAAAAAAAACACATAGTCACAAAATGGTAATCAGGAAAAATTAAGGATTTCTAAATACTTAATTGGCTTAAATCAGTGGCTCTGATACCACCTTTTTCTGTCACGGCCCCCGTCCCGGTTTTTACCCGGTCCAGGAGTCGCGGGACAGAAACTCGTGGTATTTATTAATTGAGTTGACAGCGAAAGATTTACAGGATCTTTTAAGACTTGAAATGCCCGATTATTTTATTTCATAAGTCGGGATAAACCCCGTAATTTTTACAATGGAGGAATTTCACAAGGAAATTCCCTTATTTACAAAACATGTTTATTTATTTAATTGAGCCACTACTTCAAGCTTGTTAGTGCTCCGTAGCACTTTTCCTTGGTTCACAGTAGTCACCTGAAACATGTTTTGAAAATATTTTATCAGCGGGGAAATACTGGCGAGTCACTCAAGTTTAATAAAACGACACATAGTTATAAATTACAGCATAAGAGCAATTACAATGGCTTCTATCTTATTTTTATCTGGCGCCGTGTCACCTCCTAGTGACGATGGTCATACCACTATTGGGTCCTTTCACCCAAGTAGTGATGATTATCACTGTTAGGATTTATTAGCCTAACCGTGAGAAATTTAGTAATGTGCACAATACCCCACTAGCCAGTGATTAAGATAACCATGACTTAATCCCTGTAATTATAACCTTTGAAAATAACTTGGAGTATTGTAAAATATGATTGATAAAAAGAGAATGACTCACATTGCATATTTAAACGGGCAGAGTTTAGCCTACTGATTAGCCTTGTAACCTAATTTAAATAACAATGCACACGAACTAGGTCAGTAACTAATACAACATTTACGATAACTCACGAGATTAAAACCCTCACAACGAATGACAAAGTGCAATACTTAAACATCCATCGAATTCACGACGAATGACAAAGTATGGCCCTAATGTGGGCAGCACTTAAACATCTATTGGATAGTTTCAATCGATCGGACATTGAATCGTAGCAGCGATCGAGTTAATACCCTGTATCGTAGCAGGATCTCACTAATGGAAATTATGATTTCGAGCAGTGTATCTTCGTTTTTGTGAAAAGATTTCGACGCCAGATGAAAGCCCATGGTCGAATCTATTTATAGCAGAAATTTGGGGTTTATGCGGCCCGCGTAAACCATAGCTTGAACCTTACGCGGCCCGCGTGGCCACCTAGTCTATGTGTAGGTTTGCTGGGTCACGAGTAGGGTTGCCAGGTGGATGATACGTGGTCCGGATGCTTATCCGGTCAAACTTCAAGTTGACGCGGCCCGCGTAAGGGTCTGCTTATCCTTTACGCGGCCCGCTAGAAGCCTAAAATGTGATTTTCTTGATTTTTTATATGGATTAGGGTTTCAGGGGTCCGGGTTTTCAATTACGGGTCGTTTTGGGACATTTTTGAAGGTCCTTACATTAATAAAACCTTTGTGTAAACAAAACTTTTCTTACAAGACTCTTTCTAAAATTTAATCAAAACTTTTGTACAAAACGAGAGTTTCTTGTAACGTTGGTGTAACAATCGACTCAAGTTAAATGCCGTGTGACAAGAATGTTTCATAAAACGAGTTTTAATCACCCTGAAATCTTTTAGTAACCTAACAAAACTCTTCTCATAATGCTGGTGTGAACATCGATACAGTTTAACACCGCACCTTGGGAAGATTTTCATAAACAAGTTTTCTCTAGACCTTTCGAATTAATAAACTTTCCAAGAATTCAAAACACTTTTGTATCACCTTTCATGTGTTGCCATCTTTTGTTATACGAATCGTCTTACTCGCCGCCAACGCGCAGTCTTTGCAATGCTCTCGCTCTTCGAATTTCAACTGATCGCTCGCTAATTTTGACGTTTTATCTTTACTCTCACTCGCATAAATCCTCTCAATCCTTCTTGTGGATTAATTTCGGGATGAAATTTCCTAAAGCAGGGGAGACTATAACAACCCCCGTATTCGTGCGTTGTTACTACTCGTTACACTCGTTACGCCTAGCACCAGAGATTCGGATCATAATGTAGTTATATCGCCTACATCGCTACCTCGCAGTATATTCGCATATTTCGCATACTTTATCGCTATAACACATCACATCGCATGCACTAACACTCACGATGATGTTGAGTGAGGACCTATTCTACTCTCCTCGATAGCAGTGATGTGTCACAACGCAACGCATATTCGAAACTTGAAGCTCGATTATCGCAACGCAGACATGGAAATGTGAATATTTATATACGACCCTTGTGACTAATTATAATAAGTATATATGTATGGTTATGTGTAAACAAACTATCGCAATGCTTAGCGAACAAAATGAAACATCGAAACGCAACTCGCTGGAGACCACCGATCGAACGACCATTCGATCGAATGACCATCCGATCGGATTGCCATCCGATCCATTGCACTCCATCACCTTCTCTCCTCTTCACCTATAAATAGCATTTGTCACATCACTGTTCAAGTGATGTGACAGCTCTCACTCGACCAGCATGCTTTTGGACTATTTTCTCTCGATTCCTCGTGATTCTTGTAAGTTTCTACCTCAAATCTTGTACTTCTATGATCTACACATACTTCTTCATCTTTTCCACCATCAAATCTTAACTTTTCACCATGAAATATGTCTGATTTAGGCTGTTCCAGGGTGATGTCATCATGAGTTCTCATGAACTTCAAAGTGTGACCTCATTTCACCAAGAACAACTCAGATCTAAGAGATTTCGACATGTTTAAACACAAATTTCACCTAGATCTAAACATTTTTAACTTGATTCAACCTTTCTTCAAACTTGTAGGTCCGGCTAGGAGGATCTAGTCGCCTAATCCTTGTTATCGAACACACCCGGTTGTGCGGAATCCAACCGGAGATGCAAACCGAGATCGAGAAAGTGAACAAAACGTAAAGATATCAACGATTAACAGTTACGTGTATTGATTTCGACAAAGTTTCGGTACAATATTTGACAAATACAAAGCTCACCGGAACTTTCTCTCACTACACTCTCTCTCTAGTTTTCTACCTCTGTTCTCACACACTACATTGATATTTATATCCATCACCGCACGTCTGGTCGAAGGATCAGAATTACTTATCGAAACATCATCTTTCGATCATGCATCCATCGAAGGATTATGATACGAGCTCATCGAAGGATCTAGACAATCCTTCGATGACACATCCTTCGACACAGACGTATTACACCAATGTTCCAACTGTTTGGCCTGTGCGATTGGCTCGTCAAAGGCCCAAGTTAATGGCCCAACAACCTTTCTATACGTAAAATACATGCAGATTGAAGGTTTGAGATGTTTAGCCAACTTAGTCAACATGATGACATCATCATGACATCATCATGATGATGTCATGATGATGTGGCGGCGGGAAACATCCTCGGCTCTCCGTGCTTCGCGTGTCGAACTCTGGGACGCACGACGGAGGAATGTCGTGACGTCTGGCTTGAGCCGAACCTAACCGGGTCGAACCGAACCGAGTTGAACCGAACCAAGTCGCGTCCACATAATATGTATCAACAAACTCCCCCTTGGACGCTACTCGTGAGGTTCAACTTCCATATCTTCAATGTCGGAGGATCTTCAAAGTCTTCACGTCTTGAAAGCAGAAAGTGTACCAACAAACTCCCCGTTTTATGTAGGAAGTGTGTTGACAAACTCCCCCTTAACATAAGCTCCCCCTTGAGTTATGCTCGTGAAATACTTGTTCTTTATGAATTGAGATCCTTGTGGTGTTGATGATGGTCAACGGCAGCTCGATCATCTTCGTCATTTGAGTGCCTTCACGTCGTGTCTTCATTCCGAAGCTTGTCATCGACCATGTTCTCCTTGCCTTTAGAATCTGCACATGCAAGAAATCTAAACGCGTAATGAGAACAACTGCTTGGAATATAATTAGTATAAACAAATGACACACGTATGACCATATTTAATCAAACACCGTCCGACAGTTTGAAAGTTTAATAAATTTGTCAATTTTAGTCTTTAACTTTCAAAACTTGCAAATTTCGACCGTTTATGAAGATTTAGTCGTTTTGGTTTTCAATCAGGTTTCAGGTAACGAAGACTCGAGATCCAACATCGTACAATCGAAAATAAGATAGAAATAAAATCTTTTTGACGTTTTAGAAAGTTTATATTAAAACACACCTAAAATCTTTTTGGTATTTTTGAATATTTCAAATTTAAAGACTGAAAGCAGTAAATAAATATATACGAAGATGCGAAAAATGAAAGCATTAAATAAATATTTACAGACATTCTTTTTGCGAGTTTCGAGGGTAAGAGAATCATATCAGTGTACGGTCATGTCAAAACGCTCTTGTTGTTCAATTAGTTAACATTAAGATAAGCATCCTATAACAATTATCGGTATTGTTGTCCACATAAGCTCAACTTATCAGATGTAATCATGGCGAGGGGATACGTTAAGGTATGATTTATACTTACCGACCGGTGTTCATCCACATCACGACACATTCCCGTATCAAGGTATGCACGAGGGTTCATCTTACCGGTGAGTATACCGATTATCATCTGTTTGACCGTATATGATGTGAGATACTCACTTATTTTGATTGAAAACAAGCCCTATGTGATAGAATCACTTATTGATGAGGAACTTGATTTTCATATGCATGAGGGCACAGGAGCAAGTCCGTGAACAGGTCAGTACTTTCGTACAGCAGAGAGACGAACTTGACACTCGGAAAGAATTTGTGATAGTATATCACTTATTTGTTTGGACATGTGATTGTTTATCACTTATTGAGGTCATATGCAGTATGTACACGTATGTATAGTATCATGGAAGATCTAGACTTGCGTCCCCGTTATTTTTCGGTAAAAGATACAACCATGATACCCAGATGATAAGCAGCATAAAGACCGAATATCTCAGAACCTCGGCAATCTTTCAAACGAAATTTCGGTACCAAGACCATATGCCAATGAATGGTTCCCACCTGGTCTTCAGTCGGATTTAAGTTTATATCACCCTGCACACTTTAAAATGATTGTGAGCCTACCGATACATCTTATATAGAGCTGCTTATCGCTTCTCATTTAAGGTTTAAAGAGGTTTAGACAGACCACTGATGTACTATCATTTTCTCTTTTACTCGCCAGGAAACTCATTTTTGTTTTTCCATTGTTTTTGTGTTTTTGAAATTTTTCAATGTTTTTGGATTTTTCAAATTTTGGATTTACTCCCCCTAAAATCAATAAACTAAGACAAATTTAAAACACAAGGGTATTTACAAAAATGATTTTCCGATGTTGGTTTTACTCTTGCTTGACCTTAACGCCGTTTACCAATAATAAATAGTCAAATCTTGATTTGTCAAATGCTTTGGTAAAAAGGTCGGCACGTTGGTCATCGGTGTGGACCATGACAACATTGATGAGTTTCATAGTGAAACAATCACGTGTGAGGTGATATTCGAGATCAACGTGTCAAGTCAAGGAGTGCTACGAGAGGATAACAATTTATAAAGCAGCTTAAATATCGACAAGTATAGGAGAGATTAGAAATTTAAAAACCGTATCCCGCAACTGCTTCGTGCATTGCCAGGAATCTGAGCGCTCTCCCAAACTGGATATCCACCCGGTGTGAATTTCAAAGTCGATTTTGTAGCTACTGAAATCCCTTCACAGCAACAAGATCATAAACCTCCGGGTCCGGCTGGTCTTCCACATTGTACCAGCGAAGGTCTTTGTCTTTCTCTTTGAGAAGTAGTGTGCGGTTGTTCAATCCACGCCAAGGCATCCGCACACCCGCTTGGTTTGATCAACCAACACATTTTCTTCAATCACACCGCGAAGAAATGTACACTGCACGTTCATCTTGTTGATTTTGAACTTCAAACGTGCTGCAGGTGCGTACATTTTGATTGAATCTATCCTGGGGACCCGATCAAAAACCATAACAACCAATTTTGGCACATATTTCATCTGGTCGAATTTTTCAACTTCATTCAACAACATTCTTTCATCAGACATTTTTGTCTTCTTTTCTCCTCTCTCCATCAAAGGGCAACAACATTCTCCTAAATGTAACAATATTTCGGAGCCGCATGTCGCCGATCTTGTGCATGGACGCTCCACTATCAACAATCCTAAGACTATTAATAGTTCCTCCTGGAACATCCTGCACACTCATTCAGAGATTAGTTGGAGAGGGGGACCCAAGCCTTCACAGACTTGGGTCGTCCGTCATCATCGAGGATTGTGACATCCATTTCCCGATGATTCGGAATTGATGTAGCTCCCCCTGAAACAATTTCCAATTTTGGTTTCCAAATCTGTTTTTGGTTTTCAAGTTTAACATTTGATTCAACAGATTTTGTTTGGACAACGTCCGGTTTTAAAACCTTTTCAACATTTTTCCGTTGTTTCTTTCTCTGTTTCACTTCTTGTTGTTTAACAAGACGAGGGTCCTGTTTTGGTGAAACAAATCTCTTTCGGTAATTTCGTTCACGGGGATCATCTTCTTTGGCTTTTAATTTATGAAGATACGGACAATTTCGAATTATATGACCAATTGTCCCACATTCAAAACATGATCTTCGTTCAACAAACCCCGAAGTATCATGTGATCGTCTTGCCGATGATGATGAACTTTGTGATCTCGAGGTACTAGGTTTCGAACAGTTTGGTTCATTTCTTTTCAACACTGTTGCTTGTTTAACAAAATCTAAGTTAGATTTGTTTTCAAACGTTTCAATTTTGTCCATTCCCTTTGATTTCACAAAGTTTACCTTCTTGTCCTTTTTCTTGTTTTGGCTCTGTTTGCCTTTTCCATTTCCTTGGGCAGCGTGATTTTGCTTTCGTTGATTGTTTTGTTTTTGCAATTTTTGATTCCCATATTTCTTTCTAACTTCGGATTTTGGGATAGGAGCACACTGAGTTACTACAACTCCTGGGCTCGACTTTCCCAAAAACTTACTGGTAGAATCTTCGAAAACTTTATCAATCAAAGATTGATTGACATTTTTGATAGGGAAGTCCTTGTCTGAATATATTTTATCAGATCCAATCAATGTGTAAAGCAAGTTCACGCTTTCACAGCTTCCAGACGAGGATTCAACAGACTTGGCTGTAGCAATCACAGACGGTTTTGCAGGTGGATCACAAAGAATGTGATTCTCAAGAGGTATGTCCTCTTCTTTGATCACCGCATCAGACTTTGCTGAATCAGTATCATCAGATTCATCATCAGAAGAATCAGCATCCTCAATCACAACTGGAGGATCCTGATTCAGTTCGGCAGAAGACACACATGTATCTGCTGACACATCTGAATCTGATGATACCTCTTTCTTGTATCCGAGTCCTGCTGCAAATTCCTCAACGTCCAAAGGAACAGATGGCTCAAAATGAGTTCTATACTCCTCATCAGGCATAGCATCATAATTGTTTCTCACGGGTGGTGGACATTTCTTATAACCTATGCATGTGACATCCCGTTTCTCTTTCTGAACGTCAATGATGTGATCCAACACATAGCTAGAGCTCAAATAACTGTCTAACTTGAGTCGGATCGCCTCACTTTCTGTTTTAACACAAGCCATCTCTTTTTGCATTATTTCAAGACGTGTGATATACAAATTTATGTCAGTTTGTTTTCTGGAAACCATTTTTGTCAGCTCGGTTTTATCTTTCTTTAATTTCTCAATCATCGATTTAAATTCCTTTTCATGGTTTTCATAAAACATGTTGGCTTCAGTGCACTTCGAAAGATCAACAGTCAATTTCTGATTGTGGATGAATGTCACATCATATTTCTCTTGCAAAGCCTCGTGTTTGCTTTGCAATTCACACCACTTATCATTCAATGAAACATGTTTGTCTTGCAAGTCAAACAAACTAGCTTGTAAAGCATCATGTTTGCCTTGCAACTCAGACATGTTTGCCTCTAAATCAGCACATTTAACACGCAAACTATCACAGTTATCACAACTAACAGCAGTGGGTTCATCGACACATACCTGACTGGAATCACTCTCAGATGTTGACCTTTCTGCATCAGAATCAACAACCTCCCTTGATGATTCATATTCAGATCCATCCTCGCTTGAACTTGAAGTTGTATCATCCTCAACTGAAGTTGAAACATCTTCATCTGAACTACTGTCATGTTCAGAACTGTCATTATTTCCCGAGGATTCACCATTGCTGGCATCTTTGACAATTTCAGCATACAACGCCGTTTTTGTCTGACTACAGTTCCTTGTATCAAGAGATGATGGTGCTACCGTAGAAGGATGGCACTGTGAGGCAACTGTTGGAGGAACTGGTTGAAGCGGATTTCCGTACATATCTGTTGTTCTGATAAGTCGTTGGCTTTGCTGTTGTGGTACTTGTTGAGGAACTGGTTCAAGCGAATTTCCATACATGTCTGTTTTTGGAGGGACCGGAACTTGGATTGGAGTGCCAAAACAATTTGTGATTGTGACAAACGCCGTTGGTCTTGAAGAAGCTGTATCCGGAGACGGAGTTCCATAATACATATCCGTATTTATCGGAGTACCCCAAATCGGATTCATTTTTTATGTTTATGAATGAACACCTGAGAAACACAACTCAAACGAACAGTTAAATCCCAATTGTAAACCTACTGTGTAAATCCACAAAGTGTTTGGACGAAACACTTTTAATGACGAAATGGGTTATAAACACTTAGTTTACGAAACAAAAACCCAATGATTCTTTTTGGCGAAACAAGAGCCCACAAGTAAATTGGTGAAACAGAAAGTCAAGCTGGCCCAAGATGAAGCCCACGAAGAGTTGGTATTGTCACGAACAGTTGAGATTTTGAAGCCCAATGTTTTTAAAATAAATGATTTCTAAAGTCCAATAACAATAAAGATGGGTGATTTCGGCCAAGTCAAGACAAACATAAGTAATTTCGTCTGATGATGTTGTTGATTTCGGCCCAGAAATGATGAAAGGCCCAACTCTTGTGCGAGTACCAGCCTCTTGTGCGATTAAACAAGTCTTGTACGCTTAAATATCTTGTGCGACTGATACAAGATGTTGTACGATTGGATGTTGTGCGACTGAAACTATTGAATCTTGTGCGACTCAATCAGAACTTGTGTGATTGGGTATGTTGACTTAATTCCTGACACAAAGCTGCTTTTGTCAATCCACTTTCGGTTACTCTTTCCCAATATACCAACCAAGTGAAGATGAAATATTTTAATCCTAAACCACTTTCCAAGACATTTGTGTAATTATCCAATTCTTGACTTTTATCCTCCTGACACAACAACCCACTACGGCTATCCCATACTTATTCACCAACCATGTATGGCAATGTACTATTTTAATCCTTTTAACAATTTTCAAGACACAAAGAAGTTGACAAGTTCTTAGATAAAGATCAAAAAGCTGATAATATCAAGAACCGTTTGAAGATAGGATGAATATTTGAAGAACACTTCAGAAACTTAGAATTTTCCGATAAGCCGACAACTTTCCGAAACACCGTTTTGCTCCAAACTTCACTAAAAACCTTAACAAACCATTCACAAATCAGTTTTAAGCAAGGTTTTTCTGATGAACTAGCAGCCAAACCCAGAAATTTCGAATTTATGAGCAGAATTTCCAGAAAAATATGAACTTTAAAACCCGAAAAACAACCCGAAAACACTCGGTT
Organism: Helianthus tuberosus; assembly: GCA_030545235.1. NCBI lineage: Eukaryota > Viridiplantae > Streptophyta > Magnoliopsida > Asterales > Asteraceae > Helianthus > Helianthus tuberosus. The sequence goes on from CM060425.1 coordinate 30,754,125, forward strand.
TTAACAAGGAGAAGAGCCAAGGCTCTGATACCACTTGTAGGTCCGGCTAGGAGGATCTAGTCGCCTAATCCTTGTTATCGAACACACCCGGTTGTGCGGAATCCAACCGGAGATGCAAACCGAGATCGAGAAAGTGAACAAAACGTAAAGATATCAACGATTAACAGTTACGTGTATTGATTTCGACAAAGTTTCGGTACAATATTTGACAAATACAAAGCTCACCGGAACTTTCTCTCACTACACTCTCTCTCTAGTTTTCTACCTCTGTTCTCACACACTACATTGATATTTATATCCATCACCGCACGTCTGGTCGAAGGATCAGAATTACTTATCGAAACATCATCTTTCGATCATGCATCCATCGAAGGATTATGATACGAGCTCATCGAAGGATCTAGACAATCCTTCGATGACACATCCTTCGACACAGACGTATTACACCAATGTTCCAACTGTTTGGCCTGTGCGATTGGCTCGTCAAAGGCCCAAGTTAATGGCCCAACAACCTTTCTATACGTAAAATACATGCAGATTGAAGGTTTGAGATGTTTAGCCAACTTAGTCAACATGATGACATCATCATGATGATGTCATGATGATGTGGCAGCGGGAAACATCCTCGGCTCTCCGTGCTTCGCGTGTCGAACTCTGGGACGCACGACGGAGGAATGTCGTGACGTCTGGCTTGAGCCGAACCTAACCGGGTCGAACCGAACCGAGTTGAACCGAACCAAGTCGCGTCCACATAATATGTATCAACAAAACTTTCTTAAACTTTTACTCAAAACCGATAGAATCAGAACTCATTCAGGCCTTCCACTCATTTCTAGTGAAGTGTCGGTCTGAGATTTAATTCCTATCCACGAGATAACTAACTCAGCGGGTCAAACGGGGTGATTCCCATCCGATCAGTTAACTTGGACTTGGTGGGAATTCCGTTGTTTAACACGTTGTCAAACCGTCTCGATCAAACCGCAAACTTTTTCAAACTTAGCAAAATAATCAAGTTTCAAGACGATCAGGTTGTTGGGACGGATTGCCGTCCGATCAGATTGCACTTGAGCCTCCACACTTCAACATTTTCAAACTTTCAAACAGTTTGCATGTGGAACGGATTGTCGTCCGATCGGATTGCCATCCGATCGAACGACAATCCAATCAGGTGACATTTGGAACTTCGACACTTAAACACTTTTATAATTTTCAAAGATCATCAGTTCTAACGGATTGCTATCCGATCGGAAGACCATCCGATTGAATGGCCATCCTACTGTGAACTTGTTCTCACTAGAAATGTCTCGCCGATCGGATCGCTATCCGATCGATCGAACGACCGTTCGATCGATCGACATGAATGGTAGAGACACTTCTCTGTTTTCAAAATGCTACAACAAAAACTTCAAAGCCATCATGCACAAACACATCCATCCCAAACGAATGTCAATCTGACCGAATGGCCATCTGATCGGATGACCATCCGAACGGATTGACATCCGATCGGATTACCATTTGTCACCTGTTTTTTTCGCACCGTTTAACGCGCCATCCATCGCTTATGTTATCCTTTTGTGATCAGGCTAGTCTCATACGCGCTCCCTTCAATCCAAGATTGTGTTTACTTGGTGAACACGAACAGTGAGTATACTCGAATCATTTTTATCGCATTTTTGGGTGTAACATACGTTTCTATCAAACTAAAGTTATCGAATGCTCAAACTATCTATCACTTGCGAATGACTGAATTACATATTAACACGTGATGCTAGTTACATATGTGTTAGGACTTTTACTCGCGATGTCCCGCCTTAACTAGTATAGTACTATAGTACCCGACGGGGTCTAGTTAGGATGAATAGCAATCGCAATCACAGCTCGAGTGACCTAGCTGGTAGTAACTGTCTTGTGTATACATTATGTATCCCGTTTATGTATGTGGTAATTCGCAGCACTTTTATCTACTATGCTTTTCTATCAAAACTTGTATACTCGCCAATACTTTTGTATTGATGTCGTTTTAACATATGTTGCAGGTTTAGTCGCAGTCTACATCAAATCAAGCTAGGAAGTCTAGAAACACACCTAAAATCTAGGTTGTCGGATTTGTATTGTTTGAGAGAACATGAAATTCGTGACAGCTTATGTGATTGTATTTGTTTATTAGTATGGGATAACGAACGCATTAAATATTGTCGCAATTTAGTTGTTATGGATTCTCTTGAGCAATCTGATTTGCTTAGTGTCATGCCCCGATGATTCCGCCATCGATTGGGGTGTGACACTCGTGACGTAGGGATAAAGTTGAATTGGGTTACTATACGTAATGCGAGTACATTATATAATTCAGAAGTTATACCCAAGATACAACAACCCTCGAAAACGACCCTAAACTCTCCCAGATACACCCCGTATACAAGAAATCGGCCCGAAATACCTTTATATAATTAATAAAATAAATTCTACCGGTCGCTCGTGGGGCGTGACATATCCAGGTAAGGCTGTCGCGGGGCGCGACAGCTAGGCCACAAGACCGCCCCCTGGGCCGCCACGTGTCATATACGTGTGGAGTCTATAGCCGTGACCAACCAAAGCTAGAACCTAGCCTACAGTCCTCGCGGGCCACGAAGGACTTGGCTATGGTTGTTGCGGGCCGCGACCCATTGTCGGATCAGCACTATAAATAGAAGCCGTTGGCCTTCAATGGAGAATCGTTCAATTTTCAATATTCTCTCTCAATCTCTGATAGTATAAGTAATTCCCGGGTATTATACCCACCTAATTAGTAGAGCTCTGCCTCGTTGTAAGTATTATAACCCCCGGTTACGTATTAGATACGCTGCCCGATTGATCTAGTGCTCCGTAACGGCTGTCGAGGCTCTGCCCGACGTAGTCGTTAGAGTTCTGTCTCAGGGAGGGTATAACTAATGTAAATTGGGTTATTATACTAACGCGTGTGCATTGCTTAAACTAATAGATTACAACCAGGAAGTCACAAAAGGAAATACCTAAAGTAGCAATGTGAGTAATCCTCCTTTTTGCAAACTGTTTTTACAAAACCTCAAATGTTTTACATTATATTAAACAGTGATTGAGTATTTGTATTCTACAATTATCGTCGGTATGTTGGGGTTTTGTATACAAAATTTGTTACTACGCTGTGAGTAGTAACATGACCACCAGTTATTGATTGAAAGTACCGTGGGTGGTAATTAAGGTAGAAAGATAAACAAATGTAATTACGCGACCGCCCTCAATGCTGTAAAATGATAAAATCTATTTTGATAATACTGGGATCCACTCACCAGTATTTCTTGCTGATAAAATATTTTAAACACGTGTTTCAGGTAACTTAATGTGAAGTCAATAAAAGCCAACTGGAGAGCACTGAAGGCTTAGAAAAGTGGCCATAAAAGTTACCTAATTAAAAAGGAGAATTATTTTCAATAATTAGGGTTATTCCCTATAACTGTATTACAAATGAAAATCGAATTTGTCCCACTTGTTTATTATAAATATATTATCTGCAAAACTTGGGTTTTATCCCATTATTTTATCTCAAACATTTTGGTGTTTAACTCTGATAAAAATATTTCCTAACTACGGTTCTGATGAAAATTTCCGCTGCCAAATTAATAAACACCGATACCATCAGACTGGCTCGCGGCTCCCGCTCCCTGGGAGGGGTCGGGGGCTGTGACAGAAGGTAGTATCAGAGCTATGCCACTGGTTTAAGCCCTTTAGGTGTTCTTCCAATACCTAAACCCTTAACCATTTGTGTTAGGAAATTAATATCTTATGTGTTATTCTATGTATATCATGATTTTTATGGCATTTAACGAATTTTGAATTCCCAATATGTGTTACCCATATCCGTATCTTACAGTTATGTTGTATCATATATATATATATATATATATATATATATAAATGAGATATATCAATAATATCATGTCTTCGTAAATTTTGTGATATCTTATATATCTATTATATCCATATGTATATGTGGGAACCTAATGCAATATAACTTTTATAACAATAATACAATGTTAATATTAATATTTTAATATTAATATAAGATAAATGCAAATATCATAATATAAATATCTAGATAATATGTAACCTACCTAAATGATTTTATATCATTTAAATTCTCAGGATATGTAACTCCTATTTGTATCTTATATCATGTTAGGCTATAAAAATAAAAAGGAGATATATCCATAATATAATATTCAATTTTGTGATATATATCATATCTACATATTTATGTGAATACAATTCAAAATAAATTGTAATAATATTATGATATTGGTACTAATATCTTAATCAAAGATATAAGATAACACCCTTAGGTATGATATCACTAAAATATTGTAATATAAAATATTATTAAATGAAAGCAATATATTTTATGATTTATGATGTAATCCAAAGGTTTTACTCGATTTAAAGATATGTATGTGTCAAAGTTTTGATAAAACATATAATTATACTAATTTTGTTAAAATATAATGTTTCAGCATTGTTTAGATACAATAATTAAAATACTTTGTAAATCACTTTATAATTCTTTATCGTATTATTAAATATTAAATATGTAGATTATTCATCAAAATTTGATAAATTACGTAATATTAAGAAATTATGTGTATAGTCAATATTGATGATAATTAACATGCTAAAGAAATTCTTAATACATAAACGCTCTCTAAGAAAAGTCTTTAATATATATTGTTATTATTTATCATCATTATAATACACAAAATTAAATATTATTAAATTATGTTTTAAATTAAACTAATAATAATAGTATTTTTAGAAGAATAAAATGTTTGGCTCTCGAATAAAGTCATGTTAAAAGAGTTTTATAAGACATAATTTTTAAATTATATAATTGATGAACAAGAATTATTACAGTTCGACAATTCTAAAATTTAAACACATATACGTATACAATGGAAATTGTATCTATGAAACAGGAATATGCACAACAACCTAGTCTTATGTAATAAGATGGTTTTAATACATCTATAATGTATATTAAAACAAAACATTTTGGTGCCACTTGGCATAAATTTAATCCACTAATTGCCACCTGGCATCTCCTAAAGCTGCTGGCTTTGGAAAATGGCGCTCAAAATTTTGCTTTCCCTTCACTGTTCTCTTTTTCCATTTTCCCGTCAGTTTTCCTTTTCCCTTTCCAAAACCCTAAATTCAACCATGGCTGCATACCTCTTTCCACCATGACAATCTTCGATCTGAATATTAATATCCATTATTCTGGTCGTTCACTCCATTTCGCAAGGAATCAAGACTTCATAACCACAAAGAATTGCATCAACAATCATCAAGAATCAACATAATCCGTGTTAATCATCAATTCTTGCTTCCAATTTCTTATTATAGGTATGTTTTTTCAACTTTTACGGGTTCTTTTTTTCAAAGTTGTTTAGAATTTTATTGATTTTTGTTCGATTTACAAAACCTAGATCGATTTTTGTTGATGCTAGAGGATCTGCCATATATATTTCCCTTGATCTTCTCCATTGATCGATGATTCTGCGAAACCCTAATTGTCGTTCAGCATTCTCATTCTACATTTGTGTTTCTAATCCTAAGGTCCCAATTGACGCTTCTAATCTTAATCATGGTTGAGAGCCATTGAATGGGAACTTATTTTCTATCATTGTCAAATGAGATGTCGATCATCAATTGCGTCTTGATGATGTTGTGAAACAAAGGGAACAACTTCAGAATTTGGAGGTTAGTCTCAAAGGTAGAAAATGGAGTGTTGCCATTAAAAAGAGATCCTTTACGTGGTCTTCATCCAGAACCACCACTGGAATAATAGAAGGTAATTACTAAGGATCTATTCCAGATTGATCTTTGAATGTGGTTTGATCTAAGACTCCAAAGTAAGTATACATATAATAGATTTGCAAATAGAAGTTATATAAAATTCATCTCATTTTTTTTCAAAGCTACAAGTGACTGAGTTGTATATATAAATATCAAGAAAAAGGCGCTTTTCTATTAACTTTCGTTATAGAGCAGTAGCCTAATGATTTCTTCATCAGGTCAAGTTTCAAGCTTGGTAGGCGACTCGGTCAGGGCTCAAAACTACCTATATTGAGAAATCGGTTTCCCTTGGTGGTGCTTGCCTCAACGTCGGCTGCATCCCTTTTAAGGTGCAATTATTATTGTTTTACTTGGTCTGGCTCTTCTAATGTGATTTAGGTTTATTAGGGTGTGTTTGTAGGTATGGATATTACAATCTTAGGAAATTAAAAGGTGTTACAGATCTAAGCAAAAGAGCAGATCTCTTAGAAGGATTTTCTATCAATTTTGGATGCATTCGCACATGTTTTACAAAATAAATTGGGGAAAACCTACATATTTAGGTCAACGAACTTTGTATACAGATGTATTACATCTTGCCCTCAACCTGGAAGTGGAAGAACACATTCTCACACAATTAAAAGCCATCATAACGTAGGCGGGCCTCCCAAAAAATATGAAATTGAAGCTCATTGAACCACTTAAGCTTATATTCAAGTAGAGGTTTGCATAAAAACTGAATATATTTTTTAAAATACTTTTTACTTTGAGCCATTGTAATAACAATTCTATTTACCTTTGTTCATAAAAACTGAATCTATATAAAAGAAAATAGTGTGACCCGTATAGTGAGAGTTTGGGAGGATTACGTTCCGGTGACACATTTGAAGCGACATTCACTTTTAGGCCCCGGCATTGCTATGAGGATCATTGGTGATATTACTTAAGGAAATGCATTGGATGTTCTTCGCCAGGTACATAATGAGACCATGTTACATTAGTTAATTTTTTCTAAATTTTGTTTTGTAATGAATTTGTGATTCAGATGGATGAAATATTTATGCAAGCATTCAAGGATGTTGGGATTCATGATGAAAGATGGTAGGATTTTGTTATATTTTTTAGTGATTAAGACGACATGTGTTCAAGGAGATCAAATGACTCTTTCAAATGTTTTTGCGCTTAGAGAAGTCACAGGTCAAAATGGAAAAGTGAAAATGACATCCCATTATTGTTCTGCTTCTGTTTGGATCAAAGATTGATAAAATCAACAAGTTAGCCTTCCATGTAGCATGTTTCTTCTTATGTTTTCAATCACTGTAATCCGTTCATACTTTGCGATTTTAAGATTGGTTTTATTCGGTGCAACAGGTTGAAGTTTCACTATCGTTGCATTTTTTGATTTTGTATCAAAGGTATGTTCTACCTCTTATTTCGTGTTTTGATTTTGTATTTGATTTCTATAACTGTGTTAATATTTGTTGTTCGATTTTTATGTCATTTATTACAGTACCAAATCTTAGTATGTCTGGTTGTGTTTGATGGATATATAAATAACAGGAAACTGTGGGGAAAAATAAAGAAATTAGTGGATGCTATGTGGCATCCATCAATTGGTTCTGCCTACCTGGTGATGAAGATAGGTTAATATTAGAATCTAATTTTGCTTGATTGATTTTGTGTATACGATGATTGAGTATTAATGTTTTTGTTATAATTGTTGGAACATCGTGTTCGTAGGCCAGTTGAGGGTATCAATAAATGGCTTATTTATTGATGGCGAAATACGTTATTACACCTACAGGATAGATCGATGCTTTTGATGATTTGATTAGAATTAAAGTTATTCAACAACAATAGCAAGGGATTGCAGCCATGGCTGGTGGAGGGCTTCCCTCTTTTTCTTTCAATATGTGCATGAACTTTCTCAGTCGGAATTCTAGGTAAAGTTTTTTTATAAATTTTCAAAAAGATTGAAACTTTATTTGTAGTATTTATTTAGTATGGTGAAAGAGAGGAGTATCATGTTTATTATGCAATTATGTGGTGTTATTTGTGGTTTAAAAAGGATGTGGAGAGATAAGTGTTTAATAGTTTTTTGGTTAAAAGTATATAAGTGAGATGCTAAGCGTTTAATAGTTTTTTTCTATAACCATATTTTTGTAGTTATAAGATTCTATAAGAACCAGAAGGTCGATAAAACATATGGAATCATCAGGATAGAATACCAATAAGTGACCCGTTATAATATTATATAGGTTTTCATGTTTACAAATTCTTAATGGGTTAAACTGGTTGTTTATGGTTCGGAAAATTGAAGCATTTATATCCACTTTGGTGTGAATATGTGATTTGTTTAATTTCTAATTTGAATTAAATTATTGTTTTCTTAGAGGTGTGGAGTAATCTCATTTTTTTGAACTAATTTTAGGTATACACCGGTCCCAAAGGCTTTAATGCACCTCAAGAATTTTGGAAACCGACATGAGCGGGCAATTCTCTGTCTTTTAACGAAGCAAATTAACCAGGTTCCATTTTTCTCCTATCCTTATAAAATAAAGGGTAATTTACCAACATCAATTATATTTGTTGTTTTATGAGTGTCACTCATTTCTTTATCTACATGTTTGATCTGATCACACTATCACAAAAAATACATCACATTTGCTTCAAATTCCTGGATCTAAGCCCTTGAAAAGACGCATCCACATTTGTGAACAATAAATTCACCATTAGTTATGAAAATATTTTATTCGTCATATATGAACCGTTAACTTATATTATAATTTTATAATAACTAATCATTGATTTTGAAATTTATATTTCAGTAATACAATGGGAGTGGAACGTTTCGTTGTAAGAAACAAGCGTATCAAGGAGAAGATCGTGAAGGTCAACAAAAGCCATTCCCGTGGGAAGCACAGCAGTCAACGCCGTTAGTACATTCATTTTAACTTTAAAAGTGTTGCAACGTGCTGAAATTTTTAGTTTAATTTTTTAAAGTTAGATTGAATCTAACTTCATTTGATACATTATGTACCCGCGGGTAGAGAGATGGATTTCCTTACTTGAACGTTTATTTCTTTCAAAAGATTATTTCCAACAATTTTAAGTTATATATTTGTGTGTTAAGCCACCCGCGAAACTCGCGGGGTCTTAGGCTAGTAATACCTATATATCAACAGGAAATAACTTAAACTTATTTCTTAAATTATATGTAAGTCAGATGCATATATATAATTTATATTGCAAATGATATTTCATCCATAAAATAAAAATATGTACAAAAAAATTTAGTACGGTATAACTATATGGTTTAAAATATGTACATATATATATATATATATATATATATCTCAAGAAGGAACATTTTTTATCATTTGATAAGTTTAATTCATTTCTTAAACTATATTTAAGTCATATGTATATATATTCTGATATGAGAATAACACTTCATTATTTAATATGTTAAGAATCAAATTTAGAAACACTAAACTTTGTATTCTCAGTTATGATTATTTAATAAATAAATATGATAAATTAAGATTCAAGTCCTAAATCTAGTCAACCTGTCAAGATTAAATTGTTCTAAAAGAATTCATATCCTTATTAAATTTATTCCTTTTGATGAAATTCCTTTTTTATTCTGAAAATATTATGTTCCATAAACCTGATGGAAATTTATTTTGTTAATATAAAGGAATAAACAAAGTTATAAGAATAAACGAAATAATTAAAATAATTAGTTATATAATTGGATTCTTATGATTTGATATTATGTGTATATATATTATAGGAAATTTTAAAACTTTATATTTATACATATGTATATACAAGACACAATTTTCTTGATAATATATACAATATAAGAATCAAATGTCTTCTGTAGAAGGACAAGCTTTTATATATCAGAAGAAACAAACCCACATGTTTACTTAAAGATCTATTTTGATACCCAACTTTAATTCAAAGGATACCTTAAGGATATCTGTACTAGCACCACCTCTTGAAAAACAATAGTGGGTCAATGACGGAAAATCTCAGAATTTCATATAAAGCTTTTACCTTTATTTTTGAATACCTATCCAGTCATGAGTTTTGGAAATATAATTAAATTAAGACAATATAGAGAAAAGCTATTACACCAAAGGAAGAAACAACACATACAAAATATACATTTTCCTTATATTTTGATAAGATATATAGTAAGAGAAAATGTTAAGATATAACATGTATATATGTATACCTTGATATATATATATATATATATATATATATATATATATTTATAATTATCAACGCATAATACTGATAACTATGACTATAATTGTGCTAAACAAAATGTGCCTGTATAATTGCTTAGTTCTGTGATAATTATATCTGAACATGTTTGTAATTCAGATGTCAAAGGAAATAGCATGTGATCAAGAAATTCAGGCTAGTAATGAAAACTCTTTGAATAAAAATACTATAGAAAATATAGTAGATCAAGGAATAGAAAATGCTATACCTTCGATCATTGAAGCTACTAAGATTTCCGTGCCTACAAACGAGAGTCCCACTATACATTGTAAGCATACCCATCACTTCAAACCTAACCCTAGTACCAATGGAGGTCATTATACTCGTATCAAAACTTCATCTTCCAAACGAAAGAAAACCACAACCTATAGCTACTCTTATAAGTAATTCCGCTCCGACAAATCATGTAAGGACACATAAATGGAACCAGCAATCACGCGACCTATCTACAATAATAACAAGAAGCACGCAAGAAAACGCCATTTTAAGAAGACACTTCGCTGTAACTTCTGCAGGAAGGCTGGGCATACAAAGGAAGAATGTAAAAAGAAAAGGGAAACTAATGTATGTTACAAATGCGGAGATCCAGGTCACATCCGTCTCTACTGCCCGAAACTATCTAAGGCATCCAACAACGAGAATAGAAACCCAGATAAAGCTAAGGAGAACGCATAAATATTTACAACACCGGAGACAACCGCAAACTTTTAAAATAAGGCACCCTTATATTTTGTTTGTACTTAAGTATTAGTTGACTTTTGATTCCGATCCAAACTTCATCAATAAAAGGTCTTCATTCTATATGGCTCACTCCCATTTATCTTACCTCTTGACAAATTCCTATGTTGCATGAGCATTGCTTGTCATGCATGTAAATTCACTTCAAAAGATCAGTTATTCTCGAGTTTTAATAAATATTCCGTTATACTCATTCTGATAATCTATATGATTACATAATATTGATAATCAAGTCAACAAATTTCTTGGAAAAATCCTCTTCTTTTCAAAGTTACTTACCAGATTTTCATTGAAACTATTTTTGTCAAATACATATATCCATTGTTGGTATATGTTCAAACCAAGCTCAATTGTTTGAACTTGTTCACAATATACATTCAATTCAAAATCCCATATGATGGATTGAGATCATCATATTCGAGGTAATCTCATTGTTTGAATCATAGTAAACTTGTTTAAAGTCTTCCATTTCGATGTATCATTTGTTAAAACACGACACCTTGTGGTGGCGATTTCTTTGAAACTTGGACTCATTTCATTTTCACACCTGAGGTACGAATTTCTCTATTTATTGATTCATTATCCTAAACCAGTCTTAATACAATTTTGTGTTAAGATAAAGGTACCTAAATTCTTATTCCAACGTACCTCTAACATCTTATGTTTTGAATATCCAGATTCACTTCATTGAAATTTTCAGTCAATTTCGAGAACGGTAAATTTGTTCGGTCACTGTAATCATTGAATTCTTTCAACACCCTGCGGTGTTTTTATAAATTTATAGCCCGTGCTAATAGTCAACCCTAATCATACATCATTCGTTTGACTCATCATTCAAGTAGTCTTGATACAATTATGTATTAAGACCATGATACACTAAATTTTATTGGATTGTCCAGTGTATCCTTGCCATTTAAATAAACCTCACTGATTATGGTTTGATTAGTGACAAATCATTTTTCATACTTCTATCTTCAATTGAAATTATTGATTCAGAGTTCTTTTTAAACGATCAAAGTAAGTTCTTTTCTGGCATTGAATCCTATTGTTTCTACAAGTCATTGCATTTCGAATTCTAAGCCTATTAAATCTCTCTTTTGAATTGTGAAACTTAGTCACCTTGATAATGGTGTCATTTCATCTCATTCAGTTAACATCAATTCCTGAAACTAAGTTTTGAGACCACCAAATTCCAATTATCCTATGATATCCTTATATTCATCTTTTGATTCTATCCCAGACACCTTGATAACCAACTAAAAGACGTGACGTAACCCAAGAAGATATCGTAGTCCAAGTCTCGAGGACGAGATTTAAAACAAGGTGGGGAGGATGTAACATTCCCAAAATTTTAAATTTTAAAATAAAGTTATTACACAAATAGATCATGGGTAAGTTGACTGTTAGAAATATGAAGTACCTAGACTGGCCTAGGAAGCATTTAATAATTAAACTATAAAAATACATTATATTTGAACCTACTCCATTTTAGTGAAACTTGGGTCAAAATGTAGACACCAATATTCTCGTTCTAATGACATATTCATTGTTTTATAAAACATCATATTTTAGAAATTATAAACGCCAAATAAGTGAAGCAGCTGAATTAATTATAAAAATAAAATAATAAAATAATAAACTAAACATTTGAAGTTATAAGTGCACGTGTGCATGTGTAATAATTTACATTTGAAAATTTCATGTATGGCCACATTGGAGTGCACTCCACTCCAAAGTGTAGTATATATAAGAAGTAGCATTTCAACATACAACTGCTCCTTTCCTTCTGCTTCTCAGTCTCGACCCATATCTTTGATTCCATATCCCATTTTTTTAAGTATTAAATCCATACTACTCCAAAGCCCTGCCCCATTTTAAGTATTGTAACCCCTGACCACTGAGTCAATACCCGGTCCGATTGATTTAGGACCCATCAACGCATGTCAAGGCTCTGCCCGACTAAGATCGTTGGGGTTCTGTCTCGTGACGTAGGGATACAGTTGAATTGGGTTACTATACGTAATGCGAGTACATTATATAATTCAGAAGTTATACCCAAGATATAAAAACCCTCGAAAACGACCCTAAACTCTCCCAGATACACCCCGTATACGAGAAATAGGCCCGAAATACCTTTATATAATTAAAAATCAAATAAAATAAATTCTACCGGTCGCTCGCGGGGCGCGACATATCCAGGTAAGGCTGTCGCGGGGCGCGACAGCTAGGCCACAAGACCGCCCCCTGGGCCGCCACGTGTCATATACGTGTGGAGTCTATAGCCATGACCAACCAAAGCTAGAACCTAGCCTACAGTCCTCGCGGGCCGCGAAGGACTTGGATATGGTTGTCGCGAGCCGTGACCCGCTGTCGGATCAGCACTATAAATAGCGGTCGTTGGCCTTCGGTTGAGAATCGTTCAATTTTCAATATTCTCTCTCAATCTCTAATAGTATAAGTAATTCCCGGGTATTATACCCCCCTAATTAGCAGAGCTCTTCCTCGTTGTAAGTATTATAACCCCCGATTACGTTTTAGATACACTGCCCGATTGATCTAGTGCTCCGTAACGGCTGTCGAGGCTCTGCCCGACGTAGTCGTTGGAGTTTTGTCTCAGGGAGGGTATAACTAATGTAAATTGGGTTATTATACTAACGCGTGTGCATTGTTTAAACTAATAGATTACAACCAGGAAGTCACAAAGGAAATACCTAATGTAGCAATGTGAGTAATCCTCCTTTTTGCAAACTATTTTTACAAAACCTCAAATGTTTTACATTATATTAAACAGTGATTGAGTATTTGTATTCTACAATTATCGTCGGTATGTTGGGGTTTTGTATACAAAATTTGATACTACACTGTGAGTAGTAACATGACCACCAGTCATTGATTGACAGTACCGTGGGTGGTAATTAAGGTAGAAAGATAAACAAATGTAATTGCGCGACCGCCCTCAATGCTGTAAAATGATAAAATCTATTTTGATCAAACTGGGATCCTGACGTGAACGTGTCGTTCCGATCAGTCAAAAACCCAATTAAACCTAGGTAGCTAGGGTAAGTCGGGTATCGTATCCACGAAGAGCATGTGGTCAGTATCGCATGACCCGTTCGATTAGTTAGACTATTTACAAACAATGTACAAGGTGATTATGAAGTTTGCTAATTTTATTCGTTTGTTTGGTTTTGAAAATAAATCGGAGTGAACCAACAATTGGATGTTATTCTTAAAACAATGTGTGATTAACTAAAACTGTAAACTAAACTAAAAAGTTGAAACAAGAAATTAGAGTACGGATCACACCCAGTTCGATAATTGCAAGACCTAGGGTTCCTACATGTTTTAACTTGATTCAATTGCATATAGTGATTAACGGATTACTATCACGAAGCTTAGGTGCCAATTGCTATCAACGTCATAGACAACGGACCGTAATGCACTTCATTGCCTCGGACATGTAAATCCTAACCTACGAATAAGGCATAAGTGCACAAATTCATTTCGCAAAGTCATAACTTTATCACCGTTCGACAATTCACAAATTCAATTCAAATGCACGACAATTATCATAAGTTTCAAATACTAAACAATTTGTCACAAAACCAAATTAAAATACAAATGTATAAACCCTAGAAATCTTACAACATCTACACCGGGGTGAAACCAAAGAGACTAGCCGTTCATAGTCGAAGAAGCACGATCACCGAAGGATGAACACGAACCCCGAACCATAATCTTCAAGTCTTAAGGAGAGGTGGAAGTTAGGGTTTGAAGGTGAAGGTGGAAGAGGATGATCGTGATGATGGAATGATGGGGATTTGGTTAGGGTTAAAGGTTAGAGATGAAGAATGTGGTATTAGAGATGATTGGGAATAGGTTAGATAGTGTTTTTTTTCTTCTCCTCCTTTTTTTTTCAAATGAATGGGAGTTGAAGAAATAATAAAGTGTAACTCCCCCTTTTCCAAAATTGACTTTTTCTCTAAAAAATCCCGTTTTTACCAATCAGCCGGTGTGCAGCAGATAATGCGTCAAGTTCTGGCCTTTCAAAACCTTATATTTTGATTCGTCTCATCGAGCTACCCCAAATGCATATATTATAAGTCCGGAAACTCATTTTCTAGCTCAGGATAAGCCAAAATGAAGTTTGGACTGTTTCTAGCATAGAGTTCAGCTCAGTTTTGCCCTTTTTGCATTTTCTTCAATTATGTTCTCTCTAGCATCCGCCCAAAGCTTCATTAAATCTCCAAAATGCACCTTAAACCGGTCAATGCCTGCAAAACACAAACCATATCAAAGTAGTGTATTCTAGAAAGCAACTTCGTGTAATTAACCGAAATTAAAACCATTAAGCTATGGAATTTTACCAACCCATCATAAATGGGAGTTGAAGAAATAATAAAGTGTAACTCCCCCTTTCCAAAATTGACTTTTTCTCTAAAAAATCCCGTTTTTACCAATCAGCCGGTGTGCAGCAGATAATGCGTCAAGTTCTGGCCTTTCAAAACCTTATATTTTGATTCGTCTCGTCGAGCTACCCCAAATGCATATATTATAAGCCCCGAAACTCATTTTGTAGCTCAGGATAAGCCAAAATGAAGTTTGGACTGTTTCTGGCCCAGAGTTCAGCTCAGTTTTGCCTCTTTTTGCATTTTCTTCAATTATGTTCTCTCTAGCATCTGCCCAAAGCTTCAGTAAATCTCCAAAATGCACCTTAAACCCATCAATGCCTGCAAAACACAAACCATATCAAAGTAGTTGATGAAACAATGGTTAACCGGGTGGGGTTAACTCACTGGTCTCGTCAAGTAGGGTTAATCCCTTCTTTCCGAGGATCGCTGGCTGGATCGTCCGCTGGTTGGTTTCCTGCACAAGGAAACAAGCCGTGACTCGTAACAAGGAGGATGGGGTGGGGGTGCTCCTTGTTACCACTCTCCGGCGTGAGAATCAGTAATTTGCTTGGGAAGCAAAGTATGATAGTAGTATTAGTGAGAGAGTTGAGAAGAGATACCTCATACCTGGTTTGGGGTGGGTATTTATAGCCGAGGAGTGATGGAGGGTAGTTGAGTAGCTAGTCTAACATCGCACAGCTACTTGCAGGTGTGTCAGACCTGTCGGTTACGGTGGTGATGCCACGTCCTGCTGTGGTGTCAGACTGTTGCACACATGTGGGCTGATAGGCGACTGTACCCAGTGCCACTTGCACTGTGGTGTCAGACCCACTTGCCTTGTAGGCAGGATGCGGTGCAGGGCCACATCGCTGCTTGCAGTAACTGATGTTGTTCCCGCGTTTCTTGTTCTGGCTAAGATGTATGCGTGATGCGGTGCCGTGCCGCATCGCTCTTGGTGACTGTTACTGTTGTCCAGATCCCTTGTCATGATGAAAATGTTCATATGATGTGGTGCCAGGCCGCATCTCTATGCGTAACATCCGTTCTCGTACTTAAGGTAAGTCTTCTCATCAATTGGCAGATTGGTTTCAACCGCTGTGTTCGCGCGTGCCCGCACGGACACAGATAAGTTCTTGCTGGTGGGGTTTTTTAATAAGGGTAATGGTCACTCGCGGTCGTGCTGACGCGAGATCTGGGACCATACCCCTTCAGTAGTGTATTCTAGAAAGTAACTTCGTGTAATTAACCGAAATTAAAACCATTAAGCTATGGAATTTTACCAACCCATCAGATCCACTCACCAGTATTTCTTGTTGATAAAATATTTTAAACACGTGTTTCAGTTAACTTAACGTGAAGCCAATAAAAGCCAAATGGAGAGCACTGAAGGCTTAGAAAAGTGGCCATAAAAGTTACCTAATTAAAAAGGAGAATTATTTTCAATAATTAGGGTTATTCCCTATAACTATATTACAAATGAAAATCAGATTTGTCCCACTTGTTTATTATAAATATATTATCTGCAAAACTTGGGTTTTATCCCATTATTTTATCTCAAACATTTTGGTGTTTAACTCTGATAAAAATATTTCCTAACTACGGTCCTGATGAAAATTTCCGCTGCCAAATTAATAAACACCGATACCATCAGACTGGCTCGCGGCTCCCGCTCCCTGGGAGGGGTCGGGGGTTGTGATAGAATGTAACTTGTGAAATGATACCTGAATTGTCTATTTATAACTGAAATAGGGCGGGAAAGTTTGTTGATGGGAGAGATAACGGAAAGTAATTTCCGTAAGCGGTTATCCCTTCACTGTTAATTGCTAACGTTATGTATGTGCACACGGATAGTGGGCATAATCAACGGCTAGGGTGATGCCACGTGGAAAGTGGGCAAGTGTGGATCGTTCTCCAAGTTAGTACCATTACCGTGATCTTGAGGGATGCTCAGGATGATGCCACGTGGCCATTCGGTTATAACCGAATGGTTTTGTGCACGATGAGGCCTTCTTGAAGGATTACAGCTCTAATCCTATATGGTTCTGCTTTATACAATTTCTGTTGTAACAGAAATGTTACTCCCTGTTTAAATCTGAGTGATATTTGTGCGGAGGTATTTTGCTTCTAACTTTGTCCAGCTGCACAAGTCTGCGCAAGGATTTTTTATCAGCTCTACCTCAACGCGTGGTTGTTGAAGACTGCTTTCTTTTAAGTTTTCTCTTTTAGACCCAGTGCGCTGCCGCGCAGGGTCTCTTAAAGAGGGTTTATTGTGGTGAAGTTGTGGTATGGTCCAATGGGCCTGCGTGGAGTTTTTGGGACCATACCCCTTCAATACCATATCATTCAAAAATCATATTTTCCATGAAAATATACTTTTAGATAATTTAAGGCATAATTTGTACAAAACATCTAATTACCCTTTTTAAGACATGTTCTACCCCCAAAACAATAAAAGAGGGGTTTAGTGACACTCACATTTCCAAATTTTAAAGATGTGTTCTTCCCCAAAACAGTATATAAAACAATAAAAGAGAGGTTTAGTGACACTCACCTTTGGGTGCGTTTATTTTATCGCAATCCCTCAAATTGAATCTACATGTGTTAATTTAAATAAGAATGATTTAATAACCAATTATTCTACAAACAATTACGTTTCTCAAATACTCGGAATTTTCACATAACTTCGAGAATTTTCACGAAAATTCTTTGTTTTGATTATGTTGGCATATATATATATATATGTGTGTGTGTGTGTGTGTGTGCTCATATATATACATATAAAGATAAAGATTTTTGCGATTTGAACGATTTTATTGATGACCCTTATTATGTTATCTCCATTATTACACTCATTTATAAGCAATATATTTACGATTTACGCTTAGTAATATATTTGCATAAACGTGAACATATTATCTGTCACGCCCCAACCAATGGCGGAATCATCGGGGCGTGTCACTGAGCGAAACAAATTGTTCACGAGTATCCATAACAACTATTAATATCATTATATTTTAACGTTAAAGTCCCATACCAATAACATATAAATAAAAACAGTCGTTACAAATATCAGTCTCATAAACAAGCAAACTATTCCGACAACTCAGATTTTATTTAATGAAGTTTCTAGACCTCCTACTCGTTTCACCAAGCAAAGCATCCTATCAACATGTTACATACGTTAAAATAGAGTCAATACATAAAATGTAAAGGTGAGTACACAAGTTTAAGTAGCATATTGATGTGCACGAAGTGGTCAAATAAAAACAACTAAAATTAACCCTAATCTAGACACTCTAAGTTTTAAATTTATAAACTTAGACTCGATCTAAAACTAAAACCACACAACCGGCAAGTGTACCGATCAATGTAGTAAAGCTAAAGTAAGTCCGAGTATCGAACCCACGAGACTCTAAGGACTACGCTAAGACTCTATTTAGACTAAGACTGACACGACTTAACTAATTTTGTTTATTTGATGGGGGGTTTCTAAAAATCATAAATAATGCAAATAACGACTAAACTAGATTAGCTAAATTAACTAAACACGAACTCGGACGAAGACTTGAACCAGTGGCGATGAAGACTACCTAGGCTAGACGCAAGCTTAACTTGGAATGGATTTCTATTCGAAGGTAATGTGGTATGGAACCGGGATCTTTGGATACTAAACCTATTAAGACACCAACTAAGCCCCTCAACCCTTCTCGAGGCGATTCTTGTGGCACTACCTAGGCTGTTACGATTACCGGTTGTTACATTTCCTTACAGTCCTCTAACTTCTTGAAAGTGCCTTAATGTGACAATCTATCTTACAGCGCGAAAGTCTAAGGCAACTATGGGTTTCAACTTGGTTTAATAGACAAGAGAATGGTTAGGGAACTAGACCGATTTCTTACAAAACCTAAACCTAGCTATATACCAAACCAAGACCTATTAACAACCTCGAGCCTTACAGCGACAAGATTAGTAGAACACTTGATTTTATGAGATTACTGAATATTACTTCTAAGGTTACTTACTCGATTTTCGCCTTAAAGGATTAGAGATTTATAAACGTGATATAGACACTCACCTAAATCTAAAACCCTAGCACAACCCTATTATGTGATATAGACCGTCACCAAGGATTATACGAAGCAATAAACAGCGATCAAACAATATCAAGCATGCATATACACCAAGTTAAAATTCCATAATCGTTTACAATTCAAGAAAACCCAATAACCACATTATTAACGAATAAAAATCCAAACTTTTATTAAACCATTGTCGCAACCTAGGTAGTTAAGAAAATCTAGCCAAGAAACATGGTCTCAAAAAACAAAAACACAAAGTTTAAAATCTGAATTCATCGAATTAAAATAAGAAAAATAGAAAACAAAAGAACTCGGTAAGCAAAAACCGTAATATCCCTTGCTCTCTAAGCTTCCACTCCAACTCCAATGATTCAAAAGCTTTGTTCCTTGCAAAAGAAGCTTCCCGTTCGTCCACTATTGATCTTCTCTTTTGTCGCCCGTTATGCGTCTGATGATGTATGCCTCTATCCCCTCCCGCCAAAGAATGATGTATCTTATTTATATAGCTCCGTAGGGTTTTTTTAATAATAATCTTCACACTGAACAAATGTATGTCACATGGCCCATAATAACAATTCATTAAAACATTCTGGACACCTTCATATTTGGCGGCCCACTAACACTTCCTTTTTGGCTGCCTTTTACTTTTCATGTAAATTAACTCTAATTCACGTCCAAGATTGTTCCTTTGCACCCACCTCCACTAACTTACTATAGAAAATAATATACATATGATGCTTCTGATCGATGTCACCATCAAACTCATAAACACCCTTTTCTTTTCTTTTTCTTTGTTTCAAATCATAAATCTCTAAAGAATAATAATATAATATTTCTTTTCTTTTTCGTTGTGTTGCACCCTAACAGTAGAATGGGCTGACCCAATCATGGAAAATAGCGTCAGATTTAATTCGGTCACTGGCGGCCTACTCTACTCAACTGGCCAGTTATTTCCTTATTGCTCGTTTTTCCTCCATTTGCACCAGGACCTGGCCCAACATAAAATAATGTAATATAATACTAAAAACTAAATAAAACAAAGGCCAATTGGATTTTAATACCTTTAACTTTGAAGAGTTGGCCGATAACACCCGCAACTAACACTTTGATCTGTGACACCCCAAACTTTTAATTTTGTTTGTCATTTCACCACTCAGTTAAAAAATCAGTAACTGAGTTAGTCTTCCATCCTACGTGGCACAGACTGGGTTTATGTTTTGTCCTACGTGGCACCCATTTGATGACTGGGAGATGTCTACGTGGCAAGCATGTGTAAATAACCAATTGTGTTTATATATAGTAATATATATACAAAAACACACATACTCTATCTGTACACATTTCTACATCATCCACGACGGTCATTCACGGCAATCACCCATCACCAATAACTTGTTTTCAAATCTGTTAACAATAAATTGTTATCAAATCTCAATACATGATAAATCCACAAACTATTCTCAGATCTATACAACATTCTCAATACATCATTCACTACAAATCTTCATCCTAAAATCTCACCGCTGACCAACGCATCTTAGACTCCACCGTTCGCCGCCATTCACTAGCGGTCTCTCTCTTTGTAAGCTTTTAACCCTAATCCCCAATTTTTTTCTCAGATGTGTTTGTTGATAGATCTGATTTTTGTGAAGATGATAAGGACCACCAACGACGTAATCTTTGCCGTTGACCGCTGCTCTATATTCGCTGTTGCGACGCGGTTCTTCAAATGATGACACAACGAATCAATAATAGGGTTTTTTTTGTGAAGATGATAAGGACCACCACCGAAGGTAAAACCCTAAACCCTAAACAACCGCCACCTCAAAACTTACCTACATCAGCGATTGATCCGAAGTTGAACCATCAGGAGGATGGCGTTCATCCTTACGAGCATTTTAAGGGTGATTTGGGTTCTCCTGCTGTCAAAGATTCCTCTCAAAAGAGTTCGATCCCTACACCCTGCACTCCAGATGCGGAACTAGCACGAATTAGGGCAGAATTTGTTGCTCATGAAGATGTTGGTGGTGAGGGTGATTCGAGGGTGGTTGTGGGTTGAGGGTGGTAGTCGGAGATGGTGGTGGTTGGTGGATGGGGTGACACCTTTAACTTTTGTCGCAGTCCGCCGCAGAGGAAGATGATATTTTAACCGGGGGTGCCGGAACTGGTGGTGGCGGAGGAGTTGAACCGGTGGTGCCGATTCCGGTGATGAAGATGAGGCTTTAAATTGGGGTTAAAGATGAAGATGATATGATGATTTGATTTTATGTATTGAATCTGGTATATTTATTGCCTATACATATACATACATACACATATTGTTATATATATAATATAATTTGGCCACCTCATCATGACAACTCATTAAAAAAAACCAAGTTATCAAAATATGGCCACGTCACTCGTGCCATGTAGGATTATTGATGCCACCTAGGATTGAAAACTAACTCAGTTACTGATTTTTTAACTGAGTGGTGAAATGACAAACAAAATTAAAAGTTTGGGGTGTCACAGATCAAAGTGTTAGTTGCGGGTGTTATCGGCCAACTCTTCAAAGTTAAAGGTGTTAAAATCCAATTGGCCTAAAACAAATAAAAACTATACACTAATTATACACTTTACACGGGACAAGTATGTGTATTTTACCCTACATCACATATAGTATAGCGAAAGCGTTTACGCATAACCAGCATGTCACGTATAAAGGTGAAGCAAGTAAGCTATTGACAATGACGTATGCAACCGACATGACTGCGAGTGTAGAATGCGCAACACATTATCACCACTGTGACCATGTGAAGTAATACCCTTAACAACCCCTGTCCATGACAGGTGCTGAGTCCAAACTATAGTACTATCGTTGCTAAGGTGTCAGGCAACAATAACTGTGTAAACATAACATACAAGCATTCATCGAGTCACGTATAACATGCGAGAGCGGTTAGCGTTTAAAAGTGTTTGCGTTGTGTGTTGATGTGTTTTGATATAGAGAACGTATGTAACACCCAAAAGTGCGTTAAGCGAAAAAAGAGTTCGAGTATACTCACAGTATGTGTTTAATAAATAAACACAGCCTTGAATTAGATTGAAGGGAGCGCGTTGGAGTTAGCCTGAGCATAGAATGATAGCGTAAGCGTCGAACAATGTGTAAACAGCGTGTCGGATGAGATAAGTGTCGACCATTGAATCGAACGGGTGAATACCCATTCGATAGGATGGCCATGCGGACGGATGGTGATCCGGACGGATGACCATTCGAACGGTTGGTCATTCGATTGGGTGAGTGTGTTTGTAAATCGTTTCAACTTTTGAAGTTTTCGTTGTAGTATAATTCAAGTCATTCGATCGGATGGTCATCCGGACGGATGGCCATTCAATCGGATGGCTATTCGAGTGAAAATTTGGTAGTTTGAAGTTTTGATCAAATCATTTAAGTATTGGAAGCTATAAAGAACAAGTCACCTGGTCAAATAGTCATTCGATTGGATGGTCATCCGATCGGATGGCTATTCGATTGGGCAATCTGATGTTTTGAAAAATTCACAAGTTTTCTAAGTTAAAATTTTAAAGTTTTAACGGAGACGGCGTGACGACGTGTCAAACAACGGAGCCCACACCAAGCCCAGCTCAGTCGATCGGATGAGAACCACCCCATTCGATCGGACCAACTGTTCTTGATGAGATTTCATGTTCAACCCGTGAACCGGTCGTCTCTCCGGTGGAAATCCGTTTTCAGACCGGTTCTCAACTAGAGAATGAGTAGAGAGCCTGAATGAGTCTAGATTCCATCGGTTTTGAGTAGAAAGTGAAGAAAGTTGAAGAAAAGCATGAAAATAGTTGGAAAATGTTTAGATCTCATTGTGATTTGTGTAAAAGATTGTGGAAATCCTTTAGATCTGAACATATCTTGATGAAATGAGGTCACACAACAGTTTTCATCTGAAACCGAGATGACGCCGCCTTCAAGGAGTCCAAATCTGGTGATTTCTAAGTGAAAATCAGTGATTTTGATGGAGAAGATGATGAGAAAGTGTGTAGTGATGATGATTGTACAAGATTTAGGGTGAAATACTCACCAAAAAGCCTTGAATTGAGAGAAAAGTGCTTGAAAGGGACTTGAGAGCATGCTGGTCGAATGGAGTTGTCACATCAGTGAACAGTGATGTGACAGGCGGGTATTTATAGGGTGAGAGGAGATAAGGCGGTGGAGAATGAGGGTCGGATGGCCAGTCGATCGGATGACCATCCGATCGGATGGTCATCCGATCAGACGATTGGTGCGAGTTGGTTTTTCCAACTTCCGTTTAGTGTGTTTAGCATTGCGTTGCGTTTAAGCGAGTTGCGAGTGAGCGTTGCGATGAGATAACCACATAACATTAAACAAGTAATCACACAAATAACACACATAATAACTAAGATGCATGAAAGTAAATATGTGTTTCGAGTTTGCGATGTGATTGCGATGCGATAGCATTGTGATAGTGTTTAATATAAACATGCGATGTAATATGTGATAAAATGCGATGTGTTAAATAGTAAGCATTGTAAATAGCGTTAAATTCGATAACTGCTTTTTGAATAAGCGTTGTGAATGCGTTGTAAAACATAGTTTAAAAATATAGCGAAAAACCCTTAGCGATAATCGGAATCTCGAGAGTACAAGGCAATTAAGCAATAAATGATAGATCTAAGTAAGAACCCGGAAAGTCGGGT
Organism: Helianthus tuberosus; assembly: GCA_030545235.1. Lineage (NCBI taxonomy): Eukaryota > Viridiplantae > Streptophyta > Magnoliopsida > Asterales > Asteraceae > Helianthus > Helianthus tuberosus. Next base: position 30,778,189 of record CM060425.1, read on the forward strand.
TGTTACATTATCATATATCGTTATACACGTATTACATCAACTTATATATATTTTATCATTTTTAAAGCATTTATACACGAAATAACTTATCAAGTTAACATATGTATTATTTTAATACTCGATAAATAAGTTATATATATTTAACGTGATTTTTAACGAAATTGCCGTTTTAACCATACAAGTGTACATACATAGTCTTAATCCCTACTATCATATCATCACCTAACATACCACATTTTATATACTCATATTCACAATTTATATCATATCACACAAAGTTCACCCCTGAACAACTCATTTTCGTGGACGTCGAAGTATGCGTATTTTAACGTCTTCGGTAACGTTTTCAGGCGTCGGAAGTCACGTATGACTAACCAAACACCAAAGTTACTTAATATTGGTTTAAATACTTACATTTATTGTAAAAAATATCAGTTTACAATCTGTTTTAAAACAGTTTTACAAAAGTTGCTTAAAAAACCGATTTTTACCTTTTTTAACGCATAGTCTTGTACCGAACTTTACCATAATCATCCCAAATTGTAATGACTTGATATTTTAAAATAACACATGTTATTTACTGAATAAAATGGTACTTATACTCATGTTAGTGCAGATTTCATGTAAGTCACATAAATCATGCAATTTCACCCATTTTAATACTTTTTAAGCTACATGTACAACATGCAAAGCTATCTAACTTCTAACAAACATTTGTGTCATCATAACACATCATATAACATCATTTAAACATGTTTATATACTGATTTTGTATACTTTTATCATATATTCACCATCTTATGATTATTAAATCATCATGCATGCTTATGTAAAAATATCTAATGCATGTTTATCATATCATCATACATGAACTTTAAATACACCCAACATTCGTTTAATCCATGTAATCCAAGAATTCATCATCAAATCATCATCTAATAGTCTTGACTTAAATGAAAACAACATTCTTTCATTTATTAACTATCTAACAAAAAAAAACCCACATGTACATATATATATATATATACACACACACGACTCACATATACACACACATAAACTTCCAAGATTCAACTTTTCATATAATCACTTCGAATCACAAGACTTTCATATGACACCTTTTTGATTATGCATGCATTCACCTTTTTAAATCCACATCAATCAAGAATCATTCATAAATCAAAACTCAACTCTAACATATATATATATACACACACCTACGGCTATGTGTACACACATATATGCTTCCATTTTATTTTGTTTAAAAACTCATTTGTTATTAGTTTCAAGTTTGTTAATAATTCTAAGATCAAGAGAAACCTTCCACTATCATCATCATCACCAAAGATCAAGAACATGATTTTAAAAATAAATTTATACCTTCAAGATTTTGGTGGGTTTTTGATAAACTTTGATGATATGGAGCTTGCACCTTCTTGGAATCACCTTGAAATCACTCTTGGATCTTCAAAACATCTTGAAACTAGCTTGAAATGGCCTTAATCTTCAAAGAAAGTGTTTGAAATTTGAAAAGATAGGTGTGTGGGTGTGTGTTCGGCCGAGAGTTTGAAAGGGGAAGGAAAAAAATGAAAAGCTTGATCTTTGGAATTAGTTTTATGTTGAGTGTAAGAGTTATGTAATCATTAGGTTCTTATAAAATCTACACATGGAATCAACAAGAATCGGTGGGCACATATGGCGCCACCACCTTACTCTCACACACACATTTTCTCTCTCTTGCACCTATACATACACATATTCATGCAAAAACAGGTATTTAACTGACTACCGGGTATTTTATTTTCGTGTTTTAATTGCGTTTAAAACTATTTTTATTGTTGTATAAAAATTAACTCACCGTAACATTGTGAAAAATATTTTGTTTGCCAAGACTCGTTACGTTGTCTATATTTTGCAGTATACACGCGGTATTGCGCACTACGCGCTTAAATTCGCAAAATAAGGATTTTAAGTGTTTTAATTAAATTTTCTTCACGAATATGATTAAAAATAAGATTTTAATCATAACAGAATATTTTTAGTATTTTAACATTATCCAGGCAGTCACTGACGTTTGTTTCGTATTTTGTTCGTTACGCGATAAACGTTTATCTTATTATTGCCAACATAATTTTCAACTAAGTTTGGATTTACCAATACTTCAAATACCTTATATTAACGTCATAATAAATAATTTAGTGCCTTCATTTATTCATAACACCTGTCATACTAGTACAGTACAGGCTTAAAATAGTCGGGTGTCACAGTCTCCCCCTGTTTAGGAAATTTCGTCCCCAAAATTTTACATCACATGTTTCGTTTTCGCATTTCACGGAATAAATAAGAATAGTTCTGAAGGGGTATGGTCCCAAAAAGCCGCGCAGACCAATCAGGTCGTGCGTAGGACCATACTCCTAATACATCAATCTGACTAATCTGCAGACCCCGCGCGGGCTACTTAGGCACAGCCTAAGCCGCGCTCGAGGCCCAAGCAAGGATAAAGCTTAGATTCTACACTTAGCATCCTGAATGAAAGCCCTCGAGGCCTAGACCTCACGCCGGCTGACTGGACACACACCAAAGGTCGCGCGAGGGTAGCGGCACAGGTTCATTCCAGGAAACACGAAAGGTACGAGTGGCAGAGGAGTAAGCCAGCAAGCATCCAACAAGCTGTATTCTATCGTGATCCACTATCAACAATCTTGCAGGAGACAAAAAGTACACAAGGACGCCTATGTGGCACCAATCAGGGGGCGGCGACAACTTCCCCATGATCTCCACTCAACTGCTGATGTCAGAGAGACAACAAGGACGACAACTCGGACACGTGGCTCCAATCAAGGTGTGCCAGCACCGAAGATCTTCTAGAAGCACTAACGGTCGTCATAGAAGAGACAAGAAGGATATTCCTTGTTGTCGTCTCCAGGCCCAAGGCCTTTCAGCCCACCTCCTTCTACACTACTCCAGCTATAAATAGGGACCTTCATGTACAGGTTAAATCATTCTGCTCTCTACTCTCTCACTCTTAACACACACTTATTTCCTCAAAACAAGTACTTATTCTCACCTCGTAGAGTGGTTAAGAGGGAAGCCCCCATATTCCCCTCTTAACGAGCTTAACGGGGTGTTGATTGTTTTGTCGGAAGGATCGCGGCTTGAGCTCAGGAAGAATTAAGAAGATTAACCTTTATAGTTGAAACATAAACCAAACCAATAAACCTAAAATTAGTTACGTGTTTCTTCAAGTTTTGTTAACTCTGGTCCTGTGGTTTCCGTGGAAACTCGGATACTCACTAGGGATTCTTGTGGACCTTTACTAACTTAATCCTATTCCTCCTAAATTTCCATTTTTCTTCGTACTTAACCTTCTACAAGGTATTTGATAAATTTTGGTTTATCGTTTATGTGAACCATGCCAGGGAGGTAAGGTCAGTGTTCCACTCAGCAGTTACCCTTTTCAGGTTAGATACATATTGCACCATATGTATGTCGTTCGGTACCGGAAATAGTCTGAGCCTATAAGTGACTGATCCAACTCGAGATGGGCTCTTGAAAGTATCTAAATTCTACGGGCTCAGCTTTCCCCTTTTTTTTAATCTAAATCTAAGCTCTTCTCTCCACAATGGCACTATCAATAGATTGTGTTTGCCGTTTGAAGTCTGCAATAGTCTTCTCGATTATCTGCATAACTTCTCTTGTCGATCAATGGTTTTCTGAATGTTTTTCAGTCTTGGTCAATTTGCTTCTTGTTGTCCTCTGTCCAGAAAGAAATAGATGATCGACGCCTTCTCCTATATGTAGCTTTAAACAAGACAGTTTCCGAACTTTTGCGACAACTACAATTGTAAGAAAAACTTAACCAATGGTAGATGAGTATCTCAACTCTTATTAAATGTTAAATGTTAGGTGTGATTGCATTATAAGCATAAGTGTATAATAATCTCGATCACACAACACTAATCCAATCGCACAAGCCCTTTTTGGGCACACCACTCTCGGCCCACACCCCTTGTACTCGAAACCAAGGGCAGCCCATGAAGGGTTCGGCCCACTTCCCTATTTAAACCAACACATAACCCTTATGAGGTTTTGTTTTCCTCATTATTTGAAAAACACTCAAACACACCAAACCCTAAATCTCTCCCCCTCTCTCGAACTCGACGGCAACATCACCTCTCCTCTCGAAGCTTTCTTCTTCGGATCAACCTTTGTTCTACCTTCTAACCGGTTAGTGTTATATCATTGTTTGATTTTATATGATCGATGCTTGTTGTACGATTGGCAAGATGTTACTTGATTTTTGATGTTTAAAGTATTATGTTGGTGAAATTCTTGATAAACAACCTGTTAGATCAGTATAGGGATTGTATGTTTGATAAATGCTTTGATGATGGATCTAGCAAATTAAGAACCGAATGGTGATTTGAAACCAATAATCTAATAGTTTAATGTTATAAGTTGTTGTTTATGCTTTGAATATGATTAGGGTTCATAGGAATTAGATGTTAAAGTCTTAGTTTGATCGACTATTGCATGAATGGAAACTGTTAATTGGATCTTGCAAATTAATTGGAATTAGTAAACTGATTGCATAAAATTAGGGATTTACAACTGATTGCACAAGCCAGTCGCACAAGCTTGGTGCAACTGTTTAAGCTCACTGTACAACTCTTTTAAGCATAAGCGCACAACATCTTGTGAATCGCACAAGGTTGTGCTGATCGCACAAGATGTTGGGCTGCACATTTTATTAAGCTAAGTTATGTTGTTGGGCCGAACAGCCCAAAACCCAATCGCACAAGTTATTTCGAATCGCACAAGATTATATGGGTCGCACAAGTTAACTGTTTGTTTAATTAATTGGGCCGCACAAGCTGTTGGGCTTAGGATGTAATGGGCCGGGTTTGTTTTGAATCGCACAACCCGTTGTGAGTCACACAAGATTGTGCTGGACGCACAACAGGTTGGGCTGGTTGGTCATTGGGCTTATTTACCCACTCGCACAAGATGATTGGGCTTGCACAAGCTCAACGACCCAATCATCTGAGTCGCACAAGTTGGGCCTTATGTGTGTACTTGACTGATTAACGTGTTCTACGTGTTTGCCATGATCGTTATGTGTTGTAACCTATTAGCTTATGTGTAAACCTACGTGCACTACTTGAACCTAGACCTGACTTAAATGGTAACCATGTAAGGACGTGGCTGACCACTAGCAGCTCGATTGACCTTTTGTTTATCTGCCGAGCTAACCTAAGGTGAGTTCATACTTTCTACAAGGCATGGGATTCCCGATGGTTGGGAATGGGTAAATGATTGAAAGGAAACTTGCGTATTCTCTTTAGTTAAAATACGTACCTCCACCCTCTTAATTGAAAGGTGACAACATTGGAACCTGCGTGATCTCCTTATATGGGACACGTACCTCCACCCTCTTAACTGAAGGGTGGCAACATTGTTACTAGACCAAAAACTCTATCATTAAGTCCCTCATTTTTATATCGACTTAATCGTTGGGCCAATGGCGAACGGGTCATTATTTAAATAGCGCTATTAGGTTTGACAAGCCTCACACCGTGCCGCAGAGGACGGGAGTGGACTAATGGATCTGGGTACGTCAATGATGATAGACATTGACTTAGGGCACCCAACTTTCTCAGTCACTAGTCGGTATGGTAATGGGTCTAGTGGGATATTCATGGGGTAGCCCCCACGGCTGGGAGCCAGAGTAAAAAGGAATTAGTTAATCATGTTTTGCAACTATGGGGTAACCCCCACGGCAAGTAAGCCTGCTAAAGGAAACTTATGTTTTTGAAACAACTTAAAACGAACACCCAACTGTGAACTTGCTCAACTTTGTTGTTCGTTATTATATGCCTTGCAGGGCGTTAGGTGCTTAGATGGAGCTTGCATAGGAGGTCGAGGTCGTTGTGGGACATGGACTGTTGAGTTCCATGTTAAACATTTGAACTGTTAAACTTATGTTTTGGTTTTAAACTTTATGCTTCCGCTGATAACTTGAACTTGGTTAATTTGTTTTGGACACCAATTATATTGTTGGTTGGTTTTATATTTACTTTAATACATTGTTCAATATGATTGGTGGTTTGATCCTGGTCATGTTACGCCTCCTGCGGTGATACTCCGCTTGTGGAATTTGGGGGTATGACTGATTGGTATAAGAGCCATTGGTTATAGTGAACTTGGTTTTAAAAAGGGAAAAACTTTTTGACAAAACCAGACTATAACCTGTACAGTGCTCAACGATCCATAGCGACGCTTCGCTCCACGTGCAAGACTCAACACTATAGGTGATATGGTTTATGTTTGTATTGCCTGCCTGTTAGTTTAAGTAGTGCATTGATCATGGTATTCTTAGTTAGTGTAACAACTGTTGCTTGAAACCCTGTGTGCTTACTCTCTTCTGTCATCCCATACTTACGCACTTTCGCGACACCTTTCTCACTTGTGTTTACTTCGATGTGAAGATCATGAGTGGACTACTTAACTTGACTCAAGCCCAGCTGACAGCTCTAATCAATGAACGAGTTGCTAAGGGACTCGTAGCAGCTCCAGCAGGAGGTATAACCTGCCATTTCGACCTATCCTAGGATGTTTAGATCCTACCCTCGCCAACCAACTCCCGTGCTTAACCTTGTCTTTTCTTTCTTGCGTGACAGGTCAGCATGCACAACCTCCCGTGTGTACGTTCAAGACCTTTATGGACTGTCGACCTAGTACCTTCAGTGGTACAGAAGGAGCTGTAGGTCTCCTCCACTGGTTCGAGAAGATCGAATCCGTTTTTGAAATGTGTGAATGCCCTGTTGCTAGTAGAGTGAAATTTGCTACGAGAACTCTTGAAGGTGGTGCGCTCACTTGGTGGAACACACAAGTTCAAATGCTAGGGTTGGCAGCTGCAAATGCCACCCCATGGAATGACCTTAAAGATCTGATCAAAGAGGAGTATTGTCATCGTGATGACATTCACAAGCTAGAAGTGGAGTTCTACAATCTGAAGATGACGGGGTCTGAAATCGAGGCGTATAATAAGAGATCGAATGAACTAGCTGCTTTGTGTCCTACCATGGTGGATCCTCCCTGCAAATGTATCGAGCTTTACATCAAGGGTTTAGTGCCAAAGATTCAGAGTATGGTGACTTCAGCTAACCTTCTCACGATTCAGCAGGTCATACGACTATCCCACCATCTCACTGACCAGGCAGTTGAGCAGAATAGACTGCCAAAGCGTATTAGCACTACCACTACTTCTGATGCTCCTAGTGACAACAAGCGCAAATGGGATGGAAACTCAAGCAAGGGTTCAACTTCTGTTCAGTCTCAGTCTCAGCAGCGAAGGACTGACGATTACAAGAGCCCTAGTCAACAATCCTCTGGTAATCAAGGTCAGGGTAGGTACAGGGGAAGCCACCCTAAGTGCAATCGATGTAACTTGCACCACAGCGGGCCGTGTAGCAAGGGTAACTGTTAGAGGTGTAACAAACCAGGCCATGCGGCAAAAGATTGCAGGAGTCTGTATCCTGGAAATCAGAGGCAACAGCAGCAGCCTCCACAGAACCAGCGCCAGCAGCAGCAACAACATCAGGGTAACAACAAGGGATGCTTTCAGAGTGGTGCTGAAGGCCATTTCAAAAGAGACTGCCCCCAGCTGAACCAGAATCAGAACAACCACAACAACCAGGGAAATGGGAACAACAATGGGGGTAACAATGATGGCAATGGTGCCAGGGGACGTGCTTTCGTGATTGGTCAGGGTGATGCTAGGAACGATCCCAACGACGTGCCGGGTAAGTTCCTACTGGATGATTTCTTTGTTTCTGTTTTATTCAATTCGGGTGCCGATACTAGTTATGTGTCCTTAAAAATTAGTCAGATGCTTAAGCGTACCCCAATCCCCTTAAACACCAAGCATGTTGTAGAACTAGCCAACGGTAAAAGTCTTGAGGCCACACACATAGTTAAGGGTTGTAATCTCGCTTTAGCTGGTCAGACCTTCTCTATCGACCTCATCCCCATCATTCTTGGTAGCTTCGACGTCATCATTGGGATGGATTGGTTATCCCAACATCGAGCAGAGATTCTTTGCAAGGAGAAAATCGTTCGCATTCCTCGTTCTAGTGAGGAAACTCTCGTCATTCGTGGCGAAAAGGGTGGTGCTGTTGTGGGCATCATCTCTTTCCTTAAGGCCCAAAAGTGTTTGCGAAAGGGCCACACTGCTATTCTAGCTCTCGTTACTAACACCTTAACGAAAGAAAAGAAGATAGAAGATATCCCAATCGTACGCGACTTTCCTGAGGTATTTCCTGAGGAATTACCTGGTCTTCCGCCTCATCGTCAGGTCGAGTTTCAAATCGAGCTAGCTCCTGGAGTAGCACCTATAGCTCGTGCACCTTATCGTTTAGCCCCATCAGAATTAGAAGAACTGTTTGCACAGCTACAAGAGCTTTTGGACAAGGGTTTCATTCGTCCTAGCTCTTCACCCTAGGGAGCTCCAGTCTTGTTTGTGAAGAAGAAGGACGGAACCTTTCGGATGTGTATTGACTATCATGAACTCAACAAGGTAACCGTGAAGAATCGTTATCCTCTCCCGCGTATTGATGACCTGTTCGACCAGCTGCAAGGGTCGAGCTTTTACTCTATGATTGATCTGAGATCAGGCTACCATCAGCTGAGAGTCCGAGACGAGGACATCTCCAAGACAGCCTTCAGAACTCGTTACGGCCACTACGAGTTTCTGGTTATGCCTTTCGGGTTGACCAACGCACCTGCGGTTTTCATGGATCTTATGAACCGAGTGTGCAAACCTTATCTAGATAAGTTTGTTATTGTTTTCATCGATGACATCCTGATCTATTCCAAGAGTCAGGAGGAACACGAGCGTCATCTGCGACTCATTTTGGAATTTCTTCGAACAGAACAGCTTTACGTGAAGTTTTCGAAATGCGACTTTTGGCTTCGTGAAGTCCATTTCCTAGGCCACGTGGTTAATAAGGATGGGATTCATGTCGATCCATCCAAGGTTGACTCAATCAGGAATTGGCCTGCACCTCGTACTCCAACTGAAATCCGTCAATTCTTGGGTTTGGCGGGTTACTACAGAAGGTTTATCAAAGATTTCTCAAAGATTGCACAGCCTCTTACTGTTCTTACTCAGAAGGGTGTCACCTACCGTTGGGGTGATGCTCAGGAATCCGCGTTTCAGCAGCTAAAGTTGAAGCTTTGTAGCGCACCTATCCTCTCGTTGCCTGAGGGCACAGATGATTTCGTGGTTTATTGTGACGCGTCAATCCAAGGACTTCGTTGTGTGTTGATGCAACGTGAGAAAGTCATTGCTTACACATCATGCCAACTTAAAGTTCACGAAAAGAACTACACTACTCACGACTTGGAGTTGGGAGCAGTGGTGTTTGCTCTTAAGATATGGAGACACTATTTGTACGGTACCAAGTGCACCATTTACACCGATCACAAGAGTCTCCAGCATATCTTCGATCAGAAGGAGTTGAACATGCGACAGCGTCGATGGGTCGAACTCCTCAATGACTATGAATGCGCAATCAAGTATCATCCAGGCAAAGCCAATGTTGTGGCCGATGCCCTCAGTCGAAAAGAAACTAAACCTAAGCGTGTACGTGCGTTACAGCTTACAATTCACTCTAGTCTTCCTGCCCAAATTCGTGATGCTCAGGTCGAAGCATTGAAGGAAGAGAACATCAGGGCTGATTCCCTGCAAGGATTGGAGAAACGGTTAGAACTAAAGGAAGATGGTGCTTACTACTTAGCGGGACGCATCTGGGTTCCATTTTATGGTAATCTACATGAGCTTGTAATGGATGAGGCACACAAGTCTCGTTACTCAGTACATCGTACATCCTGGTTCAGATAAGATGTACCACGATCTCAAAGCTGCGTACTGGTGGCCCCACATGAAAGCTAACATAACGACCTATGTTAGTAAATGTCTGACCTGTGCTAGGGTCAAGGTCGAATACCAGAAGCCATCAGGCCTACTTTAGCAACCAGAAATTCCCACATGGAAATGTGAGTAAATTTCCATGGACTTCGTTACTGGCTTACCTAGATCTCAACGAGGAAACGATACCATTTGGGTGATAGTGGATCGACTAACCAAGTCTGCACACTTCCTGGCTATCAAAGAAACGGATAAGTTCTCTACTCTAGCAGACATCTACTTGAAGGAAGTAGTCTCGAGGCACGGGGTGCCAAATTCCATCATTTCTGATCGTGATCCGCGTTTTACCTCTGATTTGTGGCAAGCGATGCACAAATCCTTTGGCTCGCGTCTAGACATGAGCACAGCATATCATCCACAGACGGATGGGCAGACTGAACGCACCATACAAACTCTTGAAGACATGCTTCGAGCATGTGTTATCGACTTTGGTAAAGGCTGGGAAAGACACCTACCTTTGGTGGAGTTTTCGTATAACAATAGTTCCCACACTAGCATCTAGGCTGCTCCGTTCGAGGCTTTGTATGGACGGAAATGCCGATCACCCCTATGCTGGGCAGAAGTTGGTGACAGCCAAATCACTGGCCCAGAACTCGTTGTCGACACTACAGAAAAGATTGCCCAAATACGACAATGAATGGCGGCAGCTCATGACCGTTAGAAAAGCTACGCTGATAAGCGCAGGAAACCACTCGAGTTCTAGGTTGGGGATCGAGTGCTACTTAAAGTTTCACCTTGGAAAAGTGTGATTCGCTTTGGCAAGCGAGGCAAGCTGAACCCACGTTATGTCGGACCTTTCAAAATCACTGAGAGAATTGGCAAGGTGGCCTATAGACTGAATCTACCTGAAGAACTCAGTGGAGTTCACAACGTATTCCATGTGTCAAATCTGAAGAAGTGTTTGTCAGATGAGACCCTCATAGTTCCTCTCAAGGAACTCACTATCGACGACCAGTTACGATTCGTCGAGGAACCAGTAGAGATTACAGACCGAGACGTTAAGGTTCTCAAACGTATCAGGATACCCATTGTTAGAGTTCGTTGGAACTCCCGTCGTGGTCAAGTGTTTACCTGGGAACGAGAAGATCAAATGAAACACAAGTATCCCCAATTGTTCGAGAAAAGCGAAACCACTACTGAGGTTGAATCTATTGCAGAATTTCGGGATGAAATTCCAAACCAACGGGGGAAGGATGTGACACCCCAGGAAACCACGCAACCTAACTAGCTTCCTCAGTAACTACGTGCTAAATTTCGGGACGAAATTTCTTTCAACTTGGGGATGATGTGACAACTCATATTTTCGAACCTATCTCTGTGTTTGATGTAACTTGAATGAACTCTATGTGACTAATTGATATGTTGGCTTTAATGAATGATTAAATGTTACATGTTAGGTGTGATTGCGTTATAAGCATAAGTGTATAATAATCTCGATCACACAACACTAATCCAATCGCACAAGCCCTCTTTGGGCACACCACTCTCGGCCCACACCCCTTGTACTCGAAACCAAGGGCAGCCCATGAAGGGTTCGGCCCACTTCCCTATTTAAACCAATACATAACCCTTATGAGGTTTTGTTTTCCTCATTACTTGCAAAACACTCAAACACACCAAACCCTAAATCTCTCTCCCTCTCTCTCGAACTCGATGGCAACATCACCTCTCCTCTCGAAGTTTTCTTGTTCGGATAAACCTTTGTTCTACCTTCTAACCGGTTAGTGTTATATCATTGTTTGATTTTATATGATCGATGCTTGTTGTACGATTGGCAATATGTTATTTGATGTTTGATGTTTAAAGTATTATGTTGGTGAAATTCTTGATAAACAACCTGTTAGATCAGTATAGGGATTGTATGTTTGATAAATGCTTTGATCATGGATCTAGAAAATTAAGAACCGAATGGATGTATTCGGCCGTATGTATATGTATTCGGACCAATGGTATGATCGAGCATGAAGTATAATTAGATGTTAAAGTCTTAGTTTGATCGACTATTACATGAATGGAAATTGTTAATTGGATCTTGCAAATTAATTGGAATTAGAAAATTGATTGCATAAAATTAGGGATTTACAACTGATCGCACAAGCCAGAGCACAAGCTTGGTGCAACTGTTTAAGCTCACTGTACAACTCTTTTAAGCATAAGCGCACAACATCTTGTGAATCGCACAAGGTTGTGCTGATTGCACAAGATGTTGGGCTGCACATTTTATTAAGCTAAGTTATGTTGTTGGGCCGAACAACCCAAAACTCAATCGCACAAGTTATTTCGAATCGCACAAGATTATATGGGCCACACAAGTTAACTGTTTGTTTAATTAATTGGGCCGCATAAGCTGTTGGGCTTAGGATGTAATGGGCTGGGTTTGTTTTGAATCGCACAACCCGTTGTGAGTCGCACAAGATTGTGCTGGACGCACAACAGGTTGGGCCGGTTGGTCATTGGGCTTATTTACCCACTCGCACAAGATGATTGGGCTCGCACAAGCTCAACGGCTCAATCATCTGAGTTGCACAAGTTGGGCCTTATGTGTGTACTTGACTGATTAATGTGTTCTACGTGTTTGCCATGATCGTTATGTGTTGTAACCTATTAGCTTATGTGTAAACCTACGTGCACTACTTAAACCTAGACCTGACTTAAATGGTAACCATGTTAGGACATGGTTGACCACTAGCAGCTCGATTGACCTTTTGTTTATCTGCCGAGCTAACCTAAGGTGAGTTCACACTTTCTACAAGGCATGGGATTCCCGGTAGTTGGGAATGGGTCAATGATTGAAAGGAAACCTGCGTATTCTCTTTAGTTAGAATACGTACCTCCACCCTCTTAATTGAAGGGTGACAACATTGGAACCTGCGTGATCTCCTTATATGGGACACGTACCTCCACCCTCTTAACTGAAGGGTGACAACATTGTTACTAGACCAAAAACTCTATCATTAAGTCCCTCATTTTTATATCGACTTAATCGCCGGGCCAATCGCGAACGGGTCATTTGTTAAATAGCGCTATTAGGTTTGACAAGCCTCACACCGTGCCGCAGAGGACGGGAGTGGACTAATGGATCTGGGCACGTCAATGATGTTAGACATTGACTTAGGGCACCCAACTTTCTCAGTCAGTAGTCGATATGGTAACGGGTCTAGTGGGATATTCATGGGGTAGCCCCCACGGCTGGGAGCTAGAGTAAAAAGGAATTGGTTAATCATGTTTTGCAACTATGGGGTAACCCCCAAGGCAAGTAAGCCAGCTAAAGGAAACTTATGTTTTTGAAACAACTTAAAATAAACACCCAACTGTGAACTCGCTCAACTTTGTTGTTGATTCATTATTATATGCCTTGCAGGTCGTTAGGTGCTTAGATGGAGCTTGCACAGGAGGTCGAGGTCGTTGTGGGACATGGACTGTTGAGTTCCATGTTAAACATTTGAACTGTTAAACTTATGTTTTGGTTTTAAACTTTATGCTTCTGCTGATAACTTGGACTTAGTTAATTTGTTTTGGACACCAATTATATTGTTGGTTGGTTTTATATTTACTTTAATACATTGTCCAATATGATTGGTGGTTTGATCCTAGTCATATCACGCCTCCTGCGGTGATACTCCACTTGTGGAATTTGGGGGTCTGACAAATATGCTACATCTCTTTCTCCGGATCATAAGTTGTATAGTTCTTCCTATGCACTTTCAGTTGTCTGGATGCATAGGCTGTCACTTTTTCCTATTTGCACAACGTGCAATTATGGCCCAAACGTGACGTATCACAGTGTACAACTAAATTTTCATTTCCCTTATAAAGAGATTGAATATGTGCACCATACAACTTTCCTTTAGAAATCGTAAAACTTCCTCCTACATCTTCGTCCAAGCAATATTTTGTTGAACATTATTTTTATCATTCTATAAAAATTAACTCGCCATAATATTGCTGAACAATATTTTGTTTGCCTAGAGTGGTTGCGTTGTCTGTATTTTGCAGTATACGCGCGGTATAACGTAGTACGCGCTTAAATTCGCAAAATAAGGATTTTAAGTGTTTTAATTAATTTTTCTTCACGATTATGATTAAAAATAGGATTTTAATCATAACGGAATATTTTTAGGATTTTAACATTATCCGGCCGGTCACCGACGTTCGTTTCGCATTTTGTTCGTTACGCAATAAGCGTTTATCTTATTATTGCTAACAAAATTTTAGCTAAGTTTGGATTTACCAATACTTCAAATACCTTATACTAACATCATATTTAATAATTTAATGCTTTCATTTATTCATAACACGTGTCCTACTAGTACAGTACAAGCTTAAAATAGTCGGGTGTCACACCTATACCTCGCATATATGACTCAATCCATGAATATAATTTTCGGCACCTCTGTAAATACATAAATTGGCTCAAAGTGTTATTGTGTTGCAAGCATGTGTATGTAAATTTATTTGTCACTTGGCGACCAAGGCCTAGTTAACGTGAAATAATAACCAAGAAGTTTTATCTTGGCATCTCTTGTTTTCAAAGCTAGTTAACATATTTACTTGTTGTCGCGTTGAATAACAGTCGTACCAAAGTTTTATCGACTCATGATGCAAATATCAGGTTGGTTCTATAGTCACATAATGAAATGGAACAATCATCCATTATGATGGTTATTGATCATTACTTGTTATTTAAGACTGGTAATTTATAACCGGTTAAAAACATGTTCGTTATATTAAACGTTTGAGTCATATGGACCACAATGGGCTTTTACGAACCTTACAGGTTAGACAATGTATGTCTTTACGATTTGTGACCCAGATTTTTGTCACATTTGATTTATGATCTCTTACGTATCGTGAAGGGTGGCAATGGTTGGACCTTATGGTTCGTGACCGAAATCAGGTCAACCTTGTCAAAAAATATCTCTTACATACCGTGAAGGTCGTCATATGGGTTTGGACTTTACAACCCATAACCCACTTTTGGCATCAAGTTTGGTTTGAAACTCTAAAACATATGTAAAGGTTTAGAGGGGTTATGCTTTATAGTTCGTAAAAGGACCTTGAGCCAACATATTTATTTGTGACTCGTCAGATTTGACTGATTAGGAACCTAACACACGAAACCAAAATTACAGGGACATGCCTTAGGTTAAATGGAATGCTCAAGGGCGAGGAATTAAGAAAATAAATACTCTAATAATCTGGAATGCACGAGTCAAAACTACAAAAAACAGTCCAAGTTCAATTAATCAATACAGAAGCAATATAACACGAATAAAATGGAATTTGCTACATAGGAGAGTTTAAATAACTTACCAGAAGTTCAAGGCACTTATGATTACGAACCAAAGTCTAGTTCGAACCAAGATGGGTCAATTGTTAAGAATAAGCAACACTAAAATGTGAGTGAGTTGAAAACATAAAGAGGATGACGAATAAGACCTTCACATTTGACCCATTGGCAACTTTAACCCCTCAACTTCAGTCCAGTTGTCATTAGAAAAGTACCAATACACGTATCGTCATCGGGGTTGGTCAATAAATACCGGGTATTACAGTTATGACTTATAAACCCAACATCTATTAATTATGAAATATATGAAGTCTAGTGGCTTGAAAACACAAAAACTTATGCCTATAATCAGCTTGAGTTCACTAGTCATAAAGATATAACATACATCAAGAGTTGATTATGTGAATTATTGATGGATACTGACCAAATTCGATCCAAGGTGGGATATTCCACATAGTAGTGTTTTTGTCAGCGCAATTAAATAAATATGAATATGAATCACCATGAAATGCGTTTGGATAAAAAAAGGCTAGGTTTAAAAATGAAACTAGTTAAAAGTGGTGTTTTATGTTATTTTGTACTCAAATTATCAAAATGCTAAGTTGACAAGTCTTACTGGTTAGTTTACACAATAATTTGATGGAAGATAAATATTAGCTTTATAAAAATATATTGTAGCAACTTTTTAAATTATTATATATATTAAAGAACAACTTCAAAGAACTGTATAACTGCTACAGTGCGCCAGGATAGTTTGTATCATTCTCACTTTTTCCACAAAAGTCTTCTGCTTAATCCAAAAGATCCACACACATACACATCTTCTATGTTCCAGAGAGTCAAGGTGAGAGAGAGAGATGTGAAAGCAAAGCGACTCCCATCGGCCTTTGTCGTTACGGGCGACAACGCAATCCTCTTCAACAATCCAAGAACCTCTTCGAATATCATTCATCGTCATGTTCATGTGGTCATCTTCTTCACCACCAAGATAGCATCAGAAACCCTCGGCGATGGCGGCTAGGGTTTCAGGGAGCCGATTGCAGGTTAGTTCTCTTTTTCTTTGCTTAAATTTGCTGGTGTAAGATATGGTACACTCAATTTCCCCCATTCTCATTGTTGAATGGTTTGATTTTGCCCTGACTTTCTCATTGTTGAAGGGTTTAAAATTGAAATCGATTTTGTTTTCATTGTCATTTCTAAATGGTGATTAAAATATTGTCATTCTTGAACGCAGATTCTACTTCATAACCAGAACAAATATTCTAGAGAAAGGGGTGTTGAATTTTGGGGATGATCACATAAATCCTAAATTCAAATTGCAGCCTTTCATCTTAACTCATATTTAATAAATTCTTTAAACAAAAGCTAGTTCATATTTTCACCAGTACCATCCATTGTTAGAAATCCATGTTAAAAAAAACAATAATAACATAACTCCTCATGCTCTTTATGTTTGGGAATTAGTCATACGAAATTGCACTGAAAAATCTTCAAGTTATGAATTTGTGATGGTATTCGATATAATTAATAGGGTAAATATAGTATGGAGTGAGGAAAAGGAACGACCACCGATTTTTCATGTTCTCCAATTAATAGGGTAAATATCTTATTTGAAATTTTTTTCATGACTCATGGTTGTTCTTTGGAATGTACTGTGTGTGAAAATAAAATGGATTCAAATTTATTTTTTGTTTTTGACACTGAAGGGGAAAGGTACAAAAAACCTCGCTTCGAGTACTTGGACCATACCATAACCTCATCTTTCTAACCTTCTTTAGACCCTACGCAGCTGCGCACTGGTCCAGCAAAGAGAACTTAGAAAGAAAACAACAAGCAACACCTGCACGCCAAAAGGAGGCTAACGAATCCTTGCGCCTTTCTCCATAACAGATAAGGATAAATAATCCTGATTAACACTCCCGCATAAATAATATCCAGACTTGGATATTATTTGCTTCACTGATACCACACGATAAGGAGCCACACAGGATTACAGCTGTAACCTTCTGGAAGGCCCTATCGTGCATCACTAGACGGTTATAACCGCCTGGCCACGTGCCATCATCCCAGGCTCCCATGAAGTCACAATGATGGCATGGAATTGAAGAGAGATCTTCACTTGCCCACTTTCCACATGGCAATTCCCCAATCATTGATCAAAAGATCGCGATCCGTGTGCTCTCACGTCCGTCAAATCATCAATGGAGGGAAAAATAACCGCTTACGGAGTTAGCATTTTCCGTTAATATTTCAATAGCAGGTTTTCCCGCCAAAACTTTGGCTATAAATAGAAGGATAATTCAGGTATAATCTTCAAGTTACATTCACTTCACTTATACTTCTTCTTCTTCTTCTTCTTCTTCATATACCGATACTTATTCTCACACCGGAGGGTGGTCACGTAGAGAACCCCCATTCTCCCTGTGGCGAGTCTAACGGTGGTTGTTTTGCAGTTGTCGAAGAGAAGAAGATTTGTCACCCCCAAATCGAACGAGGAGAAACCAACCCTTTTATGCAGAACCTAACCCCCTGGTTTATCTGATTCCGGTCATTTAACCAGTGTTTCTTCATTGGCGCCCACCGATTTCTCAGTTTCATCCGTTTTTTCTCGTTTCGATTCACTTTGTCATTTCCATTTTTTAAATGGAAGAAACTTCGACCCACCGTCAAACTGGCCCTCGGCCAAATTTCGTTAACAATACCCTGGTTGAGGGGATTGTAGAAGAGGTTTCGGATGACAATGAAGTGCAGTACACTGATAATTATCCGAATGACCCTGTCACTCCAGGGATACAGCCTGAAATCCCTGTAAGCTCAATTCTACCCCTAGGAGAGACCCCTATCTCCTGGTATGTCAGATCTCAGGGAGCATTGAACGTTGTGTATGCACAACTCTGTGCACAAACTGCTCCTCCCACTCAATCACGAAGGCCTGTATCCCATACTCGAGCACCATCAGTACCTCATGTTTCTCAGCATGATGGACCATCACATGTTCAGGTAGAAGACACAGAGGTGTACTCTAGATCTCCAGCAAGGTACGAGTATACTCAATCTGAAAATCGAAGTAGAGAATATCATAATGAGTCCCACTCTCATAAAAGGCCATCAGTTCACTCCAGGTTGGGTCGTTCACGGGACACCCACACCAGGGAGTATGATAGAACATACCGTGAAGGAGACAGTGCAAGCGTGTTTAGTCGGTTACAACCAAATTACAACAAATGTAAACCCCGCGCGGTTTACAATCCTGAAGCTGAACATGATAATAATCTGATATATCGCCCGGTAGAAGCCGCAGAAAATTCCAAATTCATCAGCGAAATTGCTCTGGCTCCACTAGAAATAGCGAAGCTCCCATCCAACGTAGGCAAGTTTAATGGTATGACGGACCCAGATGACCATCTTCGAGTCTTCACAAGCGCAGGATTGGTGGGAGGTTGGACTCTACCGATGTGGTGTCACCTCTTTATTCAAACCCTCACAGGCGCCATGAGGCTCTGGTTTGACAACCTGCCTGTGGGGAAGATCACATCATGGGTAGACTTGCGAGAGAAATTTTTGGTACACTTCAGCCAGCAGAGGCGGTCCATCCGCGATACGGCGGACGTCATGAATATCTGGCGACGCGATGACGAAAGTTTGAAGGATTTCATTACTCGTTACAACAAAGAAGTGCTCGAAATAGGAGACGTTCATGAGCACCTGATCCGAGCCCAATTTAAGTATGTCGTCCAATGTGACGACATGATAAAAGTCTTGTCCGGAACGGAGGGACTCCCAAAAAGCTGGGAGATATTAATGGTGGCAGCTAAGGTTTATGCCCAGACTGAGAAAAATCTCAGCACCAACAGACCGCCACCACCACACAGTCACCCAACAGACTTAGGCCCGAGCAGCGGGAAAAAGTTTAAAAAGGGTTGGCGCGACTCGAATTCAGGAAATTATTCATCTGAAGATGCACGAGCTACCATCAACAAGCTCGCTGCACAAAGAGAAGCTAAACAAGAAAACAGAGAGAGGCAGTGGACTCCTCTGACCAAAACCCCAGCGGAGGTGCTAAGTACAGAGGACTACCAGTTCAAGGCACCTCCACCTATGAAGAACAAGCGCGACCAAGACCCAAGTTAATACTGTGATTACCACAAAGACAACGGTCATACTACCAACAACTTTATCTCCCTGCGCACTGAAATCGAAAAGGCGCTCAAAAGCGGTGAGCTCACTCACCTGTTGCAAAATGTGCGCAAGGAGATAAAACAAATTACTCATGGCGAGGAGGGCCCGAGTAAGAAGGCATAGAATTAAGCAACAGTTCTATAGTCTCCTTGCAGGTTGGTCAAGCCCTATAGTTTATCAATTCTTAGCAAGGACTATAGTATAAGTTAAGTCTCATGTAATTATTCCAAAAATAGACTTTGTACGGCCTCTGCGCCTTATCCATGAATAAAACAAAGTTTCTATTATTTCTGTGTTTTTTACAAAAATGCATGCAATTTCTTTTGGTAAGCGCAAAAACATTATGGTAAATATAATTTAAGCCTCATGAACGGTCAGCGATCACACACATTGCGCAAGACCTTACGTTCACACATGAGCTTTATACCACCTTTATTCGCCTTACCTAATAAAAGCAATTGTACTCATGCAAAATATTGTAAATTTAAACACATATCATATCAAGTTACTGGCGCGCCACACGCCTTAACTTAAAATTATACACGGCAGTGTATTAACCAAAGTTACTTGCGCAGCAACGCATTAACAAAACAGGGATACACATCCCAAAAACTACAAGTTAATTGTTCATACAACCACAAAAGAAAACCTACGCTAAGTCTTCATCTTCATTTTCTCCATCTGGGAAGATTTCTTTCAGTTGCGCTACAGGGTCTTCAGACTGCAACACAACATTAATAAGATCAATGACAGGAAGCTGTAAGTTGTTAAATTCTGTTTTCATAGCCGCAAGGGCGGCATCAGTATTAACACCATGCGTGGAAACTCTACTAGTATCCCAATCAACCTTCAAAGCATTAACTACATGATGCGAGCATTCCGCATATCCTTGAGCATATCCATCATTTCGCGCAGCAACCACCAAGCGCGCAACCGTTTTGTCTAGCTCTTCAGAATTCAACACAGATTCAGCAACCTATAAAAACAAGAAGAAAAGAAAATAAGGAAAAGCGCAAAACACCTCCAAAAGAATTACAAACAGTGAGAAACTTACACTTGCGATCCCGCGTTCTGTCAGCCACAACATGTCGCTCTTCAACGGTTCAAGCTCACTCTCCACTGTCGCCCACGTAGTTTCGAAAATTTCTAACTTCTCTTCAGTTTCGGCGAGGCGGCGGGAAGTTTCAGCCTTCTCAACCTGCGAAAGCTCTAGGGTTTTCTTGGCAGACTCGATTTCCGCCTTAAGTTGTTCCTGCTCAGATAGCAAAGCAGTAAGTTCTTCTATCTCTTTATCTCTAAGGGCAAGGGTAGCGAAGGTATGTACCTCTCGTTATTCACTTCGTTCCCTATGATAACGCGCTTCATCTTGCGCAACTTCAGCATCAGCTTTTTCTTGCTTCAATTTTTTGATCTCCGCATCCTGTTTCTTCAACTTCTCAACCTCAGCCTTAAGATTGTTGATAACATTGCGGAGACCCATCTTCTCGGTATTATCTTTCTCGCAGATCTTTTTCCAGTTTTTGCGCTCCTCAGAAAGAAGGGCAGCTTCAGCTTCCGCCTTTCTCTTCCAACCCGCAACAGACCACTCCTCAGTTTTTCGATCAGCATCGAATTTGGCCTGATCAGCTTCTAGTTTAGCCCTCAACTAGGCAACACGGTTTTCATCATCAGCAACTTTCTTCTTGGACGCCTTAAAAGCAGTCCATTCCTTATGCATACTATGCCACTCGCGCACTATGCGGTGCGTAATGGATGTATAAGATGCAGCCTCTTCAAGGTAGGCATGATAAGTTTGATCATGAAGGCTTCCTTCCTGGAATTTAATCTCCCCAGGCGGAAAGGTTCCCTGCAACCAATCTCGATACATACGCCAGTCTGAAAAGGTATCACCTTTCTTCAGATTCCAGACAGGAACGTGAATTTCAGCGGCGTTTTTCTCCGAATAAGTTCTGTAATAATAATCCCCCAGAGTCTCGTCTGGGCGGATCGGAGAATTTTTATCGGCATCAAAGAACGAGCCTTGGTCCTCAGCAGAGACCTTCTCAATATTCTCAGGCATCGAGACAGAAGCCATGGAAGGAGAAGCTGTTACCAGGATCTCTTGGGCGGATTTTCCTTTCTCCGAATCAACAAATTCAGGGGTTTGTGGATTACCAGCACCAACATCCACAACCTCCGGGCTAGTAACTTTTCCCGCATCCACAACAATGTTAAGAGGTTCTCAACCCTAGAATCCTCTGCCCCAACAATCTTCTCCGCCTCATTCTCAGGAACATCAGCATTCTTTAACTGCTCAGCAACAGAGGCGCGAGAAGGAAAGGGCAGAAGTTCCTCATTAGCCACAGATTCTGGCTCTGTGTGAACAGGAGAGTTTGGTGCTTCTGCAGGAACATATGAATTACAATCACTTACGACATTTAAGAAGAAAAAGAGGAATACTTACCAAAAACAGGCTTTGCAATGAAGGCATCAAGATTGCCCCTTTTGGTAATCTTCTTCCTACGAGCTTTCTTCTCAGGCTGACCTTCAGCCTCAACATCAGCTTGTTTCCTTTTTCCCGATTTCTTCCTCAACAAATGTTCAGGACTCGACTCTAAGTCCATAGGATCATCAGGGTTCGATGGAGGGATATCAGCAGCGTCTTTGGGTTTCGATTTTGGTCTTCTCATAACTACAGGCGCAAGACCCTCCAATGAATTAGATACCACCACATAATCACACCAGGAGTCAAAGGAACGGCGCATACCTTTCTTTTCTCCTCCCACATTTTTAGCCTTAGAAGGCTGAGCTTTTTCCGCATCACTCTTCTTTGGCGCAGCAGTAGTAGTGGGCGCACGTCTTTTCTTCTCAGGGCCTATGCCCAAATTCGACAGCTCACCTACTATAAAGCGCAAGAAATGACTTAATTCAAGCGCGCAAGAAACAGCAAGCAAACAACATTATGATAAAAATTTACCCGCGCCAGCAGCAGGCTGCGCAACCAAATCATCATCCCACAGAAGAATAAAGTTCCTCACGATGCGGTGATACCAAAGCTCCTCATCAGGCTTTTTGGCAATAGTAGCCATCTTTCCACCTTCTCTCTCAAACGCAACGACATACAAAGAAACAACTGCGAAAAAGAGAAGCAAAAGTAAAAAAAAAAGAGAAGAGAGAGAGGAGACAGGGTAAACCCCAAATCTTACCTTTATCGCCCTCAATATACACCGGCTTCTTTTCCCGATTCATCCGCCAGTTCAGGCTCATGCTAGCACCAACGAGGGCCTTCTCCGGCAAAGCAATAGACGGAACGTCCTTCAAATCTTGGTACCAATTTTCATCAACGGGAGTCTGAATAGGCTCAGTGGGGACATCCCCTTTTCCCCTGAACGTCATCTTCATCGGAATAACTCCTACTTTAATAAAAAAGAATTTCTGCTTCCAGTCATGGAACGATTTTGGGGGTTGCAGCAAGATCTTCTTTGCAGACGCTCTTTGCACAAAAGAATAAAACCCCTGAGAACAGTGCATTTGATGGAAAACTCGAAATCGAGGAACCGTCAGTTCAATATGCATCGTACGGCACACAAATTCAAAATGCCGAACCCTAACCATACCGATAGGGTGCCTCTGGGAGATATGAAACTTGTAATAATTAAGAATATCAAGAAAGAATTTCGTTGCAGGCAATCAGAAATTCTCTGCAGAGAAGAAATCCCAAAACTAAGTTATATACCCGGCCGGAGCGTCCGCCGCCGTCTGACCCTCGTCAGGGTATCGAGCACCCCAATTTTCTGGAAACCTGAAATTCTGAATCAAACCATCAAACGTCGCCCTGGACCACTTCAACGGTGGAAGTTCGGCAGCCATTTCTTCAGTAGAGTCTTCGTGATGATATCCGGTTGACATAAGAAAGAGAAATTGCAAATTCTTTCTAATAACTGACAAAGAAGACGAAGAAGAAGGGGGTTTTCAAGAAAGTAATGATTAACGAAAATAGGCAACTGGAAACACTTATATACTCACCGCCATAAATAGCATAGATAATTGCGATAGCACCTTTTTCGGGATAGCACGGTTACCCAAGCGTCAGGGGCGAGTGGGAAAGAGCACAAACGCGAGTTCACGCGCGCGTGTAAAACACGGTCAGTAACGTACAACTGACAATGACAGCCTGTCACACGTCAACAGTCATTATTGCACCTTTTCACCGACCCAAGGTCAAGATTTTCAAAATCAGAATAATGAGCAAGAGTATCTTCTTCTATAAGATTCTCCACTTTCGCGCCAAAAAACTCTACAGCAAAAAGCAACTCTCTCATAGTCCAGTGCTCCACTTATTTGCATAAGAGCAACACTAGACTGGGGGGACTTGAAGGGGTAAGGTACCAAAAACCTCGCTTCGAGTACTTGGACCATACCACAACCTCATCTTTCTAACCTTCTTTAGACCCTGCGTGGCTGCGCACTGGTCCAGCAAAGAGAACTTAGAAAGAAAACAATAAGCAACACCTGCGCACCAAAAGGAGGCTAACGAATCCTTACGCCTTTCTCCATAACAGATAAGGATAAATAATCTTGATTAACACTCCCGCATAAATAATATCCAGACTTGGATATTATTTGCTTCACTGATACCACACGATAAGGAGCCACACAGGATTACAGCTGTAACCTTCTGGAAGGCCCTATCGTGCATCACTAGACGGTTATAACCGTCTGGCCATGTGTCATCATCCCAGGCTCCCTTGAAGTCACGATGGTGGCATGGAATTGAAGAGAGATCTTCAGTTGCCCACTTTCCACGTGGCAATTCCCCAATCATTGATCAAAAGATCGCGATCCGTGTGCTCTCACGTCCGTCAAATCATCAATGGAGGGAAAAATAACCGCTTACGGAGTTAGCATTTTCCGTTAATATTTCAATAACAGGTTTTCCTGCCAAAACTTCGGCTATAAATAAAAGGATAATTCAGGTATAATCTTCAAGTTACATTCACTTCACTTATACTTCTTCTTTTTCATATACCGATACTTATTCTCACACCAGAGGGTGGTCACGGAGAGAACCCCCATTCTCCCCATGGCGAATCTAACGGTGGTTGTTTTGTAGTTGTCGAAGAGAAGAAGATTTGTTACCCCCAAATCGAACGAGGAGAAACCAACCCTTTTATGCAAAAACCTAACCCCCTGGTTTATCTGATTCCGGTCATTTAACCAGTGTTTCTTCAGACACTAAATTGTTAAAGTATGTTGCAAACATTGATTTTACTTTATAAACTCTAATGAGTTTTTGTTGAAACTCTTAAGAAGTAAATATAAATTTCTTCTACTTACAAAGTCGATAAATTAGACTAAATAAATTTGTAGGAATTGGTTTAGTTTTCCATGGTTCAGCATGAATATGATTAGAAAAATGGAGCTCATCCAAGCAAAAGGCTAAGCCAACTGATATGATTTCTAGATTTAATAGATTTAAAAAAATTAACATTTTGGAAGGTAATGTCCAGTGGACTAAATTTGGGTAATCTGTCTCAAAAATATTCTGAGCTCAGCAGACTCAGGTGAAGAATTCGTTTACCAATATGATTCCGACGAAACCCGTTTACCTATATGATTCCGACGAAATAGAAGGAGCTCCGGTCAACAAGTGGCTACCGACTTAGATGAGGGTGTCGATTATCTTACTTATCAATTAAATAAGTTAAGATAACCTTCAATGATGATGCTCGGTTATTGGAACTGCTAGAACCATTGAGGTCTTGATGATGGCAGAATATGGTGGTGAAGGATCAGTAGGAGTGTAGGACATGAAGGAGTATTTGCGCACGGGAACGATGCAAGTCTATTCGGGTGTGATGATTAAAGTTGGTTATGTAAGTTTTCTCTTTTGACTGCTATATCGGATAAAAAATCGGGTCACCCCGCCGCGAAGCGCGGGTGTAACCCCCTAGTTATAAAATATATGGTGTAGATTTGGTGGTTCTGATGTGGAGTGAAAAAATATACTTTTAGAAATTTACCATGCGTTTTCAAAATAGGGGGATATAGTTGACTTGTTGGGAATGCTCTAAGATAACTAGAACTTATTAACAATACAAAGAATAATAAAAGAACGAGATAATACTTTCTTGTTTACAAAATACAATGCCTTTATTTATAATTGTTTTAAGCATGTGGA
The DNA here is from genome assembly GCA_030545235.1 of Helianthus tuberosus. Taxonomy (NCBI): domain Eukaryota; kingdom Viridiplantae; phylum Streptophyta; class Magnoliopsida; order Asterales; family Asteraceae; genus Helianthus; species Helianthus tuberosus. The sequence goes on from CM060425.1 coordinate 30,803,809, forward strand.
TAGTCACTCTAGTATTGTGATTTATAACACTCCCCATTGACTATTCACATGATAAAATACGCTTGGTGATGTTGCGTCATTAAAAACCTTGATATGAAAACCCAATAAGATAAAACACAATTAAGGGAATAAAAGTGCATCACATATTATTCTCATCCTGATGATTTAAGCTCCCTGAGACGACACATCTTGATCCCGTGAACCAATTTATTCAATGTTGAAGCCGAAAGTGATTTAGTAAGAATGTGGAGAGTCACTATAGTAATGTAAATTATAACACTCCCCATTGACTATCCACGTAATGATATATGCTTGGTGATGTTGCCTCATTAAAACTTTGCTATGAAGACCCACTGGGATAAAACACAACTAAGGGAAAAATGTACATCACAAAGTATTATCCCCATGATAATTTAAGCTCCTCGTCGACGCATCCTGATCCCGTGAACCAATTTATTGAATGCTGAAGCCGAAAGTGATTTGGTAAACAACTCTGCAAATTTTTTGCTAAAACGGATTTGTTGGACTACAAAATCATGATTCTTTTGTTAATCATGTGCAGAAAAGAATTTTGCTATAGTATGCTTGGTTGTGTCTCCTCTAATGTATCATTCCTTAAGTTTATTACACCTATGTATCTTTCTATTCTCCTACGTATATATGTGATTGTGTTGTATGACTTACTTGCTAATTATGATAGAGATCTTTACTACACATGGATGTAATGTATACAGGTGATTGTGTTGTATGACTTGCTAATTATGAGAGAGATCTTTACTACATATGGATCTAGTAAGTGCACTTTGCATTTTTTTTACATTTACTCATGACCAATGTTGTCATCCCACTAAGTGCAATCGCTTTCTTAGATATATATTTGGTGGTCCCCAATTAATTATACAATTCCATTTTAGGGTGGTCACATGGTTCGAGAGAGACCGTCTTGGTACATTCTTCTGTTTAATGACTAAGTTTTTGCCTCAAACCCTCTTAACATGAGTTCATCCCAATCCTTCTTGGATTCGTGGTATGATCTCTAGATCAAGTGGTGGAGGGCTTGCATTTCTCTTGAGAGATGCAGGTTCGACTCCCACTTGGTGCAGAGTGAGGCACTGGTGGGCAATGATAGGAGACCCAGGGAAACCTGGGTTGGATTCTTGAGCCAAACGGGTTTTACCGATAATTTCACCGTCGTGCCTACGGGCGGGTGGGTTACCGGGTTTTCCCCGGAATTGGTGGTGGACTCGGGTTACTCTCGGAGTACTCCGTTTGTCCAGTGGGTGCCCCGAGAGTGCTCGGGATTGAGTTTGTTGGCCGTTCAAAAAAAAAACATGTCGGCCTGGAGGGTTCTCTGATGTTACCTCTTCATTAAGTATACATATATAACCCCAAACGTGCATATATACGTAACATATAATAGATATGTATTTATCTACTTCCAAACAGATCCATAAAGTCACCAAAGTATAACACACAACTATAGTAATTCTCGTAGTTATCACAACCCATAAGTCATAATAGCCTAAAAGAACTAATTAAACAAACCAACAACATTTACAAAATTGAGCGACTCATATAACAAATTATAAAAATTTCCGTGACCTTTAGAGCATTCACATCCTTTTCATCAAATTGTGTGAGTGGGATTTTTATATTATAAAAAGTGTTTGTAAGTGAAGGAAAGAAAAAATGTTAATGTTTATCTATATATTAAGAAAGACGCTATCCAACCTCTGTAATTTTTAATATATTTAAAAAAGATTTGATAGGAGAAGAGAAGAAAAGGTAATGATTAATATATTTAAAAAAGATTTGAGTGAAGGAGAAAAAAAGTAATAATAAAGCTATAAAAGAATTATTTAATTAAGAAAAAGAGAGAAAATCTAGTATATTTTTATTTTAACATAACCTAAAAAAATGATGAAATGAATGTGAATTTGAACACACCGCTTAGACCGAACGGTATGAGGCTCATCCCGGGGCCGTCCCCCGGTTTCGCTCCGTCGCACACCGCCCCTAATGAAACAATGGTTAACCGATGTGGTTAACACACTGGTCTTGTCAAGTAGGGTTAATCCCTTCTTCCCGAGGATCGCTGACTGGATCGTCTGCTGGTTGATCTCCTGCACAAGGAAACAAACCGTGACTCGTAACAAGGGGAATGGGGTGGGGGGTGCTCATTGTTACCACTCTTCGGCGTTAGAATCAGTAATTTGCTTGGGAAGCAAAGTGTGATAGTAGTAGTAGTGAGAGAGTTGAGAAGAGATACCTCAAACCTGGTTTGGGATCGGTATTTATAGCCGAGGAGTGAAGGAGGGTAGTTGAGTGGCTAGTCTGACATCGCACAGCCTCCTACAGGTGTGTCAGGCCTGTTGGTTATGGTGGTGATGCCACGTCATGCTGTGGTGTCAGTCTGTTGCTTACATGTGGGCTGACAGGTGACTGTCCACAGTGCCACTTGCACTGTGGTGTCAGACCCACTTGCCTTGTAGGCAGGATGCGGTGCCGGGCCGCATCGCTGCTTGCAGTAACTGATGTCGTTCCCGCGTTCTTGTTCTGGCCAAGATGCATACGGGATGCGGTGCCATGCCACATCGCCGCTTGGTGACTGCTACTGTTGTCTAGATCCCTTGTCGTGACGAAAATGTTCCTAGGATGCGGTGCCAGGCCGCATCGCTATGCGTAGCATCCGTTTTCGTACTTAAGGTAAGTCTTCTCATCACTGGACAGATTGGTTTCGACCGCTGTGTTCGCGCGTGCCTGCACGGACAGAGATAAGTTCTTGCTGGTGGGGGTTTTTGATCAGGGTAATGGTCACTCGCGGTCGTGCTGACGCGAGATCTAGGACCATACCCCTTCAAGTCCCCCCAGTCTAGTGTTGCTTCCTTATGCAAGTTGCATGCGGGAGGAATACTGGACTATGGTGTCTAGAAGGTAGAATATGGGCCATGAAGATGGCTCCTGCTTCAAGTAAATCAAGCTGGGGGTCCGGTAGAGTCGTGTGACGCCTCTTCCGTACCAGTGAGCAAGTTCCATCTGATGCGGAATTCTCAGCCAAGGATTTGACCCGGTAATATGGTCTACCTTTTTCTGATGTCATCAGCCACCTGTTGGTGTTTCGAACCAACCTTTGAGAGATGGTGACTGGAGATGTTAGCAGGGCTTTAACCAACCTTTGAGATAGTGATGGAAGATGTCCGTGATCGCAACTCTAGTTGTAATCCCTGCGTCAGCTGATGTAAGTGCTTTGCTCAAGCTCTATGTTTATCAACTAGACACGCAACGATGATCCCTGCTTTGTGGGGTGTTCGTGTTCCCCAGTTGAGCTCTCAAGTAACCGCACGTCCTTTGTGGTTACCTCGTTGCCGCATACCGTTGGCCATGTATGGTCGAACGATGTGCGGTACTTGCGTCATTGTTGGCCGTGTTTGGTCGAACAATGTGAATCTGGATAATGGTCAAATAAACATGGTCATAGGCATGGTAATGCCCACCATTGTTTATTCTATGCAGTTCATAGGTGGGCAAACAAAGTCATAAGCAGAATTGTTACCACTGTTTCTTGTTTTGTTGTTCAAGGGGATCACCTTATTTCCTTGGGAATCTGGGTGAAATTCGTCCGCATACGTTCTGTAACCACTTTCCTTCACGCTTAGTTGGAAAGCAGTTTTCCTGGAAGTAGCTTTGATCAACCACGTGGCGGTTTAGTTGTGGCTTTTCCGTAGCTACCGTCTGCGTACTTGTATTTCGTCGCAGCTACTCGTGAGTGTCTGTGGTTTGCAGCAAAGAACTCGCTTCTAAAGAGCTTGAAGCTTGTATGTGGCTCTTGAAGGATCAGGAGTCAGGGTTACTGATGTGCGGTTGCTCATCATACTTGTCCTTTATCCTAAGGAGAAGCTGTTTGCGTCCCCTCTGTGGTTGTGAACCGGACACGAGGGATTTGAAACTTGAAGAAGCTTGCATGGAATGCGGTTTGCCGCATCATGAGAAGCGGTTTTCGCAGTCCAAAGAACAACACTGGTTCTGAGTATCTGACACACCTGTACAGGCTTGTGTGTGTCATCTCCGCATATTCCACGTGTGCTCGTTGGTATATGCGGATATTGGTTATACCCCTTTACATAATGTAGAGATATTTATTTTGCCTATTTTGAGGGGTATGTAAAAAACGACATGCGGTATGGGTTATGGTACGGTATACCAGAAAAACCGCATGCCGCTTATGTTTGGATAATTTTGTCGCTCTTTTGTTGCAAGTGGCAGAACGCAAGTGTGAGTTGGTGAAAGTTGGTAGGATTTTCTGGCATGTGCTGAAATGAAAGGACGTTTGCAGTGCCTGAGGTCATAAATGCACTGTAGCAGTAGTGTAAAAGTCTCATGTTGTCAGGCGCGTGGGCGGCCACTCGCAAGTGGTAACCGTCAGCGGAACCGTCGCTTGACCACGTGGCGTCGCATAACTCGCTCTTTTCCAACGTGATGATTTGGTTTCTGCCCCGCATTAATTGCGATGGGTATATAAGGGGAAACCATTTGTGGTTTCCTCTCACTTGCTCGAATTTTCAAAAATTTCCCGGTGAAAGAAAGAGAGAACTCATTCGTCTTCTCCAATCATTCGTTTGATTTTCTGGTGAGGTGCCTGAGTTTTTGAACTCATCCTTTAGATTTTGTCTTCGTTATTTCAATGGCTGAACCCTCAAATCCTCATAATGCTGAGGGTGAAAACCCAAATCCTTCTTCTCCGGCGGCGGCGGAGGAAGAAGAAGGTGGTGCTGCCCCCGGCGGGGGCTTACCAGTGTTGAAGTGGTCGAAGGGTCAGTTTGATACCCTGATGACCAGCATTCAAATGCCCCAAGAGTATGGGGACATCCACCCACATGAAGGTGAGACCGGTGCCGATGCTCCGGTCGGTTACGTCACTATGTGGGCCGATTTCTTTGTTGATGGTAATCTCCGGTTACCATTGACTGTGTTTGTTGCTGAGATTTTGGAGTTTTACAAACTTCATATCTCCCAACTGAGTCCGTTTGGCATGATCCAGATTCGGAATTTTGAGTATACTTTCCGTGCTCTCGGAATAGAGCCTACTGTTGAAAGCTTCCGGTGGTTCTACCAGTTGACGGTGAATACTGGGTTTTTTTCTTTTGGCCAACGGTATGGGAGCCCTAAGCTGATGACCCCTCCCAAGGGTATCACGAAGTGGAAAACCAGATTCTTTTACGTTAAGGCTGCCGCGATCGTTGCCAGGATGACTTTTCGCAATGTAAACCAGACGATCGTAGCAAAAAGTATTGAGGTTCCTAGTGCGACGATGGTGGAGTGGTTCCCCAGGTTGCGGACCATTGAATTCAAGAAGTTGGACAACTCGCAGTTGTGGGTGCTACGGATGATGTTGACCAGGCCTGATAGGAAAGCAAGGCCCGCTGTGCGGGAGAAGAGTGGTGGTAAGCATTTTTACTCTTGTGCGGTTTCCTTACTTTCTTGTGCGTTACTGATTTGTAAGTGTACTATCAGAGGACGCTGCCAAGTGGAGGATATTTGATCCGAACTTTTTGGGCAAGGTTGAGATACTTCGGTGTGCGGAAGTTGAAAAAGGTTTTAACTTGACCATTGTCGACAACTTCCGCATTCCTGATCGCGAGGGGCTGAAGGCACCCCTGCCGCAAGGCAAAGGTATAGTCTATAATCTTCTTACTTGCTTTGTAAAGAAGTTCACCTTTCTGACTTGCTTGTTTGATGATTTAAACGCAGGTACTCTTGGGGCCTTGGGTGAATTTGAGGTGAAGGGTGCTCCCAAGAAGCATGTGGAGAAAACTGTGCGGGGTCGCCACAAGAAAAAACCTGAACCCGCAGTTGTTCCTCCCTTGGTTCCGCACGCGGCAGGTATCTTTTGTTCTCTTTCCCGCAGATATACCGATTACGCGGTAGTGTCTGACACCCTTGAGGGTTTGGGTGTTCCAGGTGGTGGTGCGGCGGCAGGTGGATCCTCTGTGGGTTCCAAGCCTGCTGATGAGAAGACGAAGAGAAAGGCAGAGGAGAAGGCTGCTGGTGCCGGTGGGAAAAAAACGTCCGAGGTTGCAAACGAGACGGGCAACTGTTGTGAAGCCTGCGGTTGTGTCTGGTAAGTGAATCATCACCTTATAATTGTTTGTCATTGTACTTGTAATTGATAGTTATTTTTGCTTTGTTTGCAGAACCGCAAGATGAAGGGTTCTCTTTATTTGATGCTCCTCTTTCCCCCCGCATGACACGGCTGCGGATGCGGGGGTTAATAAATGTAACACCTCGAAAATTCACGTCCTATAATGTGTTGACACGTGTCATAAAGTTGGAACGTGTGAAAGAATCTTACAAAAGGACTAAAGTTGACAAACATGGAAAGTATGGGAATGTACGTATTCTAAGTGTCAACTGTGAATAAATATACTTCATAATAACCCTACATGGTGTTTATAACATCGAACGAATAAATCATGGATCATACGAAGCTAAAAGTGAGAGAATTACAAACTACAGGGGTTAAATGTGTCAACATGTTTAAATTATACCTCTGAGTGACCTTTTGACAAACCCGAAGCTTTGTAAATGTTAATTATGCTCACTAGAACGCACGACATAAATTTCATAAAGTTTCGTTATCGTATGAGAAAGTTATGGTCAAATTCGTGTGCGAGGGGTTAAAGTGCTAACGTTAAAAATTAAGACTTTTCGAGTTAACCGGAAGTGTCCAGGGACTTGGCAAAGTGGTTATAAGTCCTAAAGCCCTTGTGGGTAAATATAAGGGGGTCAAATTGAAAGAAATAATGCTAGTTGACCTTCCGAAGAGCCAAGAGACGAGATGTGGAAGCTTGAAAACGTTTTTGGATGATCAGAAGGGCCACGCGGCCCGCGTGGCAAATAACAAAACCTGAGGCGGGCCGCCTCAGGCGCCCAGAAGCAGAAAACGGGGACAGACCCCTGGAAACGCGCAGAATCGATCCTAAACGACATTTTAACATGGTGGGCGACCCCTAAACTGTACTAGGGCACTAGAGACACATGTTGGATGGTTGTGGTCGATCATAGAGTTATGTGTCAACATATTGTGGTGGAATTTTCACTATAAAAGGCCATGTAGTGCATCATTGTTCTTCACATCATTCAAGTGCACCTCTGGTCGATTCTGGAGCTCAAGCCTGCTTCCAACTGATCATATCTCGTGCATAGGACCCTTGTAAGTCTGCTAGTCCTTCTCTAATTGAGTTTAGCTTAGTATTTAGGCTAAAAGTCAAACCGTCGTAATTACGGTTTGACTTCAAGATTAGTCAATAATGGCTCAGTCAATTCTCGAATCAAAAGTAGATATAAGATGGTATTTATGTGGGTAATAAAACCTCAAAAGGGTTTCCCCTGATCACCACTCTAACCAGGTCAAAAGTCGGGTCAAACTAGTTTAGAAAAAGTCAACAGGAAACTTAAAATGTCATTTATGCATAATTAACATTATAGACCATATACAACTTGTTTGATCATTGTTATAACTTAGTAATAAGTGTAAGAACATGTCTAAACATGTTCAACCCGACAATTTCCTGTTTAGACCCGGTTCGGAACCGAAAGTCACATAGTTTGACTTTCACTTTGACTTTCAGTTCTGACCCGTTTAGGCATGTTTTAGAAATGCCTCAGAGCTTTAATTGGATTAGGTTACATGTTAGAACAACCCTCTGTGATTATACACCTTAGTTCATTAGTTATCCAATTAATATGCATGTTTCCGTTAATTACTCATATGTTGACCATTATGCCCTTATTACCTTAAAACGTGATTTATGAAAATGTAAAAGTGTAGAAACCTTAAATACTGATATATAAACTTGTATGCAAAAGTTTGACATCAGTTTGACTTGTAGATTAAGAGTTATGCTCAATATCGCAAATTTAAAGCTTTATGTTAATTAAACGGCATAATTAGCGTATAGCCTAGTTAAGCCTACTTTTTGGTATCAAACTTAATACCCACTGATGTAATATATTATTTTGGAATTTTTAAAGATTTTTAATTAATTTTAGGCTGAGCATAACTTATAGTCGTAGGCTTAATCCGGTAATTGTCGGTTTTGCCCTTACGGGCCATAAAATGAGTTTTACACATCTAAACGACTCCAAACCTTTTGCTACTGATCACATATGATAAATAAATTATTTTAAGCCTTCTGGAAATATAAAAATATCAGATTTAAGTATCGAACCCGGAAATGGCCTTAAAATCGCCTTATTTAGCGTTATTAACGCATAGCATGTATAAAAATTATATTGAACATACCCGGGTTGATACCTACTGATATATGAGGCAAATTATAATATTTTAACAGTAAGCAAAGGTTGATAAACTCAGACTTCAGTTTTGAGCTTCTCGGCTTATGTGAAATTACCAAAATACCCCTACGGGGCATAGTTTGGTTAAAAATGATAAATTTCACATACATGCTTTAACCTACTGATATAACTTAGAAAATTGAGTATATTTGCTGATTACATCAGACCTGTAACTCAGGTTGTTACTTAAACGCTTTTATAAACTTTTAAATGACCAAACTACCCTTCGGGGCCTAGTTTGTGTTTAAACACGTTTCGGGCATAATGAAAGACACCCTACTGATGTCACAACATATTTGAGACATAATTAACTTAGGAAACCTGTATATAGCTCTCATGAATACCCGTCACGCTTATTACGCACACGGTTCGGTTTATGTAACAAGTTTACATAAATTAGCCGAAACGGGTCAAACCTTAACGGTTTTATCTCAAATTCCAGAATGTGAATAATAAACCCATATTAAACAAGTCTTCAAACTTGTCTGGTCTGAATCACATTCTATCCGGTCTTCACTTAATCGTGCGTACGAACCGGATCTTGAAACTAGCCGGTCTAAGCTTAAGCTTAATAAAAGGCCCGTTAGAATTCCAATAGGTTATTATAAACCTTCGTTCCAGATTAGGAGGACCAGTAAAAGCTACGTGCATTTTGCTTGTTGTGATTAATACTTACTCAGGTAAATACTTTTAACTTATTTTCCCTATACGGGCTTGGGTTACGGTATATAGCATACCGCTTGATCGGGCATCAAATCTCCACCATTAAGTGGGTAGTTGAATAATTTGATCGGCTCGTTTAAACAGTCTTATTGCTTAAAGCCTTTGGGGGGTTAATGACCATGTCCCGGATATCCTTGGCATCATCTTACGAGATGGCCACGACCTGAGCACGGGGTGTAGGCGTACACCCGTCAGTGTATAACTCTGTAATGTGGTGTGTCTATTGATCTTTAACCTGGACAAGATCCGGGCTACTGAATGCACAAGTAATATGTAATTCGTTCACAAGATTATAATATTAAATAATTCTCCCAAGTTATAAAAATGTTTATGCCATGTGCATCCAAACCAATTTTAAATCATTTTCCAAAATGAGTCAGTTGATTGTATTTACCAGTGTAAACTGACGTATTTTCCCAAAAAGACTGAATGCAGGTACTAAACGAAATTGGCTGGATTATCTCCTTAGCATCAATAAAAGTCTCGCAAGCTTAGGATGCCTGAAGTCTGTTGAACTATTGTCTCTATTTTATTTCGATCCGTTCTGTGGATAAACATCCGAACATTGTGATACCTGATATTACAATAATTAAATTCGGTTGTATTATATCATATTTTAAATTGCTTCCGCTGTGCATATTGATATTGTGTTGTTTGACTATTACGTTACCAACCATGACGTCACGATACTCCCCACCGGGCCCACCGGTGACACGTGGAAATAGGGGTGTGACAGGTTGGTATCAGAGCCAACACTGAGTGAATTAAACACTAGCCTTTTGTGTTTAATCTCAGTTACACAATTGCACAATTCTAAACTTTCGAGTCTAGACATATAACATAGGACAAATTCTACCTTATTTGGTTTTTGTTTTGTCCTTTAAAATTTTATATTTGTTATTGTTATCTTATGCTTTATTGACAGGAATATCAAAATGCCTCCAAGATTTTTCCGTAGACGAGGACGAGGAAAGGGGCCGATCACCGCCCCCAACGACAATGAAGCTGGACCATCCAATGTACGAGCTCCATCTGCTACGGAGAGCGACGATCCACGTCAGAACAGGAGGAACCTGTTCGAGCCGGCGAGACGATCCGTTTCGCACAGCTCTACACCTCCGATCCAAAATCCATACGGACCGCAGCCAGATTACGAGCCGAACAACCCTCAGCCCTCCTACATACCGCTGCAGAGATCACTGTCCCATAATTCTTTTGGTGACCCCACACCCATCTTCCGAGGCCAATTTAATCCGGCCAATTACTTACCAGAACCCGTGGGTTTTAACCCACTAGGTCCAGATGACCATTTCTCTGGTGATAACGCAGACGACATGGACGAGGATACGGACCCCGTTGAACCCGCAAGTGGCACACCAAACCATCCGATCGAAATCTCCGACGGATCTTCATTCCACGGATCACCTTATGTTGGTCCGGACAGCTTCCAGGCAATGTTCACCAGGCACGAGTGGTACTATACACCTCCTCACCATTCGTCGCCTCATGAGCAGCAACAGCCACAGCAGCAGCATCATCAAGATTCCTCTGAGGATCACCGATTTGTGGCAGTTACGCCACCACCTCCACCGCCACCAGTACAGCCGGCACCTCCTCAACCGCCAAGGCGTAGGAGAACCGGTGCCCGCATGTCGGCACGAGCAGGGGACTTCCATTTCAGTTCCCCACGTCAGTCAAGTGCCAGCCACTACCCGCCACATCAGGAGGACCCACAAATGGGTGGACCTTCCAACCCCGCGATGCCGCAGCCGCCGCCGATGGGTTTTGACAACCCAATTCCAGCGTATACGGGTTCCATGGCATACAACCCGTTTGAACCGCCAAATCACCACAATTATGGTTACGCGGAGGCCGACCCTTACATGGTCGCGGCGAACTACAACACCCAAGGACCCTATGGAGATCCATGGGGAGTAGGGTACTCAACACATGGGTACCAGATACCTCCCAGGCCTATTATTCGGACTCAATCGCAGCCGCCTAGGTTCTCTCCACCTGAGCATGAAGAACTCCTTCAGAGGTTGAATCAAGTTGAAAGGGTAGTTCACGAGGACTGCAGGGAGAGACAGACTTTCTTCCAAGGATTAGTAGGCTTGATCAAAGGGAAGAACAAGAAGGATCATTGAATCCTTCCATTTTCTGTATAAGCCCCTGCGTGGGTGTATTTGGTTGTTAAGCCCCTATGTGGGTATGTATGTGTGATGATTTGACCCCTGCGTGGGTCTGTTTTCCGTTAACCCCTGCGTGGGTATGATGTTTATTTGTTAAGATCCCTGCGTGGACTAGTTTGTTTGCTTAAAGCCCCTGCGTGGGCAAGTACTTGTTTAAAACCCCTGCGTGGGTAAGTTGTTATTTGAAAAGACCCGTTTAGGGCAGCGTGTAATATTTTGAATAAATCAATGGAATGTTTGTTTTATAAATTTCATGTTGCCAATTAGTGCATAAATAATTTATAAATGAAATAAATAAATTAAAATCATTCCTTTTGAATTAATCTGCCTATGTAATTATTTAATTAAGAATCTTAAAGTGTGAAACCTAGCCTCGTGTCAAATATAAGACCGGGCCAAGATGGTAAGACCTGTTTAAAAGATTCAAATCCCTGTTAACATCTTAAAACATGTTAACACTCCTGGCAGAAGTGATTCATTAAAATCACATGTCATTCTTATATGTATAAGGATTCTTTAGAAGATTCCAAACCCAATAATATGATCTCTGAATCATGGGTTAAGATCATCAATTAAGATGATCATATTTTACCATACGTGGTAATATGATGCCTACGGGACCAACTCACTTCCATATGAGCCAAAAGACAGAGGTAGCTATGACTCCCTGTCTGATAAGGGTAATGAACTAGGTTCAAACCTTAAAAGTCTTGATTCTCTGAAATCATAGCTTATAATTTAAATTGTCCATGTGACTAAGCCTTATGTGCTAATATATATTGTTATTGTTTATGATTAGGATAAATTTTAATTGAAATCCTAAATTAATACGATTAATAAGTTAACCAAATATGGTCTCTGTTTACCATGGTTAACGAGTTACCCTAAGGGGAAATTCCATAATAAACTCCCAAATAAACTATTGTCCTTGTTTTCTGCAACAGTTCAATTAAAATGGCTAACTCGGACGAGGGTAATAGTCATCCAGTGGAGGTTAATAATGACGCCCGAATTAATCTGACGGGTGCGGAATTAAAAGCACTCATAGACGGCGCTGTTACACAGGCTTTGGAAAGGCAGTATGAGGAGTACAGTGGGACTCGTAGTAGGACCCAATCTACGCAGCCTTCAAAGCCACCGTCCAAGAAGGACGACCCAAAGAAATATGATGATCGACGCTCCTCGAACCATCAAAGTGTCCCATCTCAACAGATAGTGCTGAATCAAGAACCCCGTAACAAGGGTTGCTCCTACAAGTACTTCGTGTCTTGCAAGCCCCGGGATTTTAATGGGGAGAAGGGAGCCATAGACTGTATGACATGGCTGGATGAGATGGATACGGTTGTAGACATCAGCGGATGTGCTGAAAAGGATGTGGTTAAGTTTGTATCATAGTCTTTTAAGGGTGAAGCGTTGGCATGGTGGAGATCTCTGGTTCAGGCCACCGGGAAAATCCCATTGTACAATATGTCATGGGAGCAATTTGTTGCCCTTATCAAGGAAAATTTCTGCCCTCAACATGAGGTGGAGAAGATAGAGTCTGACTTTCTATCCTTAGTGATGACAAACCTCGACTGTCAAGCTTACCTGACGAGCTTCAACACTATGTCTCGGTTGGTTCCATATTTAGTAACCCCGGAACCAAAACGAATAGCTCGTTTTATCGGTGGTTTAGCCCCCGAGATCAAGGCAAGCGTTAAAGCTTCTCGGCCAGCTACTTTTAGATCAGTAGCTGACATTTCCTTATCCCTCACTCTGGATGCGGTCAGGCAGAGATCGCTGAGGAATAAGGAGGCTGAGAAGAGAAAACGTGAAGACGATGGTTCACGAAAGTCGAGCAAGAAGCACCGTGGGAGCGGTGACAACAAGAAAGGATCTGAGTCGAGGAAAGATGGGCATAAGTCTGATGAGAAGCCCAAATGCAAAATTTGCAAGAAGCAGCACTATGGAAAGTGCAGACTTGAGTCGAACTCACAGACTCAGTCAAAATCTTATGCTTGTGGCATTTGCAAGTCCACGGATCACAAAACCTTGGATTGCAAGAAGATAAAAGATGCAACGTGCTACCGTTGCAATGAAAAGGGCCACATTAAGACCAACTGCCCTAAGTACAACAAGAAGCCGGAAGAGGCTAAGAAGACTAATGCTAGAGTCTTCAGAATGGACGCGAAAGAAACCCGCGGCTCAGATCTTTGATACGGTGGATTCCCATGATAATCTGATATCCCCGCAGGATACCAATGATCTGAACCTGAAGTTTGCGGATGCTGAAAAGAAAAAATCTCCTGCTGCTGAGAAGGCTTCCGGTTCCGCTTCTGGGGGTGTGGGTTTTAAAGGAACTCCTATTCAGCCTGAAGAGTCTGAATTGGAGTTTTACTACCGTACCTATACGGAAGACCGGGCTGTGAATTATCATCATCCCCCTTGGAGCATTATGCAAGGGGATGATATTTCAAGTGATTCTTCTGCTTGTAAGGAGATATTGGGTGGTTTAGGCACCCCGTTTGAAGCTAATCGGGTCCGCGCTTTGCCCCGCGAGCTCCGGATCAACCAACTCTCCTCCATGCTTGTTGGGAGTTCCATAATGGCGAACGCCATTATGGAAGACTACAAGGTGTTGGCGCGCAAGGAGGAGGAAAGTGCCCGCTTGCGGGCTGAGGCTGAAGCGTTGGTGAAAGCTGCTCGGGAGGGTGCTGAGCAGCTTAAAAGGGATAAGGCTGCTTTTGAGCAGCATAAACAGACTGAGGAGTGGGCTGCAACTTCTGGCCTTAAACAGGTTCGTACCCTTGCCAAACTACTCTCTGATGAGCGCAAGAGTTGGAAAGAAACACTTTCTAATGAGCGCAAGACTTGGAAAGAATCTTGGGCTAAACAGAATGAAACGCTGTTTCGTGTTCGTCAGGAGCTGACTAACGTCAAGGCAGCGTATGCTACTTTGGTCAAGGAGAAAGCCGCAGCTGAGGCGGTTGCCAAAGATGCCAAGGAGGCGGAGGCTCACGCTGCCAAGGCTCTTGAAGAGGCCAAGGAGGCGGAGGCCCGCGCTACCAAGGCTCTTGAAGAGGCAAATGCTGACCACACCAACTTAAACAAGACTGTTAAGAGCCTCCAGGTATGAGGTTCTTTTGCTCTTGAATTTGTATATTTGTTCCACAAGTATGATTGATTATCTTTGTATACTTGTGTTTTCTTTGTTGAAAGGCTGAAGTGCATAGCCGGGTGACAATTATTGAGGATGTCACTGCCCGCGCTGTTGAAGCTGAAGTGCGGGCCAGGGAGGCTGCTAAGGCTAGAGACAGCCTGACTTCTTCCTTTGAGCAGTTAAAGGCTGATCGTGATTGGATGCGTATTCATGGTATCGGGCATGTAAGTATCCGTTGCCTTTGCTATCTGTTTAGGTTTGCCTTTGCTAACCTTATTGTTTGTATTTTGCAGATTGTTAGTGCTATCCTCGACGCACCTGAGAACACAGCTGCTGTAGAGGAGATTCGGCTGCGCGCGTGGGAGGCTGGTTTTAAAGCTGGCTACAATCGATGCATCAGTCATGTGAACCTTTTATCCCAAGGCAAAATTACTGATGAAAGGCCTGGGTTCCATGGCGTGGATACCGAAGCGCGTCTTGCTGCCGCTCTTGCAGCGTACAACGACATGTCCATTTCCGCCCTTGAGGAAGTTGATAAATGCTTGGACGCGGAAGATTATGTGGACCGCTTGCGGTTGTTGTATGTTGATGAGGAAGAGACCGCTGGTGATGGCAAGGGTGGTGCGGGTTCCAGCGGTACAAAGAAGGACTAGGCTGGCCTGTGTGCCCATTTTTGTTTCCTCGATGTAAATGTTAGAAACTTTATGTAAATCTCTTGTGCACCGCGTGGGTGTAGAAATTTTTTGAATATAAAGTTTTAACCATTTTGTTCAAGTTGTACAAGTGTTTTTACTACTTGCATGTTTGAACTTGTATGAGTTAATGTTATTGTAAATAGCACTAAGTCTGAATTTGCCCTTTGCATATCTAGGTGATACGCAAGTATGAAAAACTCTGCCGGCTGTAAAGCGCGGTTGAGTATGCTTTATACCTTTGTCGTATGAGCATTAGTCAATTCCTGTTTTTATCCCGTTAGGGTTTGGGAATTGTGTAGGCTTTGTGAAAAACGTATGTGCGTACCCAGCCGGATAGACATTTAATGTTTTGCTTTTGCTGGCCTATTACAATATTTGTGTGTGGTCACCACTTTGTGTCGGTATCGCGAATGAAGATTTTGCCAATCTGTTTTTGCAGATACCGCAAAGTGGAACACGCATTTGTAATAGAAGGAAATAAACAATGTTGCATTGAATCGTTCATTTATTTATTTGCCAATGGCCTGCGGCTCGATAGGTTACATGGAAAATGTAAAAACATGGCTTACATGTAACAGCGTCGAAGTTGTTGTGCATTCCATGTGCGTGCGATAGGTTCGCCCTCTAACGTTTGCAGTTTATACGCGCCTTTGCGCAGGACCTCTTGGATGAGGTAGGGTCCTTCCCACTTGGGGGCAAGTTTCCCTGGGCGTTCCGCGTTAAATGCTTTATTGTCACGAATGACATAGTCTCCCGGGTTAAAGGTACAAATGCGGACACGTGCATTGTAGTACTTTTCAAGTTTGGTCTTGTACTTGGCCTCGTTGATGGCAGCGTTTTCACGCCTTTCTTCTAGGAGGTCCAAATCATATCTGCGCTCCTCACTGTTGTCTATTTTGTCGATAGCCAACATTCGGGGTGAGGGGAGACCTACTTCCGCGGGGATCACCGCTTCTGAGCCGTAGATAAGGCTGAAGGGTGTCTCACCGTGACTTATCTTTGGGCTTGTCCTGTGGGCCCATAAGATACTCGGGAGTTCATCGACCCAGCCACGTCTGGCTGTTCCCAACCGTGCGGATGCGCTACTGAGGAGAATATGTGTTCAATGTTTAGTTCCTTTAGCCATTTTTGAAAGTCATCAGCAGCGAAGTTGGTGCCGTTGTCGGTAACGATGCACATCGGTAGACCGAAACGGCAGATGATATGTTCCCAGACGAATTTCCTTGTTATCATAGCGGTGGTAGAGGTGAGCGGTTTTGCCTCTACCCATTTTGTGAAGTAATCAACTGTCACACCCCGACCACGTAAAACAACAAAACGTGGCGAAAACATCGGGGAGTGTTGTAACAGAATCATAGTTTCACAACCATGTAATAAATAATTTCGTTTTATTGAATTAATGAACTCATTGTTTTACTATAAATCAGATAAATACAACTATTATCTTTCAAGTTTTAAAGTCGCAAAGGCACGAGTCCACCCTAAGTGTAGCATGTATTAACAATCATCATAAAGCAACACCTGAAACATGTGTAAAAAAAGGTACGTCAGCATAAAAATGCCTGTGAGATACCGATATTCACCAATTTATACATATTTTAGTCCCCCATTTGTAACACCTCGAAAATTCATGTCCAATAACGTATTGACACGTGTCATAAGCTTTGAACGTGTGAAAGAATACTTTAGAGGGACTAAAGTTGACAAACAAGGAAAGTATGTGAATATAAGGGTTCAAAGTGTCAACAATGAATAAATATACTTTATTATAACCCTACATGATGTTTATACTATTAAACGAATGAATCATGGATCATACGAAGCTAATTGTGAAAAGAAAGTGAGAAATTACAAACTACAGGGGTTAAATGTGTCAACATGTTTAAAGTATACCTCTGAGTGACCTTTTAGCAAACCCGAAGCTTTGTAACAATTGATTATGCTCACTAGAATACGTGATAAAAATTTCACAAGTTTTCGATTAAGTATGAGAAAGTTATGACGATATTCGTATAGGAGAGGTTAAAAGCGTCAACGAGGCAAAACTTGTGTTTTCGGTTATTAATGAACGAAACCGGACCTAATGATGATTGGTTTTATCTCATGGATCATAGAAATATAAATTGCAAGGGTTAAAAGTGCCTAAAATGGAAGTTATTGCGCATTAGAAAGTACAGGGGTGAAAATGTCAACATTTGAAACATTTTGGCTGAAATGGGGGGTGCTGGCGTAGCGCCAGCACTTGTGCACCACGCCACGGACCACGCGAGCATGTGCCAGTTCCAGAAATCCCTTTCAAACGTGTCAGCTTGCATGTTTACGCGATTCAGCGAGTTTGCCACCCTTTTTCTGCACATTACACGTCCCTTAACACCTGTTATCACCTATGGAGTAGCCCAAACACTTGTGTCCACCTCCTTGCACTTCCTTGGCTATATATAGAGCCCTTGGTTGCAACTTATGAACTCACTTTTTGAGCATTCACTTGGAAAGCTTCCAAACTCTTGCTCTGAAGACTTCTGGAGCTCTCTGGTCAGCAACCAAAGTTTCTTAGGCTTCCTAATCGTGCTTAGGACTCTTGTAAGTGTCCTTAACCCTTTCTAATTCAGTTTAGCTTAGTTTATTAGCTTAAAGTCAAACCGTCGTAATTAGAGTTTGACTTCGTGATTAATTAATAATTGTTCAGTCAAATCTCGAATTGAAAGTACCTATAGGTTGGTAATTATGTGGGTAATAAACCCTTAAAAGGGTAACCTCTGATTCCCACTCTAACTAGGTCAATTGTCGGGTCAAAGCAAATCTTAAAAAGTCAACATAAAGCTTATTTTCAAATTAATGCATAATTAGCAATGTAGGATCCATGCAAGCTGTTTTATCATTAATATAACTTGGGAATTAATGTAAGAACATGTCTAAACATGTTCAACCCGACAATTTTCAGTTTAGGCTCGGTTCGGGACCGAAAGTCGCATAGTTTGACTTCTGCTTTGACTTTCAGTTCTGACCCGTTTGAGCATAGTTTAGAATTGCCTTAGAGCTTTATTTGGACCAGGTCTCATGTTACTATAATCCTATGTGATTATACAACTTGGTTCAATAGTTATCCGATTCATATGCAAGTTTCCATTATATGCCTAAATGTTGACCAATATGCCCTTATGACCTTAAAATGTGATTTTTGAAAATATAAAAGAATAGAAACCTTAGTTACTGATTATTAGACATGTCCCTAAATTTTCACATCAATTGGAGGTCTAGATTAAGAGTTATGCTCAATAGCGTAATTAGAAAGTTTTTTATTAATTAAACGGCGTAATTAGCATATAGCCTATCTAAACCTAATTTTTGATACCAAACTTTTTACCTACTGATATAAAATAATATTTTGGGATTTTTGGAGATTTTTATTTAATTTTAGACTGAGCATAACATAGAGTTCTAAGCTTAATTCGGTTATAGTCGATTTTGCCCTTTTGGCCTATAAAATGAGTTTTTCAAAACAATTGGACACCAAACCTTTTGCTACTGATTTGTTATGATAAATAAAATATTTTGAGCCTTCTGGAATATTAAAATTTTCAGCTTTCCTTTAAAAACCCGGAAATAGCTCAAAATCGCCTTTTTAATCGTTTTTAACACATAGTATGTATTAAAACTATTTTAATCATATAAGACTTGATACCTACTGATATATTAAGTAAAATTTTATATTCTAACAGTAAGTGAAAGTTTTTAAACTCAGGTTTCCAGTTTTGACCTTTTAGGCTTAAGTGAAATTACCAAAATACCCTTTCGGTGTATAGTTTAGTTATAAATGGTAAATTTCACATATAGGTAATACCATACTAATATAACCTATTAATTTGAGTATATTTACTGTTTATATAAGATCTGAAACTCAGAATCACATTAAATCTCTTTTATAACCTTTTAAATGACCAAAATACCCCTACGGGGCATAGTTTGTGTTTAAATCCATTTTTGGCATAATAGAAGATATCTTACTGATGTCACAACATATTTAAGGCATATTAACTTAGGAAACCTGTATATGACTCATATGGTTACCCGTTACGCATCTTGCGCGTTCGATTCGGTTTATGTAACTAGTTTGCATAAATTGACCGAAACGGGTCAAACCCTATTATTTTTGTCTCAAAATCCAGAATGTGCTTAGTTTACCCATATTATACAAGTCTTCAAACTTGTTGGGTCTAAATCACATTCTATCCCGGTCTTCGCTTAATCGTGTGTTTGAACCGTATCTTCCTTTAGAACTAACCGGTCTAAGTTTAGGCTTAATAAAAGACCCGTTAGGAATCTAATAGGTTATTATAAACCTTTGTTCCAGACTAGGAGACCCGGTAAAAGCTACGTGCATTTTCTGTTTGTGATTAATACTTGCAAAGGTAAATACTTTTAACTTATTTTCCCTATACGGGCTTGGGGTACGGTATATAAAATACCGCTTGGTCGGGCATTGAATCTTTAACTGTATGAAGGTTAAATCATTGAAATGTCCTGTTTAAAAATGTTTTGTTTGCTTAAAGCCTTTGGGGGGTTAATGACCATGTCCCGGATATCCTTGGCATCATTTTACGAAATGGCCACGACCTAAGCACGGGGTGTAGGCGTACACCCGACAGTGCATAAATAAATAATGTGGTGTGTCAATTAATCTTTAACCCGGTGTCAAATCCGCTCTACTGAACGCATAAGAAACATGTAATTCTTTTACAATTTATATATAAATAATTATCCCAAGTTATAAAATATTTTGTGCCACGTGCATTCAAATCAATTTTCTAAACCTTTTTCAAAATGAGTCAGTTAATTGTATTTACCAGTGTAAACTGATGTATTTTCCCAAAAAGATTAAGTGCAGGTACTAAGCGTAATAGGCTGGCCTCTCCTTAGCATCATTAAGAGTCTCGCAAGCTTTGATGCAATAAAGTCTGATGAACTATGTTTCTTTTTATTTGATCCACCTGTGGATCTGTTTCAACTACGTTGTGATACTTAATATTACAGTTTTATTCAGTTGAAATAAATCTATCTTTTGCTTCCGCTGTGCATTTAAAATTGTGTTGTTTGACTATGATGATATCAACTACGTTACGATACTCCCCACCGGGCCCACTGGTAATACGTGGAAATATCGGGGTGTGATAGGTTGGTATCAGAGCCAACACTGAGTGAATTAAACACTGGCCTTTTGTGTTTAATCTCAGTTACACAGGCGCATTCCTCGATTCTCGAGTCTAGACAAAGAACTTAGGATTTATCCAAATTTGTTTTATTTCTAACTTTGTCTTTTATATTATCTTGTTGTATCCATTGTTTATTTTGACAGGTTGAACAAGATGCCACCAAGAGTAAGAGGGAGAGGAAGAGGCAAAGGGCCAGTCACCGCCCCGAATGACCATGAGGTCGGGCCTTCGCACCGGCGAACACCATCAGATTCACTTAACCCGAGTCCTCAAGATATCTGGAGGACCTATACTGAACCAGCAAGGCGCTCAGTTTCGTTGAGCTCCTCCCCTTTGCTTCAACACTCCTTTGGGCCTCATTCTGAAAATGAGCCCCATAATTCCCATCAATCTTACATTCACAACTCACCTTTTGATGACCCAACGCCCTTTTTTCCGGAGCCAGTTCAATCCGGCCAACTACCTTGGAGAACCAGTGGGTTTTAACCCACTAGGACCCAAAGACCATTTCTCTGGAGACCATGCAATGGACATGGATGAGGATACCGATCCTGCAGAGCCACCGTCCGAAACCCCTAACCACCCCATCAAAATTTCGGATGGGTCACCTTTCGTGGGATCACCTTATAACGGTCCCGATAGCTATGAAGAAAGGTTCCGACAGATTGACTGGGTGTTCACTTCCAGTTACCACAACTCTCTACAGCAGCAGCAGGATCCCTCCGTGGATTCTCGTTTTGTCGCGGTCACTCCGCCACCACCACCAGCTCAGCAACTAGGGCTGGCATATCGTGTATACCCGTACCCGATAAGACACGACACGATAAGACACGATACACGAAAGGCCATACACGAACACGACACGATAAGATTTCGTGTCCTTTTTTTCAAACACGAACACGACACGATATACACGAAAATTACCTGTTAATACCTGTTAACGAACACTAAAATAATCACATATTTAGAACCTGTTTAGTGAAACAAAACTCGCCAAAAGTTCACAAATAGCTTAAATAATCCATAAATACCGAATACTTAACAAGTTTAAAACAAAAGTCCATAAACGGAAAATCACAAAAGACTTAAATAATTCAATACATCCATGCAAAATAAACTGTGATTCTACAAAAAAAAAATCAAATACAGATCACAAACAGAAACAGTCCAGTTCTTATTCTAAAAGTATCCGACTTCGATTTTAATCAGCAGTTCTTATTCAAAATACCCAAACCAGCTGCACATACTGTTATTTTTTTTTTGGGAACGAGGGATCACATACTGTTATTTGTTCCAAACAGATACAGATACATATCACAAACAGAAACAGTCCAGTCAAACTTAGATACAGATCACAAACAGTCCAGTCAAACTTTAGATTCAGATCTGATTTCGGCATATCTGAAACGATTTTTTTTTAAAACAACAACTCAAACTTCTTCACAAACAGTCAAGTCTGTGATTCGCAAAATAGGAACGGTTTGTACGTATGAACGATTCAATCATAAACATCACAACTCGAAACTACAGTTACAAAAATATCAATGTATGAATGTGAATCTAACTGAACAATGTGCGGATCTAACTGAACAATGTGTGAATCTAACTGAATAATGTGCGGATCTAACTAAACAATGTGCGAATCTAGCTTACTTTGAACTGCCGGAGTGCTGTGCGTGGTGGATGGCCGGCGGTGGATGCAGACTGACAGATGAGGATCTTGATGACTTGATGCCGGTGCGATGGATCTTGATGATGTCACGGTGGATCTTGAATTCTTGATGATGTCGGCTGCTACTTTGAGAGAGTTGAGAGAGATTAGGTATTAGGGTTTTCTGTTTTTTTGAACTAAAGAAGGAAATAACATAAGGAATCAGTGATACGGTGTAGGCGACTAGGGTACATCATGTATTTTTATTTAATGAAAAAATTAAAATTAAATCCTTATCATGTCTTAACAGGTATATAACAGGTAAACATGTATCTGACCTGTTTAGACACGAAAATTAACAGGTTGTTTCGTGTCTACCTGTTTAGTACACGATACCTGTTAAGGTCATACACGATACCTGTTAAGGTCGTGTAGGTTCGTGTCGTGTATTCGTGTATCGTGTAAAAATTGCCAGCCCTATCAGCAACAGCCTCCGGAGCCACCAAGGCGAAGAAGATCGAATGCACGGATGTCCGTGCGAGGAGGAGTGCGAATCA
This sequence comes from Helianthus tuberosus, assembly GCA_030545235.1. Classification (NCBI taxonomy): domain Eukaryota; kingdom Viridiplantae; phylum Streptophyta; class Magnoliopsida; order Asterales; family Asteraceae; genus Helianthus; species Helianthus tuberosus. The sequence goes on from CM060425.1 coordinate 30,826,331, forward strand.
GCACCCCTCAACATTCTAGTGGCAGCCGCTACTCGCCACTCCATGAAGACCCGCAGATGGGTGGACCTTCAAACCCCGTCTCGGAAGTAAACTCTGCGCCTGTCGGGCCACCACCGTTGGGCTTTGGCGACCCTATACCTACATACACCGGTGCGGTGGCATATAATCCCTTCGAGCAGCCGATCCACACCAATTACAACTATGCCGAGGCCGACCCTTACTTGGTAGTCGTGAACTACAATGCTCTCCATCCGGAAGGTCCCTATGGAGGTCCCTAGACGACGGGATACCCGACCTATGGATACCCACCATATGGGTGTCAGCAACCGCCGCCTCCTCAACCTCCGCTTTATCAGCAACCCCCGCAGCCGCCAGTGATGTCACCACCACAACATCAAGAAATTCTTCAAAGGATAAATGAGGTGCGGCAGGAGGTGCGGGAAGACCGTAGACATAACCAAGGGATGTTCAAGAATCTGGTAAATTTAATCAAGGGAAAAAGCAAGAAGGATCATTAAATCCTTTGTTGGTTTGTTTGTTTTAGTGTTGTAATCATGTCCCTGCGTGGACATTTGTTTCTATATTCTGCCCCTACGTGGGCATGTCTTTTTGTATTCCGCCCCTGCGTAGGCATGTCTTTCTGTTGACCCCTGCGTGGGTATGTCTATTAGTCTAGCCCCTGCGCGGGCGTGTTATTTCTGTATAAGTCCCGTTTAGGGCAAATCTGTACTTGTTTAAAATTTTAATGGAATGGTTAGTTTAAATTTCATTTTAAATTATATGTATAAATATAATATGTGAAATAAATGAAAAATAACTTTTCTTTATATAAAACCTATCATTTTAATGAAATAATAAGAATCTTAAAAGGTAAAACCTAGCCACATGTTATTCTAAATATGGCCAAGATGGTAAGACCTATTTAAAAGATTCAAATCGCTGTTAACATCTTTAAACATGTTACATTCCTGGTAAAATGTGATTCGATAAAATCGCATAAGTCATCCTTATATTAGATTTTTTTTCAAACTTCTTTTATTATATTAAACATCCATTAAGGATATAACGCCTACAGGCTATACTCATTATCATATAAGACAAAAGACAGTCGTGGTCTTCGACCCCCTGTTAAGAAGAGGTAATGAATTATAATTAAAACCCTCAATACCATGACCCTATAAGATCATGAATAAAGATTTAAAACTGTCCACGTGACTAGGCCTTTTTGCCATTAATATATTTTTAAATCTAACTAAGGATTATTATAATATCCTGAATATATATATGTTTAAACAAAATAATCGAAATGGTTCTTAAATACCATGATTAATAAATCTTCTATAATAATAAAAACTATTATAGACCTTTGAATGATTTAAAAATCATTATCTTATGTAGTACTCAAGCTACATGGCAGAGTCTGAAGAAATAAACAGTCACCCTCGGGAAAATCGTGACACCACCAGGATAAATGTGACCGGTGCGGAACTACAAGCATTAATAGATAATGCTGTTACAAAAGCCTTGGATCGGCAGTTTAATGAGTCTAGTGGGACTCGAAGCAGGACCCTATCCGCACCGCATTCTAAACCCAAGACTCACTCTGAGGCTCATGATAAGCCACCATCGAAGAAGGATGAAGATCATCACTCCTCAAATCAGCAGAGTATTCCATCGGAGAAAATTGTGCTGAACCAAGAACCACGTGCTAAAGGTTGCACCTATAAGTACTTTGTTTCCTTCAAACCCAAGGATTTTTACTGGGGAGAAAGGAGCGGTTGACTGCATGTCATGGTTAGACGAGATGGACACTGTGGTAGATATCAGTGGTTGCGCTGATAAGGATGTGGTAAAGTTTGTATCTCAGTCATTCAAAGGCGAGGCACTAGCATGGTGGAGGTCTTTGATTCAGGCTACCGGGAAGATTCCATTGTACAATCTGTCTTGGAATCAGTTTGTGACATTGATTAAGGAAAACTATTGCCCTCAGCATGAGGTTGAAAAGATTGAATCTGATTTCTTATCGTTGGTTATGAAAAACCTAGATTGCCAAGCCTACCTTACAAGCTTCAACACAATGTCCAGGTTGGTTCCATATCTTGTGACATCGGAACCCAAGAGAATAGCTCGTTTTATCGGGGGTTTAGCCCCAGAAATCAAGGCCAGTGTGAAGGCCTCCAGACCAGCTACGTTTCGGTCTGCAGCTGATATATCATTGTCTCTTACTTTGGACACGGTCAGGCAGAGATCGCTGAGAAACACAGACACTGAGAAGAGGAAGCGTGAGGATGACAACTCACGACGTCCAGACAAGAAGCGTAAGGGAAACAATGACCACAAGAAGAGTTCTGGAACGAAAAAGGATGGCCAACAGACGGGTGATAAACCCAAGTGTAAGATCTGTAAGAAGCACCATTTCGGGAGGTGCAGACTCGAGTCGAAATCCCAATCGCAGCCACGGCTTTGTGGGATTTGTAAATCCTCTGAGCACAAGACATTAGACTGTAAAAAGATCAAGGATGCGACATGCTATAACTGCAATGAGAAAGGGCACATTAGGTCCAATTGCCCAAAACTTGCAAAGAAAGCTGAGGATGGGAAAAAGTCCAATGCTAGGGTTTTTCAGATGAACGCACAGGAGGCGATCCAGAATGATAATGTCATAACAGGTACCTTCCTTATAAATGACGTTTATGCTAGAGTACTATTTGATTCTGGAGCATATAAGTCATTTGTTGATAATAAGTTTCTTAAGTTGTTAAACCTACCTGTTAGAACCCTAACCATAAAATATGAGGTTGAATTAGCCGATGGCACCATAGAAACCGCATCAACCATGTTAGATGGATGTGTCATATCCATTAGGAACCACTCTTTTCCTGTGTCCTTACTTCCTTTGAAGTTAGCCGGTTTCGACATAGTCATAGGCATGGATTGGTTATCTCATAACCAAGCCCAGATCGTTTGCAACAAGAAGCAAGTGGTGATCAAGACTCCGTCTGGTGAACCACTTACCATTCAAGGAGATACCTAGTATGGACTGCCTGAGCAAGTACCTACGCTCAAGGCATCAAGGTGTTTGAAGAAGGGTTGTGTCATCTACATGGCACAAGTGACTATTGATGAGCAGAAGCCTAAGATTGAAGAAATCCCTGTCATTTTTGAATATCCCGAAGTATTCCCTGAAGAACTACCTGGTTTGCCACCAGATAGGCAAGTAGAATTCAGAATTGACATTATTCCAGGAGCAGCACCTATTGCAAGGGCGCCTTACAGGTTGGCACCAACAGAGATAAAAGAGTTGAGGACTCAGCTAGATGATTTATTGGCAAAAGGTTTCATTCGTCCTAGTTCATCTCCTTGGGGAGCGCCAATCCTGTTTGTGAAGAAAAAGGATGGATCGATGCGTCTATGCATCGATTATCGCGAGCTTAACAAGGTTACTATCAAGAATAGGTATCCTTTGCCCAGGATCGACGATCTGTTCGATCAATTACAAGGGGCAAGCTATTTCTCCAAGATCGATTTGAGGTCAGGTTACCATCAATTGAAGGTTAGAGATGAAGATGTACACAAGACTGCATTTAGGACTCGTTATGGTCATTACGAGTTCTTAGTGATGCCTTTTGGGCTCACTAATGCACCAGCAGCGTTCATGGATCTCATGAACCCTGTCTGCAAGCCATACTTGGACAAATTTGTTATCGTCTTCATTGACGACATTCTGATTTATTCAAAGAATCAGGCCGACCATGAGAAACATCTTCGATGTATTCTGGAACTACTTCAGCGGGAGAAGCTTTACGCCAAATTTTCAAAGTGTGAATTTTGGCTTCGTGAAGTCCAATTCCTTGGACATGTTGTCAGTGAGCGTGGTATCCAAGTAGATCCCACTAAGGTTGAAGCTGTTATGAATTGGCAAGAGCCAAAAACGCCTACTGAGATTCGTAGCTTTCTAGGTTTAGCAGGATACTATAGGCGATTCATTGAAAACTTCTCAAGGATTGCTGCACCCCTAACTTCGTTGACACGTAAGAATATTAAGTTTGAATGGGGTCCTAAGCAGCAGGAATCCTTTGACATTCTTAAGCAGAAGTTGAGCAATGCTCCAGTATTGACATTGCCTAATGGAATAGAGGAATTTGTAGTATATTGTGATGCATCGCACACAGGAATAGGATGTGTGCTTATGCAGAAAGGCAAAGTCATTGCATATGCTTCACGACAGTTAAAGGTGCATGAGAAGAATTACACCACCCATGACTTGGAGTTGGGTGCCGTTGTATTTGCACTAAAACTGTGGAGGCATTATTTGTATGGTACCAAATGTGTGATCTATTCTGATCACAAGAGCCTCCAACACTTGTTTAGTCAGAAGGACTTAAACATGAGGCAGCGACGATGGATGGAAACTCTAAATGACTATGATTGTGAAATTAGATACCATCTGGGCAAGGCAAATGTGGTTGCCGATGCCTTAAGTAGAAAGGAAAGGGTGAAACCCATAAGAATCAATGCCAAGAGCATTGAATTAAAGAATAGTTTGAATGAAAGGTTGTTAGCTGCGCAGAAGGAAGCTGTCTTGGAAGCTAACTATCCTGATGAAAAGCTAGGAGTAACTGAAGAACAGTTATCCTATGGCAAGGATGGAATCCTGAGATTAAATTGACGAATTTGGATTCCAGTTTATGGAGGACTTCGGGATGTTATCCTCCAGGAAGCCCACAGTTCCAAATATTCCGTTCATCCTGGAGCTGATAAGATGTACCAGGATCTGAAGGCAAATTATTTGTGGATAGGCTTGAAGAAGTCTATAGCTGCCTATGTAGCTAAATGTTTGACGTGTGCGCAAGTCAAAGCTGAACATCAGAAGCCGTCAGGTTTGCTGTAACAACCTGAACTTCCCACCTGGAAGTGGGAGATGGTGACAATGGATTTTATCACCAAGTTGCCTAAGACAAAGAAAGAAAATGATACTATTTGGGTGATAGTAAATAGACTGACTAAGTCAGCTCACTTCCTACCCATTCAGGAGACTTATAGCTCCGACATGTTAGCCCAATTGTATGTAGATAAGATTGTATCTCTGCATGGCGTACCAGTGTCTATTATCTCTGACAGGGATACTAGATACACATCACATTTTTGGAAAAGTTTCCAACAATCTTTGGGCACGCGCTTAAACTTTAGTACGGCTTACCATCCTCAGACGGACGAGCAGAGTGAGCGTACCATCCAAACTTTGGAAGACATGCTTCATGCATGTGTGATTGACTTAGGTGGTAGTTGGGATAACCACCTGCCATTGATCGAGTTTTCCTATAACAATAGCTACCATACAAGCATTCAGGCTGCGCCTTTTGAGGCATTATATGGTAGGAAATGCAGGACACCTATTTGTTGGGCAGAAGTTGGAGATGTCCAACTAACAGGACCTGATATAGTCCTGGAGATGACAGACAAGATTGTTCAGATACGGGATCGTCTCAAAGCTGCCAGGGATAGGCAGAAAAGCTACGCAGACTTAAAGCGTAAACCTCTAAAGTTTGAGGTTGGTGATAAAGTGTTGCTTAAAGTATCACCCTGGAAGGGAGTAATGCGATTTGGTAAGAAAGGTAAGTTAAGCCCAAGGTATATAGGACCATTCGAGATCATCGAATGTGTAGGATCAGTGGCTTATAAGTTAAACTTGCCTGAAGAGCTCAGTGGTATTCACAATGTATTCCACATCTGCAATCTGAAGAAATGTCTAGCTGATGAATCGCTAGTCATACCGCATACAGATGTGCATGTTGATGAGAGTTTGAAATTTTTGGAAAAACCTTTGTCGATCGAGGATCGACAGGTTAAGAAGCTTCGGAGGAAGCATGTGCCTATTGTAAAGGTTAAATGGGATGCCCGCAGAGGTCCCGAATACACGTGGGAGGTAGAGTCCACAATGAAAGAAAAGTACCCTCATTTGTTTCAGTAAATCTCGAGGTCGAGATTTCTTTTAAGGGGGTGAGGATGTAACACCTCGAAAATTCATGTCCAATAACGTATTGACACGTGTCATAAGCTTTGAACGTGTGAAAGAATACTTTAGAGGGACTAAAGTTGACAAACAAGGAAAGTATGTGAATATAAGGGTTCAAAGTGTTAACAATTAATAAATATACTTTATTATAACCCTACATGATGTTTATACTCTTAAACGAATGAATCATGGATCATACGAAGCTAATTGTGAAAGAAAGTAAGAAATTACAAACTACAAGGGTTAAATGTGTCAACATGTTTAAAGTATACCTCTGAGTAACCTTTTAGCAAACCCGAAGCTTTGTAACAATTGATTATGCTCACTAGAATACGTGATAAAAATTTCACAAGTTTTCGATTAAGTATGAGAAAGTTATGACGATATTCGTATAGGAGAGGTTAAAAGCGTCAACGAGGCAAAACTTGTGTTTTCGGTTATCATTGAACGAAACCGGACCTAATGATGATTGGTTTTATCTCACGGATCATTGAAATATAAATTTCAAGGGTTAAAAGTGCCTAAAATGGAAGTTATTGCGCATTAGAAAGTACAGGGGGTGAAAATGTCAACATTTGAAACATTTTGGCTGAAATGGCGGGTGCTGGCGTAGCGCCAGCACTTGTGCACCACGCCACGGACCACGCGAGCATGTGCCAGTTCCAGAAATCCCTTTCAAATGTGTCAGATTGCATGTTTACGCGATTCAGCGAGTTTGCCACCCTTTTTCTGCACATTACACGTCCCTTAACACCTGTTATCACCTATGGAGTAGCCCTAACACTTGTGTCCACCTCCTTGCACTTCCTTGGCTATATATAGAGCCCTTGGTTGCAACTTATGAACTCACTTTTTGAGCATTCACTTAGAAAGCTTCCAAACTCTTGCTCTGAAGACTTCTGGAGCTCTCTGGTCAGCAACCAAAGTTTCTTAGGCTTCCTAATCGTGCTTAGGACTCTTGTAAGTGTCCTTAACCCTTTCTAATTCAGTTTAGCTTAGTTTATTAGCTTAAAGTCAAACTGTCGTAATTAGAGTTTGACTTCGTGATTAATTAATAATTGTTCAGTCAAATCTCGAATTGAAAGTACCTATAGGTTGGTAATTATGTGGGTAATAAACCCTTAAAAGGGTAACCTCTGATTCCCACTCTAACTAGGTCAATTGTCGGGTCAAAGCAAATCTTAAAAAGTCAACATAAAGCTTATTTTCAAATTAATGCATAATTAGCAATGTAGGATCCATGCAACCTGTTTTATCATTAATATAACTTGGTAATTAATGTAAGAACATGTCTAAACATGTTCAACCCGACAATTTTCAGTTTAGGCTCGGTTCGGGACCGAAAGTCGCATAGTTTGACTTCTGCTTTGACTTTCAGTTCTGACCCGTTTGAGCATAGTTTAGAATTGCCTTAGAGCTTTATTTGGACCAGGTCTCATGTTACTATAATCCTATGTAATTATACAACTTGGTTCAATAGTTATCCGATTCATATGCAAGTTTCCATTATATGCCTAAATGTTGACCAATATGCCCTTATGACCTTAAAATGTGATTTTTGAAAATATAAAAGAATAGAAACCTTAGTTACTGATTATTAGACATCTCCCTAAATTTTCACATCAATTGGAGGTTTAGATTAAGAGTTATGCTCAATAGCGTAATTAGAAAGTTTTTTATCAATTAAACGGCGTAATTAGCATATAGCCTATCTAAACCTAATTTTTGATACCAAACTTTTTACCTACTGATATAAAATAATATTTTGGGATTTTGGGAGATTTTTATTTAATTTTAGACTGAGCATAACATAGAGTTCTAAGCTTAATTCGGTTATTGTCGGTTTTGCCCTTTTGGCCTATAAAATGAGTTTTTCAAAACAATTGGACACCAAACCTTTTGCTACTGATTGTTTATGATAAATAAAATATTTTGAGATTTCTGGAATATTAAAATTTTCAGCTTTCATTTAAAAACCCGGAAATAGCTCAAAATCGCCTTTTTAATCGTTTTTAACACATAGTATGTATTAAAACTATTTTAAACATATAAGACTTGATACCTACTGATATATTAAGTAAAATTTTATATTCTAACAATAAGTGAAAGTTTTTAAACTCAGGTTTCCAGTTTTGACCTTTTAGGCTTAAGTGAAATTACCAAAATACCCTTTCGGTGTATAGTTTAGTTATAAATGGTAAATTTCACATATAGGTAATACCCTACTGATATAACCTATTAATTTGAGTATATTTACTGTTTATATCAGATCTGAAACTCAGAATCACATTAAATCTCTTTTATAACCTTTTAAATGACCAAAATACCCCTACGGGGCATAGTTTGTGTTTAAATCCATTTTTGGCATAATAGAAGATATCTTACTGATGTCACAACATATTTAAGGCATATTAACTTAGGAAACCTGTATATGACTCATATGGTTTCCCGTTACGCATCTTGCGCGTTCGATTCAGTTTATGTAACTAGTTTGCATAAATTGACCGAAACGGGTCAAACCCTATCATTTTTGTCTCAAAATCCAGAATGCGCTTAGTTTACCCATATTATACAAGTCTTCAAACTTGTCGGGTCTAAATCACATTCTATCCCGGTCTTCGCTTAATCGTGTGTTTGAACCGTATCTTCCTTTAAAACTAACCGGTCTAAGTTTAGGCTTAATAAAAGACCCGTTAGGAATCTAATAGGTTATTATAAACCTTTGTTCCAGACTAGGAGACCCGGTAAAAGCTACGTGCATTTGCTGTTTGTGATTAATACTTGCAAAGGTAAATACTTTTAACTTATTTTCCCTATACGGGCTTGGGGTACGGTATATAAAATACCGCTTGGTCGGGCATTGAATCTTTAACTGTATGAAGGTTAAATCATTGAAATGTCCTGTTTAAAAATGTTTTGTTTGCTTAAAGCCTTTGGGGGGTTAATGAACATGTCCCGGATATCCTTGGCATCATTTTACGAAATGGCCACGACCTAAACACGGGGTGTAGGCGTACACCCGACAGTACATAAATAAATAATGTGGTGTGTCAATTAATCTTTAACCCGGTGTCAAATCCGGGCTACTGAACGCATAAGAAACATGTAATTCTTTTACAAGTTTATATATAAATAATTATCCCAAGTTATAAAATATTTTGTGCCACGTGCATTCAAATCAATTTTCTTAACCTTTTTCAAAATGAGTCAGTTAATTGTATTTACCAGTGTAAACTGATGTATTTTCCCAAAAAGATTAAGTGCAGGTACTAAGCGTAATAGGCTGGCCTCTCCTTAGCATCATTAAGAGTCTCGCAAGCTTGGATGCAATAAAGTCTGATGAACTATGTTTCTTTTTATTTGATCCGCCTGTGGATCTGTTTCAACTACGTTGTGATACTTAATATTACAATTTTATTCAGTTGAAATAAATCTATCTTTTGCTTCCGCTGTGCATTTAAAATTGTGTTGTTTGACTATGATGATATCAACTACGTCACGATACTCCCCACCGGGCCCACCGGTAATACGTGGAAATGTCAGGGTGTGACACCATTTTATCCCCATTTTATGCATTTTCGGCCGTAAAACCGTTATTCAGATACTTAATCAGGTATACTTTTGTTTACAGGCCTAAAATAGCATACCAGACAAGATGATAGTGAAACCGAGGATTTTCCAGGCAAAACGAATGAACTGCGAACATTCTGTGGAAAATTCTGACCTGGGCAAGTTGCACCCCCTTGCGGTTGGTGGCACCCCCGTGCGGTTGGTGGCACCCCCGTGCGGTTGGTGGCAGCCCCGTGCGGTTGGTGGCACCCCCGTGCGGATGCGACAACAAGGCTCAGCTCGGCGTTGCACACCCAGTGCGATCAGGAATGCAACGAAATCTCGGGAACGCACCCCTGTGCGGTTGGTGGCACCCCCGTGCTGATGCGACAACAAGGCTCAGCTCGGCGTTGCACACCCAATGCGATCAGGAGTGCAACGAAATCTCGGGAACGCACCCCCGTGCGGTTGGTGGCACCCCCGTGCGGATGCGATATCCAGCCCCAGCCCAGATATGCACTACCTGTGCAGTTGGTCGTGCCAAACCCATCTCGGTGATGCACCCCCGTGCAACCCATGGCACGCCCGTGCCGATCGGAAGACCGGTCAAGATCTGATGACGTCATGCGGTATGGTGAACAGTAACTCCAATAATGCAAAAAGTGAACGGTCGTGCCAATAAAGTGCACGACCGTGCGAGACCGAAAAGATATAAAAAACATGCAGAAACATTCTGCTCGTAACTCTGGACATTTTGGAAGCGATTCTGGCGATTTTCAGGCTCCGGAGGCTTCTGCTTTCACCCGGATTCAATCCACATTGTGCCGATTAGCTTCGTTATCTTCCAGATTCTTAATCTTATGCTTGTTTATGGTTTGGTTTTCTAATCTTTCCATGATTTTGTTAATCTTTTAAGCATTTAGATTAATGTTTATGTATTATTGTAGCCTTTGGGCAAAAACACAACAATCCCTTGCTTGATTATAACCATTAGTATGTTAATCTTTGTTTGTAATGATATTTGGAAGTATTTTATATGTTAATCTTTGATGATTAGTTTGCAACCTTGTTATTGATATTGATTTCTTGATTATAAGTAATTGTGTTGGATGATTAATGTATGGTTAGTTGAGATAATTGAAAGATGAAGCTTAATTAATCATGTATTAGTAAACTTTAAACTTGGTTAACTAGTTTAGCTTGGTTAAAATGTGTGCATCATGATACTAGAAATGGTTAGTGATTTAATAAAATGTAATTATTGTTAATCAAGAAAGCTTGCCGTCACGTAGGGACCTTAACGGGTTAAATGGTGTCATTATAAATTCTAGCCATGATTTGTTAGCTTAGTTAGTAGTTTAGGCCAAAATTGCTATCTTGGTGAATTTATGTGTAAGATTTGTAAAATGAACTCGGTTGTGATTTAATCTAGTTTATGCTTGTCTCGGTGGTTGCATTGTGTTTATCGGTGTCGCTTTCCTTGTTTAAGTGAGGTTAGAAAACTCCTAACGGATGACTAACTTATTTTTAAGAGATTTTCATAGACATTTATCAATTGCACCTTAAAGAACAATTTTAGGTGGTTAAAGTGTGTTTATCGTTTTAGCTTTCCGAATGATTATCAGGTTAGGATTCCCGAAAGGGATACTAATTGTCTCAAAATTGGAAAATTGACCGAATGCTTCTAGTGCCAAAACCGACTTAGTTGACATGCTTTGGTTGTGTATTAAGCAAGGCTATTTTATCTATTTTCATATTTGAAATCTATTAGGTTTTATTAAGTATTTGTTTATGCTTACTTTAGTTTTTAGAAAATCACAAAACTTATCTTTCTTCCGTTAATTTAATGACAAAGGTCTAGTATTATTCATCCGCCCATTTCCTTGGATCGATACTTGGTTCTTACCGATACTTTACTACATATACGACGGGGTATACTTGCCTCTTTCGTGTGTGTTTTGATGTAAAAGTAATAATCACTTTTATAAATTTAAAACCAAATCGTGTGTAATTTCATTGTAAAAATATGTGTATATGCGCACACGTCAGATACATAGGTTTTATTGATTTAGGATTCATGACTTATAAGTTTAGAAAAAGTTGTTTAAGAAAAGTAGTCATGATCCTTGAAAAAGGTTTTCTTTTATAAATCATACTAAAATTTATAAGAAATTAGATGATATAAAATAATAATAATACATACGAAAATAAATAATTAAGTGAAATCAGTTTGTATAAAATATATTGTTTGAAAAACAATATTTTGATAAAAAGATTTATAGCATATATAAAAATATACTTTGGTTTAAAGAAAGTCGAATAAGTAATATATTAAAATTTATTTCAGTTTCAAAATAGTTAAACAGATAGTATATTAAATATAATTTAGTTGACAAAATAATAGTTTTCAGTAGTATATCAAAAGAATACTTTGGATTTATAAATAACATATTAAACTATGTTTTGGCTTTTTAAATAACATATCAAAATATGCTTTGGGTTTTATAAATAAGATACTAAACTATGTTTTGGGTTTTAACAAAATATATGTTGGTTTTGTACAATATCACATATGAGAGCATATTAAACTATACTTTTGGGAGTATAATTAAATATACAAAAATAATGCGATTTAAGAATTCATTCAGACCTAGTGCATCAAAATACACCTTTGAGACTATAGGAATACCACAAAGGCAATCCCTATTTGGATGGAGAAACAAATTGGTTTAAGACATTCCATGACAACAGGAATGGGGTGTCAAATCCTATAGCGCTATATCATACTACCAACCGGTCTGGTGAACAAAAATAAGTACTATCCAACAATTATTTTATAATCTTTAAGAAAATTAGAGTTTAGACCATAAATAATCATTCAGTTTGTAAAAATATAAGTACTAATATGTATAATAAATTATACTTTTGAAAACAAGAACATAACAAATAGGTACACATATTTCACCCCAAAACAATTGAAAACAGTATAAGAGGGGACTATGTACTCACTTGAGAGTGCTTAGAAGTCTTGAACAACTACCAAGCAAGCTAGAGGAGTCCCGGAAATCAAACGGCACCTAATATGGGTAACTACATAAATAAACCGGACCTAATTCAGAAGATTGGATAGGATGAGGTCTCGTAAACCAAATGAGTGTGGGAACTCATATGATATGGTTTAACAAGGCCTACATACTAAAAGGAAACCTAACCTAAGTGCTCACGACCCATTACGACCCGTTTAGGTAGCTTATTCTACTTTAACGCGTCGTTCGCGTATAACGCGTTCAGACCGCCTAACTAGTCCTATGACAAGTATTATATGCCCTAACATACTTAATTATGTTACATAATTAGTTAAATGACAAAAGTTTGGGTTACATATGCTTAAATATCAATTATGCATAAAAGGGTATTTTGGTAATTTTCCTAAGGCATATAAACTACCTATCATACAACTACTTAAACGAAGTGACCATAAGGTATAACCTCGGAAGGTTATTCCCTATACAACTATGGTCACCTAATGTGTTTGGTCGGATCCTAAAGATCGACCAAACAGGTCTAGTTCGTAAGTCTAAGCGGTTGTTTAGACCGCTTGACTTACGACTCTACATAAGCACTAAACCTAAAGTGACGAGCTAAACATGCTAAAACATGTTTAGTTAAGTTAGAAAACAGGTTTGGTATCAAACAAACGGTTTTGATACCTAAAAGTAGTTTGGTTACAAAATACGCAAGAATGCGCATTTTGGCCGAAACTACGACTCGTCACTACACCTAGATAACGTGGTAATCAGTAGGTATAGTCACTAGGGACTATAACCATCGTGATTACGCTCACGTTATGAAGTTCAAACGAACTTCGCATTGACCATAAACTGGTCAATGCAGAAAGTCAAACGCAGTTTGACTTTCAGACTCGAAAAGCGATAAAAGAACGAATGAATACTTACAAAGGGTCCCCGCAAGCAAATCTTGATCCAAATAGCTCAGGTATGAAGCAAAGGCTTCAATTTAGAGCACATTAGATCAGATTAGTGTGAGGAAGAAGTGAAACTATGGTGGGTATTTATAGGAATTCAAGAGCTGTTAGGATCGTTTCTCGAAGATTGAGCCTCGATCTAAGCAGTACAAGTGGGCCCGTGGTATTTGGATACCATAGGCACTTAAATACCATCAAAAATGGCCCCTAGATTGATCAAAACCAGGTGCAAAGGGTGTGGAACAGATGTTAACAGCTGGAAACGGATTTTTGAAAGTCTGACATGCTCACATGGGCCGCATAAGAGTAAGGGAAGTCTTACGCGGGCCGCCTGAGTCTTCTGATCAGCAACCAACTTTCAGAAATTGTAGAAATGGTCCCTGTTATGGTTTAAGCTCTTTTCCGACACTTCTAAGGCCCGTTAACCTCATTTAAAGGCTCTAAAATGATGTTAAAGTATAGGGAACTCAAAAATGCTCAAAAATATGTCGGATGTCGGTTCGTTTGGTCGTATGATCGCGATGTTCGCTTAATTACGACGGAAGTCGTAACGAACGCAAATACGATCCAAATTAAGCGACGAATGGAATTTTATCTTGCCAAACACTAAAATAAAATATTTTAATGCTTACATAAATTTTTGGATGTCCGGATGTGTTTAGAACGTAAGATATGCGCGAAAATGCAAACTTTTGCACTTTTTGACGCTTTTAGTCCCTGAATGAGCATAAAGTTTATTTTAGCATACCGAACACCTCAAAGCCTATTTCTAAGCTATGTAAAGGATATTCAGGGTATGTTTAACTTATGATCAAGTTCCGGAATGTTCGTTACTATACGAATCGGTAAAGTTTCGCGGTTTGACACAGTTAGTCCCTGCGATCGAACAAACTTGATTTCAACACACCAAACCATCCAAAACTTATTTCTAAGTTATGTGAAGGTTATTTAAGGTATGTTAAGCCTATTTCACTATTCCGGAGTGTTCGTTGCATTAAACTGGTTATATTTACGCATCAGTGCGCGTATAACCTTCCAGAAAGCGATTTAAAGCTTGAAATCGAACAAGAATTGATATGCGCAAACGATACACATATTTATACAAATCCCAAGTATGAAATACAATATTTCATTGGTTTGGTATTCGTATGATGGTTGAAGTGACACAGGTGTCACAATCTCCCCTACTTTAGGAAATTTCGTCCCGAAATTTAATTTTAGGGGAAACTTGTGAGGAAAACTGTGATGTTTTCGCTTTCGAACGAATCCCTTGAACCCTAAGTAGAACTCTGGGCCATGTTAGGATTCTTAGCGAAATTGTCAACTATCAAAGTGAAGTCCTTGTAGTAACAAAACATGGAGTTTCGAACTACGGACAGAAGAACGTTTCTTATGAAGACTCATCATGGGAAACTTGGTTTGTGCTTAAAATCAGGATTGGGGAGTGTAAGATAAAATGAAATTGGTCAAGGTCCAGGACTTCTCCCGTATCACTATTCTTGACACTATAGGTCTTAACACATGACAAAACTTGCTGTGGTTTCTGTGCACTGAATTCCATAATTATGTATGCATCCATAATTACGTAATTCCTTGCACAGTTCGCACAGTTCATTTTATAATGTGTAGGGGAAAATCAATTTAATAAACATGGAGCGACTTGACTAGACCACCAAAGGATCTTTTTAACTAGATCAACGAACGATCTTTTTAACTAGATCAACACATGATCTTCTTAACTAGACCGTTGTATAATCTTCTTAAATAGACCACTTAAAGGGATCTTTTCAATTATATCATCACATGATATTCCTAACCAGATTTTCAGAATCAATCTGTTTAACTAGACCATTCAAGAGATCCAATTATAGAATAGTACTTTATAACCCATGGGACTTAACTACAACGTTGAAGTCCATTAAGGATTTAAGATAGTACCTTTGGATATCCTACTATGAATCCCTCATATGAGGTATGGATGATTCTACAAGGATTTGGATGGATCACATAAAAACACAAAACATATAAGAAAACACATAAGCACATAATCACATAATTAATTAACTTGATTTTTACTTTGTTATCTTTGGACACGGATATTTAAAGCACACCAGGAATCCAATCCGTGGATTTCATTTGGCACTTTAAACATAAGAATCTAACTATGGAGATAGAAAGATCTTAATAGGAATTCGGATTTATCCTTATTGAATCGTAATATACGTATTAAGGCATACGAATAATTCAATTAAGGGCTCCGATTCGATTGATAATTATCCATAAGGATCTAATTATGAGGATAGAAAGATCCTATTTTGGATTTTGGAATTTTGTGTAACGAAAGGTGTTTCGACACCTTGCACTAGGCGTGCTTAAGTCGATACACAAGGTAGATAGTTCATGAGGTTGAGGCGCTAGATATGCCAAGGCGACATATGAAGCAGAATTTGAAGGTTAAGCAGCAGCAGGGTTTGCAACAGCTTTGCTTTGGATTGCAAAGCGGCACATGTTAATCAAATGTCTCCATCGTCCATCGTGGGTACATTTGAAACAGGGTATCTGATTCGGATGATGACGGTGGCATTGATTGCACCAAAGAGCAGTTTCCTTGCACGAACTTTATCCTTGAGGTGAGTCATGGTGATAGTTAAATCAACGGCCTTCTGGAGTATGACGCCAAATTGTTGGGCAATGGTAGCACCTAGTTCGGACATTGTTGTTGCGACGAAGAGGCACCATGAAGAAAATGGAAGACATGGGAGGAAACAATAAAAACAGAATGACAATGCATAAAATTGAGATCATTTGTTTGTTACCTAAGGCAAACAAATGAGACGGTGACTGGTTAAAGTAAATTGGTCAATATAATGTATCGCGAAGACATGCTTGCCTATAAGTGGACACTCACCCCAATAGTTCCCAGGTAAGAGTGACTGGTCCAATACTGCGGATTTATACGAACACTCTAGCCTTAGACAGAAAGCTCAGGGTACAGGCACCCACCCTTCCAGTTTGCACGTGTTCACATTATTTAGACCAACTTTGACGGGATTTTGAAAACTTAAGGGTTCAAAACCATATAATCAATCATTCTAGAACAGATGATTAGTTTTCAAAGCGGGATTGAAATTTGTGTTCTTATTGTGGTTGTCACCTAAAGATAGGCGACAGTATTGTTTTAAAACTAAACATAAGATAACTTGTGTTAGGGTCCTAAGAAGGTTATAGTCTAGGTCAAAGCATTACTAATAACCTAATTCCCTATAACCATTGGCTCTGATACCAACTTTTCTGTCACACCCCGACCACGTAAAACAACAAAACATGGCGGAAACGTCGGGGAGTGTTGTAACAGAATCATTGTTTCACAACCATGGAATAAATAATTTCGTTTTATTGAATTAATGAACTCATTGTTTTATTACAAATCAGATAAATACAACTATTATCTTTCAAGTTTTAAAGTCGCTAAGGCACGAGTCCACCCTAAGTGTAGCATGTATCAACAATCATTATAAAGCAGCACCTGAAACACGTGTAAAAATAGGTACGCCAGCATAAAAATGCCTGTGAGATACATAGGTTTTATTGATTTAGGATTCATGACTTATAAGTTTAGAAAAAGTTGTTTAAGAAAAGTAGTCATGATCCTTGAAAAAGGTTTTCTTTTATAAATCATACTAAAATTTATAAGAAATTAGATGATATAAAATAATAATAATACATAGGAAAATAAATAATTAAGTGAAATGAGTTTGTATAAAATATATTGTTTGAAAAACAATATTTTGATAAAAAGGTTTATAGCATATATAAAAATATACTTTGGTTTTAAGAAAGTCGAATAAGTAATATATTAAAATATATTTCAGTTTCAAAATAGTTAAACAGATAGTATATTGAATATACTTTAGTTGACAAAATAATAGTTTTCAGTAGTATATCAAAAGAATACTTTGGATTTATAAATAACATATTAAACTATGTTTTGGGTTTTTAAATAACATATCAAAATATGTTTTGGGTTTTATAAATAACATACTAAACTATGTTTTGGGTTTTAACAAAATATATGTTGGTTTTGTACAATATCACATATGAGAGTATATCAAAGCATACTTTTGGGAGTATAATTAAATATACAAAAATAATGCGATTTAAGAATTCATTCAGACCTAGTGCATCAAAATACACCTTTGAGACTATAGGAATACCACAAAGGCAATCCCTATTTGGATGGAGAAACAAATTGGTTTAAGACATTCCATGACAACAGGAATGGGGTGTCAAATCCTATAGCGCTATATCATACTACCAACCGGTCTGGTGAACAAAAATAAGTACTATCCAACAATAATTTTATAATCTTTAAGAAAATTAGAGTTTAGACCATAAATAATCATTCAGTTTGTAAAAAGATATGTACTAATATGTATAATCAATTATACTTTTGAAAACAAGAACATAATAAATAGGTACACATATTTCACCCCAAA
Source organism: Helianthus tuberosus (assembly GCA_030545235.1). Classification (NCBI taxonomy): domain Eukaryota; kingdom Viridiplantae; phylum Streptophyta; class Magnoliopsida; order Asterales; family Asteraceae; genus Helianthus; species Helianthus tuberosus. The sequence goes on from CM060425.1 coordinate 30,844,377, forward strand.
ACAATTGAAAACAGTAAAAGAGGGGAATATGTACTCACTTGAGAGTGCTTAGAAGTCTTGAACAACTACCAAGCAAGCTAGAGGAGTCCCGGAAATCAAACGGCACCTAATATGGGTAACTACATAAATAAACCGGACCTAATTCGGAAGATTGGATAGGATGAGGTCTCGTAAACCAAATGAGTGTGGGAACTCATATGATATGGTTTAACAAGGCCTACATACTAAAAGGAAACCTAACCTAAGTGCTCACGACCCATTACGACCTGTTTAGGTAGCTTATGCTACTTTAACGCGTCGTTCGTGTATAACACGTTCAAACCGCCTAACTTGTCCTATGACAAGTATTATATGCCCTAACATACTTAATTATGTTACATAATCAGTTAAATGACAAAAGTTTGGGTTACATATGCTTAAATATCAATTATGCATAAAAAAAGGTATTTTGGTAATTCTCCTAAGGCATATAAACTACCTATCATACAACTACTTAAACGAAGTGACCATAAGGTATAACCTCGGAAGGTTATTCCCTATACAACTATGGTCACCTAATGTGTTTGGTCGGATCCTAAAGATCGACCAAACGGGTCTAGTTCGTAAGTCTAAGCGGTTGTTTAGACTGCTTGACTTACGACTCTACATAAGCACTAAACCTAAAGTGATGAGCTAAACATGCTAAAACATGTTTAGTTAAGTTAGAAAACAGGTTTGGTATCAAAACAAACGGTTTTGATACCTAAAAGTAGTTTGGTTACAAAATACGCAAGAATGCGCATTTTGGCCGAAACTACGACTCGTCACTACACCTAGATAACGTGGTAATCAGTAGGTATAGTCACTAGGGACTATAACCATCGTGATTACGCTCACGTTATGAAGTTCAAACGAACTTCGCATTGACCATAAACTGGTCAATGCAGAAAGTCAAACACAGTTTGACTTTCAGACTCGAAAAGCGATAAAAGAACGAAGGAATACTTACAAAGGGTCTCCGTAAGCAAATCTTGATCCAAATAGCTCAGGTATGACGCAAAGGCTTCAACTTAGAGCACATTAGATCAGATTCTTGTGGGGAAGAAGTGAAACTATGGTGGGTATTTATAGGAATTCAAGAGCCGTTAGGATCGTTTCTCGAAGATTGAGCCTCGATCTAAGCCGTACAAGTGGGCACATGGTATTTGGATACCATGGGCACTTAAATACCATAAAAAATGGCCCCTAGATTGATCAAAACCAGGTGCAAAGGGTGTGGAACAGATGTTAACAGCTGGAAATGGATTTTTGCAAGTCTGAAATGCTCACACGGGCCGCGTAAGATTAAGGGAAGTCTTACGCGGGCCGCCTGAGTCTTCTGATCAACAACCAACTTTCAGAAATTGCAGAAATGGTCCCTGTTATGGTTTAAGCTCATTTCCGACACTTCTAAGGCCCGTTAACCTAATTTCAAGGCTCTAAAATGATGTTAAAGTATAGGGAACTCAAAAATACTCAAAAATATGTCGGATGTCGGTTCGTTTGGTCGTATGATCGCGATGTTCGCTTAATTACGACGGAAGTCGTAACGAACGCAAAAACGATACAAATTAAGCGACGAATGGAATTTTATCATGCCAAACACTAAAATAAAATATTTTAATGCTTACATAAATTTTTGGATGTCCGGATGTATTTAGAACGTAAGATATGCGCGAAAATGCAAACTTATGCACTTTTTGACGCTTTTAGTCCCTGAATGAGCATAAAGTTTATTTTAGCATACCGAACACCTCAAAGCCTATTTCTAAGCTATGTAAAGGATATTTAGGGTATGTTTAACTTATGATCAAGTTCCGAAATGTTCGTTACTATACGAATCGGTATAGTTTCGCAGTTTGACACAGCTAGTCCCTGCGATCGAACAAACTTGATTTCAACTCACCAAACCATCCAAAACTTATTTCTAAGTTATGTGAAGGTTATTTAAGTTATGTTAAGCCTATTTCACTATTTCGGAGTGTTCGTTGCATTAAACTGGTTATATGTATGCATCAGTGCGCGTATAACCTTCCAGAAAACGATTTAAAGCTTGAAATCGAACAAAAACTGATATGTGCAAACGATACACATATTTATACAAATCCCAAGTATGAAATACAATATTTCATTGGTTTGGTATTCGTATGATGGTTGAAGTGGCACAGGTGTCACATCAACAGCCACTATGATAAATTTCACCGCACCTGGTGCGTCCGGAAACGATCCACCATATCGATTGCCCATTTTTGGAATGGCCATGCGGTGGTGACGGGGATGAGGTTGTTCTTGGGGTGCAAGGTCTTGGGGGCATGCCGCTGACAATTGAAACACTTGCGCAAGACTTTGACCGCATCCAGGTGCATAACGGGCCAGTAGTACCCGACGTTCATAATTTTGGCCACCACCATGCGTGGGCCCGCGTGTATGCCACAGATTCCCTCGTGTATCTCTTTGATAAGGTACATGGCATCTTGGGGGTCGACACATCGTAGGAGTGGCCCTAGGTATGATTTATGGTATAAGATACCGTCTCCCATTTGATAATGACACGCTTTGTATTGCAACTTACGTGCCTCTGCCTTGTTTTTGGGAGTAACCCCTGATTGCAAGTATGCAATGATTGGTGTCATCCAGGATGTTGTACCATACTGGATGACATTGACTTGGCGCAGGGGTACTGAGGGATTTTACAGAACCTCAATGCGTACCTCCTTTGCCAGATGCTGGAAGCTAGTGGATGCGAGTTTTGACAGTGCATCCGTGGGTTTGTTTTCACTCCTGTTGATATGGTGGATATTGAAGGAAGTGAACTTTGATTTCAGTTGCAAGGCTTGTTCGAGGTAGAGGATCATGATTTCCCCTTTTGCAGCATAGTCGCCGCGCACCTGCCCTGCAACCAACAGTGAGTCGACGTGTGCCTCTAAATGTTGGACGCCAAGTTTGACTGCAAGACGTAGCCCTGCCAGTAGAGCCTCATACTCTGCCTCGTTATTTGTGCTTTTGAAATCGAGGCGGATTGCATAGGTAAGCTCTTGGCCATCGGGGCTGACGAGTCGCAGACCCGCACCTGCACCATCCTCGTTGGATGCACCATCGGTATATAGTGCCCAGGTTTCTGAGGAAGATGGTGGTGGTGTAGGATTTTTCTCTTCCTCGCATTCCTGAATGCAATTTGCCGGTACCTCGGCAACAAAATCAGCTAGAACTTGGCCTTTGATTGCGGGGCGCGGCTTATAATTCAGCGTGTGTGCGCCCAGCTCAATTGCCCATTTTGCTAATCTCCCAGAGATGTTGGGTTTGGATAGGATCGGGCCGATCCTATAGTTGGTTAACACCGTGATGACGTGGTTTGCAAAGTAATGTCGTAACCGTCTCGATGCGTGTACTACTGCCAGTACCAACTTCTCCATGATGGAGTATCTTGTCTCTGGGTCGTTGAGCATTTTGCTGATATAGTATATGGGTGTTTGAACTCCCTCTCGCTCCACTATGAGTACCGCGCCTACTACGTTGTCTGCGGCAGACAGGTACAAAATAAGTGGTTCACCCTTGCGTGGTGCGGTTAGAGTTGGGAGTTGAATCAAACACTCTTTCATCTCCCGGAAAGCGTTTTCGGCCTCTGCGGTCCATTGGAATTGCTCCTTTTTTAAGCAGTTCCGCAGGGTCTTGATGAAAGGATAAGACTTAGCTGCATGGTTGGCTAAGAATCTATTCAGTGCGGCTAGCCTGCCGGCTAGTCGTTGTATTTCTTTCATCGTGGAAGGCGATGGCATGCGCTCGATCGCCTGAACTTTCTCCGGGTTCACCTTGAATCCATCTTTGGTCACGATGAATCCAAGGAGCTTGCCTTCTTCCATTCCAAACGAGCATTTCCCTGGGTTGAGCTTCATATTGACGCTTCGCAGAGTTTGGAACGTTCTTTCAATATCGGTGAGCATGGTATCCTCTTCCATGCTCATGACGACCAGGCCGTCCATATAGATTTCGACACTTTTGCTGATTTGACCGCGAAAAGTGTCGTTCATCAACTTTTGATAGGTTGGCACCCGCGTTGCGCAACCCGAACGACATTTTTGTATATCAGTAATTCCCGGTAGGTGTGCGGAATGCCGTTTTATCTTCATCCTCAATTACCATCTGCACCTGATGGTAGCCTTTGTAACAATCGAGGAAATACTTCCATCGAAAATGGTGCGAGGCTGTCGACTTTCTCGTCAATCTCTGGAAGTGCGTAACAATCCTTGGGGCAAGCTTTGTTGAGATCTTTATAATTGACGCACATGCGCCAGCCCCCGGTTGGTTTTTCTACCATGACTGGGTTGGACAACCAAGTCTGGTACTTGACTTCCCGCAGGATGCCTGCGGAGAGCAGTTCTTTGACCTGCTCATGCATCGCCTCGTTCTTTGCAGATCCAAGGTGGCGTTTGCCTTGGATCACCGGCTTGATACCTGGCAAGGTATTCAGAAAATGCTGCGCAATTTCGCGTGGCACCCCTGTCATGTCTGCGGGTGTCCACGCAAAAATATCCTGGTTCCTGAAGATGAGCTGCTTCAGGTGCGCTCTGATGCTGTGGGACAAGGCGTGGCCCAACGTGACCGTTTGCTCTGGGTGTCTTGCGTTAAGAACCCATTTTTCTGGTTGGGTGTTGGGGGTAGGCCTTGCTATCTTGGTCGGACGCAGTTCGTCCGACGACATGACCTCTCTGCGTGCGTAGATTATCGCGACCCCCGTTTCGGTTGGGAAATCGACAGCAGAGTGGGGTACGGACGTAATCATGTTGAAGTCGCCTTGGGACTCCCTCCCGAGAAGCACGTCGTATTTGGAGGTGTGAGGTAAAACCATGAAGTTTACCTCCTCCGTTCATGTGTGCCTTCCGTTGGTGAGGCGCACAGGAAAAGTGATTTAACCCAGGGGGAATACGGTTTCCCCCGTAAATCCGGCTAAAGGGTAGTCTGTCGGCTGCAACCGATCCTTGTCTTCTTGATCGAACTGGTTGAAGCACTGCTCATATATGATGTCAGATGTACTGCCCGGGTCGATAAATAGTCGCTCGGTGCAGTAGTGAGCTAGGTAGCATGTGATAACGACGGCGCGCCTGTCGCGCAGTACGCCTCGGACTTTCATAAAGAAAACTTGCTCGTCTTTCCAGTCATTGTCCGGTCTTCTTGCTGCCTTGCGCGGCTTTTTCTCGTCCTCCATTGATCATGTGGGTTGAGGCCACGTACATGGTCCTCTAACCCGTGGAAGAGCCCTCGTTGTGGGGGGTGATGCGCTTGGTTTGCTTTTGCGCAGCTGGCAACAGATGTTGCAGCTTCCCCTCTTTTAGGGCTCGCTCAATCTCCAGTCGGAGACTGATGCAGTTGTTTGTTGTGTGGCCCGAGTCCTTATGATACTCACAGTAGAGTGTGAGATCCTTGTTTTTCTTGGATTTCATCGGTTGGGCCGGTCGCAGGAATTGCGTCTCCGTAAGGAGGACGTCGCTTGGCGACTGGTTCATCTCGGTCCAGTTATGATCCCGAGATTCCCTCTTCGATGCCCTGTTTTCACGTTGGGCATTGATTATTGCCCTTGCGTCGGGCTGGTTATTACGCAAGACATATGGTTTGGGATCGTTGCCGCGATTCCATGTGTCCCGGTTGCGCTTGTTGTTGCGCTTGGGTTCTTAGCGGGAGGACTGGCCTTCCGCTTGGGGCTGTGCCTTTGTAACGTGCGGTTTCAGAGACCGATGAGTCTGGGCGTACGTCTTGACCGCGACCATGACGTCTTCCCATTTCTTTGGCAAGCCTTCCTTGCCGGAGATGGTAATAACCATTTCTTCGTCCTTGACGGCTCGAATGAAATGGTTGCGTGCCATTTGGTCTGCAACGCCGCCTATCCCCAGGCACTCTTTGTTGTAACGGACAACGAACGCCTCGAGAGATTCGTTATCTCTGCGCCAGATGTTCATGACGTCCATAGAATCACGTTCGTGACGTCGCTGCTGGCTAAAATGTGTGAGGAACTTTGCTTGCAAGTCCTCAAATAAGGCCAGTGATACCACTGGCAAAGAATCGAACCAAGCCCTTGCCAGACCAGTGAGGGTCTGGGGGAAAAAATGACACCAGGTGGGCTCGTCCCACCTGCCGTTGCACCCTGCGCCGGTGAAGATGTTCATGTGATCGTTCGGGTCGGACGAACCATTGTATTTCCCAATGTTTAATGGGAATTTAGTGGTGGTGACATCGGCGTGGGCATTCTCCGAGGTGAACTTAGAGTTTTCGGCCGCAGATTTTGGCATGTAGGGTTGGCTCTAGTGGCGTTTTGCAGCGCGAATGTATGTGGTGCGGGGTTGATTGGGAGTAACATAATTGCGTCCTCCTGGTCTACTGCTAGTAGCATGAGACTCCCCGTAGTATGTATGGTCGTCCGGATCGGTACGGCCATATCCTTCATGGTGGGACTGAGGTCCCAGCCGGCTATGGATGCCGGGGCCGCGGTGGGCTGTGGATTGCCGCCTGTTTTCGCCATGAGGGCCCAGGCGGCTATGTATTGGGCCCCTGCTGTGGGACCCGTATGAGGAATCATCCTCGTTAATTGTGCGGACCTCACAGTAAGAGGAGCCGCGGTCTTCATGCCTACTTCGGGAGGCTGGGTGTGTGGGGGCCCTGCCGTCGTATTGTAAAATACGACCCGTAGGTGTATGCGGTGCCGGGGTAGGCCCGACAGGTACTTGCGCTTCTGCGCACGCTCTGTTGTATGCTGCAGCCAGCATAGCTTGTTGTTGGCCGTACCAGGCATGGAGGTTCATGCCTGGAGGTATCACAGAAGCATACTGTGAAAGATCTTGTGCGAACGTAAGGGATGCGCCCCCTTGCGTTGATGTGCCAATGTGGCCAGCATTTGGGGCTGGGGGGTGTTCCCCGCGGGCCCTGGGTTTACGGGGTTTAGGCTATCCCCAGTAGTGTTGTTTAGACGATCAGACATGATCTTGGAGAGAAAGGAATGTGCAAAAAAGTGCTAAGAGTAGCGGTGGGCGCCAATGATGAAACAATGGTTAACCGAGGTGGTTAACACACTGGTCTCGTCAAGTAGGGTTAATCCCTTCTTTTCGAGGATCGCTGACTGGATCGTCTGCTGGTTGATCTCTTGCACAAGGAAACAAACCGTGACTCGGAAAGGAGAATGGGGTGGGGGTGCTCCTTTTTACCACTCTCCGGCGTGAGAATCAGTAATTTGCTTGGGAAGCAAAGTGTGATAGTAGTAGTAGTGAGAGAGTTGAGAAGAGATACCTCAAACCTGGTTTGGGATGTGTATTTATAGCCGAGGAGTGAATGAGGGTAGTTGAGTGGGTAGTCTGACATCGCACAGCCTCCTACAGGTGTGTCAGGCCTATTGGTTACGGTGGTGATGCCACGTCCTGCTGTGGTGTTAGTCTGTTGCTTACATGTGGGCTGACATGTGACTGTCCACAGTGCCACTTGCTCTGTGGTGTCAGACCCACTTGCCTTGTAGGCAGGATGCGGTGTCGGGCCGCATCGCTGCTTGCGGTAACTGATGTCGTTCCCGCGTTCTTGTTCTGGCCAAGATGCATGCGGGATGCGGTGCCATGACACATCGCCGCTTGGTGACTGTTACTGTTGTCCAGATCCCCTGTCGTGACGAAAATGTTCTTAGGATGCGGTGCCAGGCCGCATCGCTATGCGTAGCATCCGTTTTCGTACTTAAGGTAAGTCTTCTCATCACTGGACAGATTGGTTTCGACCGCTGTGTTCGCGCGTGCCCGCACGGACACAGATAAGTTCTTGCTGGTGAGGGTTTTTGATCAAGGTAATGGTCACTCGCGGTCGTGCTGACGCGAGATCTAGGACCATACCCCTTCAACCCCCAAGGGGCTCGTCGCGTCAATGCCGTCTCCTCCAAGATGCCGGAGACGAGCCAAAAGTTTGAAAATTGGTGGGCCCCCTTTAGTTCTTCTATCTCTCTCTCCTTGAATATATATGTATTTTTTTATTAAAGTGGGAAGTGCCCCCACACCCTTGGGTAGTCCCCTAGAGGATGATCCACCTCCTGTGATGACGTAACGCCTACGTGACAGGTAGTCTCCAAAGAGACTATCCAAACCATACCCACCTGTCTTAAAATTCCAAACACGATGATACAGTGACAATATAACGCGGTCTAAGAAAATAAAAAAAGACAGTTAATAAATTTGGTGGACAGGTTTGAAAAACTCCCACCATCCCTTTGACCGCAATCCCCATTTATCAATCCGTCAACCCCCGCCGCAACGCAATCCTAACCCATCCGATTATCCACCCTCTCCAAAATCCAAATCCAAATCTGACTTGTTCATTTGCTACCTTTATTATCTTTCACAAATCTTCACCTCACCTGTAACTTGATAATCATCATTTACAAATCATCACCCACCAAGAAAGAAAGAAAGAACGTTGCGTACAAATGGAGGTCAAACGGCGAACCACAAAGTCGCTAGTAGCAAAATTAAGCTCGGTATCAGAACAGACTCGAACCGAATCGCTATGCGAGCTGCGCCTCATCTCCAAAAACGATCCGGAAAGCCGAGCCTTAATTGCCGAATCAGGTGCGATTCCGTACCTCTCCGAGATTCTTTACTCACCGTCAGCGATCGCACAGGAGAACGCCACCGCAACGCTGCTAAACATCTCGATATCTTCTCGTGAACCGTTGATGTCCACGCGCGGGTTGCTTGACGCGTTGTCTCACGCGCTCCGGAACCCTGAGTCTCCATCCACTGCACAGGCGGCTGCTGCTACGATATTTAGTCTCCTGACGGTTGATAGTTACCGGCCGATTATTGGTTCGAAGAGGGATATATTGTATGCGCTTGTGGATATTATTCGGAACCCTAATTCGCATCCGAGATCGGTTAAGGATGCGCTGAAAGCGTTGTTTGGGATTTCGTTGTACCCGTTGAATCGCGCCACGGTGATTGAGTTGGGTGCGGTTCCGGCGTTGTTTTCGCTTGTGGTGAAGGATGGGCGGGTTGGGATTGTGGAGGATGCGACTGCGGTGATCGCGCAGCTTGCAGGTATTAGAGAGAATATATTAGTTACGGTTTGTCATGTAAGGCTCGTGAGAAAACATTCATTCGTAAGAAAACTAAAAACTCCATACTATAGTCTACATGTCTTGGTTTTAAAAAGCGTGTGGCGATCTGATGCGTTTTGATCCCAAAAGTTGATGCGTCACGCTATGCGATGCGTTCATGATTGAAAAATATTAAAAAACTATTTGTGGATAATATTTCAACTTGTTAACTTTTAAACACTACTATATAAGATATTCCCGTCACCTCTAGTCGTCATCATACTTAGTAAATCCCACCAATAGCAAAGCTAAGGTAGGGTTTGAGGAGGGTAAGATGTAGACAACCTTACCTCTACCCCGTAGGAATAGAGAGACTGCTTCCAATGAGACCCCGGGCTCGATGGTAGTTTTGTATCAAGTCTTGGACATAAGGCACATAACACTCGGCAATTAAGACAAATGCCAATTAGTGTTTGTCAAATTTCTTCAATCAACGGTCTAATTTGTTCAAATGCTCAAACCCATTGTTCAATCGATGGGCAAAAGTGTTTGACCGGATTTGAAAAATTTAGACACATTGCAATGACAACCATTGTGTTCAAGTACTGGTCAATTGCATAAGACGCCGCATCAGACCCCATCATGTGATGGGCACATTTTAAAACCAAGTTACATATATTCAGGAAGGATTTGGTTCAAGAGTGAACTGTGAACACTAGTGTATTTGCGAACTGAGTGAACTAATCCGGGCCATACACGTGTGTAAATCAATGGCCAGGATTTGTTGATGAAATACACTAGTGTATTTTACGATTTGATGATAAAATTCTAGACATACACGCGTGTAAATCAATGGCCAGGGTTTGTTAACTCAATTCGCAAATACACTAGTGTTCACTCTAGAACCCCACCCTATGCAGGAAACTGCATATATCATATTCCATGTATCATGCAATATGTCATACTACATATATATGTAGTACTAATATCATATATGTAGTATGAAGTTTTATGGTTTTCTCACGAGTGAGAGAGTTTCCTATTGTTATATTGTTAATTTTAGTTTTGGTGGAGATAATTATGATAAATCGTAACTAATATATTCTGTTGATATATATGGAGTTAATTACAGTAAATTCTAACTAATATATTTTCTCTAATAGCAGGGTGTGAGGAGGCTGGAGATGCGTTTAGGAAAGTTTCTGGGGTTGGAGTGTTGGTGGATTTGCTAGATTTATCGACAGGGTCGAGTGGTAGGACAAAAGAGAATGCGGTTTCGGGTTTGTTGAACATGGTGCAGTGTGGGAAGAAAGATGTTGGTGAGCACGTTAAAGAGATGGCTTCCGTTGTCCGTACTGGCATTTCTGATGTTGCCGAGAACGGAAGCTCGAAAGGGAAGAAGAAGGCTGAAGAACTGTTGAAATTGATTGACATTGGTTCAGGAATGAGTGAGTATCAAGTGATGCAACTTGAAAATGCAATTGCACAATCTTCTTGAATCTTTTTGATCAACCGTTACTTCTTTTGGGGTCTAATATACATATACAATCTGTGGGTAATATTAGAAGCGATTCGTAAGCTAACTCTTGTGAGATTTGAGTGTCATTAGTATGGTGTTCTTGATGCAGAACTCAATGGCCCTTTTTGTTTCTTCATCACCTGTATTCAATGTCCTAATGTCCTATTGTATTTCTGTAAGTATTCATAACCCTTTAGTTCATACTTTCATTTTCCACTGTAAAGTTTGCTACTTTATATAAGATCATAATTCATCTTACCATGATTTGTTAATGGTTCACTAAGTTACCTGATGGCCCAAGAAATCAAATGTGCCCGAAAAAGTACATGATCTTGAGGTTTCAATTCAAGATCATCTTGAGCAGCTTGTTGCCTGTCTACCTTCTGTTTTGATGATAGATTAGTTTTATTCTATAAAAGATTTAAACATTTATAATAGATCATATCTTTACTTAAGAAATCAAACTATTTTGTATCCATCACACGTTACTCGGCTCAGAGGAAGGATTTTACAACGCGAAAAACTTCAACCGTTCGATTTCTCTGGCCTCTTGTTGTGTGGCTTTCAAGTTTCAAGTATTAGATTTATCAAAGCATTTTTCTTGGATGATATGTACTCTATTATTATAATACACAGAGTTTGAAATTATATGATTATATATTTAGATGTAAAGTAACTAAAATACCATTTCAAAACTGCTGTCAATTTTTTTTAACGGCCAACGAATCCTCCAAATGGGTTACTGGTAAAATTCACCATATTGGGATACATTCGTCTTCCGAACCGGGGAAAACCCACACCTAGGGCCGAAGCCCGTGAACAATTGCCCGAAGGCACGACAGTGCGGTGAGGTGAAACCCGCCCAGTTCAAGGATCGAACTAGCGATCACCGCCTACTCGCCTAGTCTCCCATCACCACCAGGTATCGCAAAAACTAAATACTGTGGGCAGGAATTGAACCTGGTTCTATCAATTTACAATGTATTATCTAATATCTATGGGACACTGGTCCTGTTGTCCTAATGGTAAAAGCAACACCGGGCCTAACAGAAAAAAGATAAATACTGGTCCTGTTGTCCTAATGGTAAAAGGAACACCGGGCCTAACAGAAAAAAATAAATAAAGCGGCCCAAATCTTTACTGGCTAATATTATTAGAACAAATAGTTTTTTATTTTAATTTTTATCAATTATCCTCTATAATGACTACATATTATTAGATGAGTTAAGTTATTCTACAAAGCTCCTAATTGTAAGAAATGTAAAAAGACTTTATAGAATGACAAGTGTTCAATAATCTAAAACCTAAATCCACTACACCACCACCCAAAACCTAAACACCCACCCCGACCCCACCTAGGGGTGTGAATCTCTGACACGACCCGGAAACATGACACGAACCTAACACGAAATTTGCGGGTTTAGGTTTAGTCTAAACGGGTTCGGCTCAGTTTCAGGTTGAACCCACGAACCCGTTTAGGTTAACGGATCGGGTTCGGGTCAACCCGGTCGGGTTGGCGGGTTAACCCGTTTAACACATTTATATTATATTAATTTTTTACAATATATTTAGTGTGTACTTTATGTCATAATTATAACTTAAAAAGAGAAATTAGCATGAAATTTTATGATTTAAATATAATTGAGCTATATACATTAGTGTTTTTTAAGTAAACTAGATGATTTTCCTCCCGCGCGTTGCGGCGGGGCCCAACAACTGCAAAATGCGTGTCAGCAACGGCAAGCAAATACCGAATATCAAAACATAAATAAAAATGACGTGGTAAGGATAGTCACTCCGTCCTAAAAAAAGTGATTTTAAATAACTTAATATATAATAATAGGACCCACACGTCTTACACGTTGGAAATTCGGTTGTTTTTAGTTCAGTTATTACGGTGCTAACACGTTAAAATATGGATGACCTCGGTACCGGTAACGACACCGAAAGTACCGATCCGGAGAATCTTGAAATTAGGTACCGGCACTGAAAATACTCGGTACAATACGATATGGTATTTGAAGGTAAAAATCAATAAATACATGTATGGTGCTAGACCGGTGTCGAACCGAAAGCAACGATTCTGAAAACACCAAAAGGTGGGTACCAAATTGGTACCGAAAATGATTTGGTATAGTAAATTTGGCACCGATACGATACCGGTTTGATTACAGGATTTGATACGATTTGCTCATCAATAATCTAAATATCCAAGTTAATTTTAAATGCTACAATTCATTCATTACAGAAAAAGACAAAAAATAAAGCAAAATAAGTTGTTGTGTATATAAAATCTCATTCAAACGAAATACAGTTTAGTTACTGTGTGTATGAAAAGTAATCTAAATGGTGCAATTACTTGCATTGCTACATTACTACAGGATTTGATGAGCTCGGTATCAACCGGTACCTAAAATACCGTTACCGAAATCCCCAAAAGTGGGTACAGATACCGAATATACCTGGTACGGTACGGTTCGGTACCGGTCGGTACTAGTACGACACCGATATTTGAGGGTAAAAACTGGTGAATACCGGTGCCGAACCGGTACCGAAAATACACCTGATTTGATAAATTTGATACGAATACCGATACCCGATATCATTTGCTCATCACTTAGTGATTTTACTACTTTTCAAAAAAAAAAAAAAAAACTTAGTGATTTTACTATTCATTCATTTTGATTTTTAATATATAGGGTAATTTTAATTTTAATATATTAGTTTCATAAAAAGTTAAAAAATTCGGGTTGAACGGGTCGTGTTCGAGTCAACCCACAAAACTTCGGGTCGTGTTCGGGTTAATATGGATGATACGATTTTCGGGTTCGGGTCTGGTTCATGTAAAATTTTGGGGTTCGAGTTGGGTTGAACCCACCAACCCGCAAACACGGCCCGTTTAGCACCCCTAACCCCACCCCACCCCACCACCAACCAAAAACCTACTCCCCCCCCCCCCCCCCAAAAAAAAAAAAACACCCACCCCCACCCAAAAACCTAAACCCCCACCCCTTCTCGGCAATTTTTTTTTTTTTTTTTTTTTTTTTTTGAGGGGGGTGGGTGATGGGTGTTTTGTGTAGTGGGTTTATTTTTAGGAGCCTTTGTATTTGATACCAGTCCATTATTAGATATGGTGGTTATTTTGGGTCATAAATGTGTTTCAAATGGGGTGAGTTGTAAAGCGTTAAACATGACAATGGATCTAGAGGTGGGCAAAAAGAGTAACCCATACACCAATAACCGGTTAGGAGTTAAAAAAACCCGGCAGTTTGTAACCGGTTATAAATATTTGGGATAGTAATCGGTTATTTTTAACCGATGTATTGGTTACCCGAGAAAAAAAAACTAAAAAAGCAAAAATAATAGGTTATTTAACCGAACCGGTTAAAGTGAATAGTCAAACCAGTTAAGGTGATAACCGATTAAAGCAAACATTTGAAAATAACCGTCTAAACTGGTTAACCGAATTGGTTAGGGAAACTAACCAATTTGTACACCTCACCGGTTAAAGTATTAACTGGTTAAAGCACAAATTTGAAAATTACCGCCTAAACCGATTATCCGAACTGTTTAAGGAAATTAACCAATTTGTACACATTTTTTTGAACGGCCAACAGAATCAAACCCGAGCACTCTCGGGGTACCCACTAAACCAAACGGAGTACTCGAGAGTAACCCCAGTCCACCACCAATTCTGGGGAAAACTCGGTAACCCACCCGCCTGTAGGCACGACGGTGAAATTACCGGTAAAACCAATTTTGACTCAAGGATCGAACATAGGTCTCCAATCATTGTCCACCAGTGTCTTACTCTGCACAAAGTGAGAGTTGAACCTGCATCTCTCAAGTGAAATGCAAACCTTACACCACTTAATCTAGAGATCATTAGCAAGATTTGTTCACTTCTAAATGGGCCTATATGACTAGGAAAGAATACCCAGGCATCTACTCAGGTTGCTTCTTGGCTTATGGCCAACATTTTCTCATTGTTCATCAATCAACTGTTTTCTAATAAGGTTTCCCTTTTGATTTATTGGTATTTGCTTGAAAAAATCTAATCAATTTTAGAAACCTTGGCGGGGTAACTCTCAAATTTGTAATGGAAAACTGAATATTTTTTTAAAGATTAGATTCTAAGTATTAGTCACAACATTTCTTTTGATCACTTCATCAAATTTGTAAAAAAAAAAAGGCTTGGTCTATTCGCACACGCTCTTTGTCTTTTTGCACACTCAAAGCGCCCCGCTATGGCCAAAGCGGGGCGCTTTGAGTGTGCAAAAAGACAAAGAACGTGTGCAGGAGTTTGTGTTGTTTTTTTTTTGAAATAGGTGGGATGTGGGTTAGTTTGGTAGTGTTTTTTGGAGGAAAAAATTGTATTTGAGTTTTATTATTATTATTATAAAATATTAGTTACATTAAGGTCAGGGGCACGATACGTAAGCATTTCGTACGCGTTGATCTGATCCCTGTATAATGTATGCCAGGCTGCTGCGCGCTCTGTTCTGTTCGCTGTCCAGAGTAGGTTTGGGGGAGGCATTGGATAACAACCTCCAAGCTCTACATGTATGAAATGCCCATGGTCGACGAACACAACCGCAACCACCAGGTGAGGTTCCTCAGCTTCGTTTGGCCCGCCCAGCAGAGGGAAAATTGTATCGCTCCCACGCATGTCGAAGGTGTGAACAATCACACCGTATCGTTGGGCAATAAGAAACCCCGTCTCAGGCATCGTCATGTAATTTTCGATATCTGCTCGTCCCACCCCCTTGAAATCGATCCGTCTAACCAGCGCATCATATGTCCTATGTTTTCCGGATCGAAAACCTGCCTCCAAAGCGATTCGTTCGTACGTAACTCCTTTATAAGTTGTTTCCGGATCATCAAATATGAATTTTGTTTCACTCCTAACCCAACAGCCACCGATCGAAACCCACAATGACCATCTGGTTTCACGTCCTTTATTCTAACAATGTATGGATGGATCACTTCGGGAATCTGAGATGCGTAGTTGCGGATCGCTATATCCGTCTTAGGACCGAGCTTGATCATCGGGAAATCAGGGTGTAGGTTGATCGGTTTGGTATTCTTTTGTCTTATAGAATCTTCGGGTGATATGTACGAGTTGTGACGGGGAAGATCGTCTGAGGCCTCGACCCAAGTTTCTCCCGACGGAATGTACGCGCTTTTTCTAGCGGCTTCAACCTTTCTTTCTTCCTGCGTTTTCAATGTTAGGCGACCACGAGTTTTCTTCAGAACAGCAGGAGGTTTTTTGTTATTGTTCCCTGGATTGAGGATTTGCTGAAACTTTTCAAAGAAGCTCCTTTTCACTTGAGGGGGTGTTGGATCGATCTGTTGTTTCAATTTTTCAAATTCCGCGTCTACATCGATATCCTCTATGTTTTTCTTTGCAGGCTTGAAGTCAAGCTTCTTCCAGAACACGTCTATGTGTGTGATCCGGAGTTGCTGACCTGTGGATGAAAACAAATTAGGTGGCAAAATCATAACGAGAAAGGTCAAAGATATTAATTACCTTTATTTTCCAACTTTTCCAAACGACAGGCACATGGCAAACCACAGCTGGTAAAAAGTTGGCAACCACAGCTTGCACCGTAGGCTCTCAACCCGTCTTCCTTATGTTTTAGTTCCCTACTCAAAAGCTCAATCGCATATATTGAAACCTTTCTGAGAATATATGCAAGCATGGGCTGATTCTTATGGTGCGTCATCACTTTTCGGAGGCTTGTTTCAAATCTACTACTAATCTCGGCGTATTGTCTATCAACAACATGATCAACATACAGTACAAGTTTATCCAGTGTGTTGCGATGACTTGGAAAGTGACTTTTTAGTGTTGCATGCATGTCCTCAACCCTGTTGGTCGTAGTTTGGTGAAAGTTGATAGTTTTGTTAATCCAGCAAGATACAAACTTTTCACGGTACGGATCCAACCAGGATTTCTTCAAATAATCAAAAACCTCTAAAATTAAAAAAACGTAAATAGTCAGTTTTTGTTATTATATAAAATTTGAACATAATTATGTAAGAAATACCTACGTTCACGGTCATCTTCTTTCAGCTGTGCTTCAAGGTTTTCCAAGTTATACCTGTATATTTCCTCAGTCGTAGACTCGCACAATAACCAAAATCTACGTACGAATTCTTTCCAATCCTTGTCAGAGAATTTCTTCTTGCTGTTCTTATTAATATTTTGTTGAATATGGAACCGACAAAGATACTTATGCGCTTTTGGAAAAACTTGTTCACACGCGTTCATTAGCGCAAAATCCCTGTCTGTTAAAATCACGCGCGGTTCCATACAGCCTACCAGCATAGACTTGATCCTCTGCAACACCCATAGGTAGTTCTCTGACTTCTCAGCGGAAATTACCGCACAAGCAGCCGTAAACGATTTGTTTGAAGACGTCATGCCTACGACCTGAACAAATGGCAGGTTGTACATGTTCGTTTTGTAGGTGGCGTCAATCATTAGCACATGCGGGAAGGCACACCACATAGTGAATGATTTTTCGTGAACAAAGAAGACATCTTCAACTTCGTTCGATATCTCATTCGTGCGCATGTAATAAGTGTAATTTTTTTCGAGAAGAATGTTTTCAAGTTTTTGCATCGGAGACTTACCGACATTTTTTTCGGCGTTGATCTTCTGAACAGCGTTGTGTATATCTTTCGGAATAAGCTTTCTAGCCGGATTGTTTTTTGTCAGCGTTCGCCAGATACTTTGGTTGGGAATATCTTGCTCTGCCAGCTCCTTAACCAGTTTTTTATCCTCCGAAGAAAGCCTTCTCGCATACGCGTGACCCTCTAAGTTTTCAATAGGAGTGTGGTTATGCTTCGCCTTCGTCACCTCGATCCTCCAAACACTTCCGGATGATTCCGAAAACCCGATCATCTCGAACGGGCAGCCTATTTTCTTGCTACCCGTTTTCCTCTGTGTAGCTATACTCTTATGCTCCCCACCAAAAGTACATTGAAACCAAATCTTGTAATTCTCTCCTCTTTTATTCGACCTCTTAATCACAATGAGGTAACCGTTGTCTTTTGCCGTGTCTTGTACCCAACGCACCAACTCTTTACGTGACGAAAAGGTCTGCGTTGTATCAAACGAAAACGTAACCGGGTAACAGCCTTCCTCGTCAACAGACACATCCCCCGGCTCACCATCGTCACCGAGGTCCGAATATACTTGATGTTCAAAGCTCGGTTGACAACCGTAACTGTGGTTTGGATAACACTCCGGCTGTACAAAGTTGTGCTCGCCACCGTAACCGAAATTCGAATAACCTTGTAAGCTCTATTGACAACCGTAACTGTCGTTTGGATAACACTCCTGCTGTACAAAGCTGTACTCGCCACCGTAACCGAAATTCGAATAACCTTGTTGTGCGTAAGGGTCCTCCACAGGGGTATTCAAATCCAGCGTCACCGTGTTATCACGATAACGAATGCCAGATACAACCTCTGCCTCCCTCAAGTTGGACGAGACCGGTTTCTCATACGAGTCAGAAATAGCGGTCCCCTCGTAAGAATCAGGAACAACTGACTTGCCAGAATATTGACCGAAAAGATAGTTGTTTAACCACGACATCGTTTATTCAAGACATGTAACTAATAGAGCAAAGAAAATCGACAAACAACAAAATCACGCGTATGCTGAATGTTGTGTCTGAGCAGGTGAGGCCTTTTAAAGTGAAAATTTGGGGTCGAAGCGCCGCGCTTTGGCCATAGCGCGGCGCTTAGGGTTCACGAGACACCTGCAACCTCGTATCACCTTTATGTCTCTGCAACTTATGTCAGTCAAACGATCAAATCACCTTTTGTCGGCCGAAGCGCCCCGCTATGGCCATAGCGCGGCGCTTCGTGGTGTGAAAATAATTTCCTGCGTGTGGAAATAGCATGACCCAAAAAAAAAACATCTCACATGTTTTTATTCTTTAGAGTGAGACGTCAACATTATTCGGTGGTGGTTTTCATATCAACAAGCTACTTTTCATGCTACAATTTAACTCAGGAGTTCTACTTCGATTTTGCTTCGTTCATATATGTACTATTCAAAAATTAACAAATAATTTTATGTTCTAGATATTGAGGGCTTTTTATTCTTTAATTCAATCCACATTAGTTAAGTCAGTAGGGTCGATCCAAGTTCACATTGTAAAACGGAACTAAACCAACACGTGAAAGTGTCCATTTCCCATCTTCTTCTGGGGATCTCACTCTCTTTATACATATATCTCTCATACATAGTTACCGGCATGATTATGCGTTTGGTTCACCAGAATTTAATGGAATTGGAATTTAAATTCCAACATTTAGATGTTTGGTTCACATAATTTGTTGGAATTAGAATCTCAATTCCAGTCTTCACGTGTTTGCTTGACAGAGGAATTGGAATTGAAAATTTGCCATGAATTCTTTCAAATTCCATTGGGTGGACGATAGGGCGAGGGTGGTGGGGCTGGGGTGATAGGTTCCAACTCATTTACCAACTATACACGCCAAGAATGTAATTGAGAATCCAATTCCTATTGGAATGTTTAAATTCCAAATCTAAGGGGGTGTTTGGTTCATAGAGCCTTTTTCTTTAAAGGAACTGTAATAAAAAATGAATTGGATTTTGAATGAATTTGAATTAATTCTATTTAAACCTTGTATTCCTTTTGCTTTGCTAATTTGAGTTCGAAATGAATTGTAAAAAGGTTAAATTAACATGATTACCCTTTATATAATGAGTGCTTTCAAGTAATGTTTTTACGATGATGGGGGTAATTCATTCCATTCAAAATCCATGGTCACATCCTTTTTTTGGAGTTTTTCAAATTCCGTTGTCAATCCCCTTACATTATGTTAACCAAACAAGGCCTAATTCCTTCACGTTTCAATTCCTATACAAATTCCAATTCCAAAACATTTCTCAAACCAAATGCACCCCAAGTCTTTTCGGGGTGTTGATCTCAGGTAACGGTTCTTGATATGTACAACTCTTATTCTGGCATATGAGGACGAAAGACGACACGACATCATCATCATCGTAACCACTTCAAATAATAAGAATATATTTTCTCGCATTATTATCAATATCCAAGTCTAGTTACAAAAGTTTTGATACTAACAAGTGGTAGTCGATACCTTATTAGTAAGAAGATAATAGGTGATTACCGCCTAATAATGAGACGATTGTGGTGATTTTTTTCACATTGGCACATAAAAGTACTAGTAATCTCTACTCTTTATAGAGAATTTTGTAAAAGTGATCTCTACCCAGTAAAATGTTCTTAGCGAAAATAAACATTAGATGGGCACCTCTGAGTGCTAAGATGGGTTAGTAAACAACCACTTGAACCACTATTAATCATTTAACCTTTATGTTTCATATGTTATTTTTATTTATTATAAACTTTTTCAAATTAGTTTTTCAAACATACTTGTTTCTTAGACCATGCGTAGTCGTTAGATGAATAATGCCCCCACTCTAGGGCGTTTTCTGCCATGTGGCAGTCTAGTCAGCATGGATGCATTATTGGGCGTTATTGCAAAAGTGGCGTAGTGGGAATAATGCCCAATAACGCCCTTTCCAATCATTACAAAATTATTATTTTTAATTAAAAACTTAAAAAACTTCATTAAATTAAAAAAAATACTAGAAATAAAAAATAAAAACCGACTAAATTAAAAAAAAAATACATTAGTTTAAGTCTTCGCTTTCTTCATCATCGCCAACTTCGTTTTCCTCGTCCTCCGTTTCTTCTTCACCCTCAGGTGGGACATACCGAACCGACCATGCGTCTTGTTTTAATTTCAGGTTCGGGCCGGCGACAATGTTTCACATATCTCACCGCTAGTTGACAAGCACTCGTAACCGCCTCTTGCTCGACCTCCTCATCGGTGGATTCATCGCCATCCGCAAAAAACTCTCTATAGCAATAATTCACGATGGACGAGGAACTAGGGGAATCCATGTTTTTTTATAAAATGATAGTATTGTATGAGAGTGTTTAAGAGTTTTGGTTTGAAAATTTTTAGAAGTGTGTATGTATATATATAGGTGAGAGGTTAAAAAAGAAAAAAATGCTAGCCGTTACCCCCAACTAGCTGTTACCCCTCTTCCTCATTGGTCCAAATTCACCCCTTTCAGCGTTATTCAAAAAACACCAAAACAACTTTTTGCTGAGAAAACACCCGAACACTCCTAGGGGGCGGCGTATGGGCGTTATGGGGCGTGTTTGGGCGATATTTTTGATGAAAAACGCCCGGTTACGGGTGGTCTTAAAAAAAGTTTATATACTATAAATTAATAACTTTTTTTGCGTGTTGTACACTTGTACCTAATGAGGGGGGGGGGGGGGTGTTTAAAAAAAGAGATTTTTTACTTTTAACCGACTCAAAACTATTTCACTTTTCATCTTTTGCAATTTAATCTCATAACTTTTTTACTTTCAATTTTGGTCCCCTGTGCTTTTCATCTTTTTAATTTTTTTTTGTTTTTACATTTGGTTCTATATTTTGTGAATAAACACGACGCAACGTGCGTTTCTAGTTCAACGTTTTTACGTTTCGTTCTAAATTTTGCGAGTTAGCACAACACAATTTGTGTGTGTGGTTCAACGTTTTTAATATATACTATAAATTAACAACTTTTTTGCGCAGTAAGGTGTTGTACACTTGTACCTAATGTTTTTTTTTGGGGGGGGGGGGGGGGTTGTTTAAAAATGATTTTTTTTTTTACTTTTAACCAAACCAAAACCATTTGACTTTATTACTTTCCACCCAAATTTTTCTTCTTTTGCAATTTAACCTCATAACATTTTTACTTTCAACTTTGGTCCCTTATACTTTTCATCTTTTTGCATATTTTCCATTTTACGTTTCGTTCTATATTTTGTGAATAAACACGACACAACGTGCGTTTCTAGTTCAACTTTTTTACGTTTCGTTCTAAATTTTGTGAGTTAACATGGCACAATGTGCGTGTGTGGTTCAACGTTTTTAAGTCGTCAATTTTTTTCTCGTTTGACACGTTCGTTGCAACGTAAGTCCTAGATCGACTTAGTTATTATATTGTATGTTTTATGTCTTGGTCTAATATCTTCGCATTAACACGCCACAACTTCAGTGTTGGTGGTCGCTAACGGTGGTGTGGCAATGTTGATATTTGACACAGTTTTACGCCCCCGCCACAATACGTGGGCTTTAATACTAGTTTATTCTTTACTAACAAAGATTGTATAGAAGTAGTCTATAATAAGTCTCACCCTTATCACCCACCATACACACCTTAATTTTTATGTTTTCTAACAACACTAAATGTAAAATTGAATACTTTAATCATACATGCCAACAATGTATAAGTTTGCCTATGTGTGTGAATTCATAACATGATATGAATCTAGTAGCATAGAGTTTGTGGATTTTGGTTTAGTCTATATGGCTTCATGTTAGTTTCGGGTCAAACTGGTGAACACGTCTACTTGAATGGGTCATGTTCATGTTCGTGTTAGGGCACTACGGTTAGGACGACATGTCTAAACTATTTGAACTAGTGGTAAGAACACTATGAACCCTAATCTTGTTTCTTTGATTTCTGTGGGTTGTAAGTGTTTTATCTAGTCTAGATATGATATAAACAAAAGGTTTTTGTGAATAAAACAAACAAAATGGTATTGTGTGCGAGAAAGAGCTGAAAACCCTAAGGGGTGAGTGGAATTTGCTTGTTTTGATTTTTACTTGGATTAGTATTTGTAGGGATTATGCTATAGAATAAAATGATATGGTGTTGTGTGTTAAAAGTGATGATTTATGGTGATGAATATGCTTGGTGTTATGAATGTGTTCTTGAAGATTACGCACATGATATGAAACTTGATGTAACGTTCCGTGTTTTCGTACTTTCTATTTTTAGGAAGCTTGTATTCATATTCAATTTTAATCCTTGTAATCCCGAGACTTTGATCGCAATGGAAATACATTTTATATCATACTTGTTTATTCATGCTTAGACGATACGCAAACAATCACGAATACACACATTTATATCTAAAAACCGAGTCATACATCGAGAACATATTTTCTCGGAATTATATTTAACGATATTCATACATTACACATACTTGTATATACCTTAAAATTCCTAACTATGAAATTATAGCATAAAATGACACACAACCCAACTACTGGGACTAAAATTGATACTTTTGAAAATTTGATTTTTTTAAAGGTCTTACGGACCGTAAAACCAAACCACTTATGGTCCGTAAGGGTGTCTGACGGGCAGCAACTTTGACAGCTCGCGAATTTTGCATTAAAAGTCATCTTCCAACCACTCTAGCTCACAACTAACCTCATTAAACATTAAACCCTAATACCACATTATAAATACCCCTCCTCCACATCTCCTAGACACTTTACACTCTCTCAAATCACTCACTGATCCTCCCAAATCCTCAAGAAATCTCCATTTTCGGGCAGAAAACATTAAGTCTAAAACAGTGAGTTTTCGACTTTATTCCTCTCTTTTTCTTCTTGTTTATTTCTTCTATCCTACTTGGATAACCTCTAGGAGTGTTACCATAAGTTTACCATGGTAAACCAATGTCAAACCCCGATTTTCGGTGGGCCCGAATGGGTAGGGGTTAAGCGTGACGATTCGATAATAATATCACAATTTAATATGCAGCAGAAGTATTGGAGTAAAAATATTCATTCAATAAAAGTCTGAATATAAAAATGTATGCAAGTATTCGAGTACAAGCCCACAAGTGGGATCTAGTAAAAAGAGTTTTAGACATCATATGCCTTAAGCTAGGAGTTGCAAATTCCATAACCTTTATCATAGCTGACCCGGATTCCCAGCCTAATATCAAGGTTTGTTACCTGAAGTACAATCTTTTGAAAATACGTCAGCTTTCGCTGGTAAATACAATTAACTGACTCCTTTTGTAAATAGTTTTTTCAAAAAGGATTCTATACATAAAGAAAACCCGTAGGTAATCATTTAATATTTTTTGGGATTTTATCTTGTCACCAGTTTTACATACTTATCATACAATGGGAACCAGAGATCAGAGCTGGTCATTTTCAGTGCTAAAATGATTAAGGTACACACCAAAGTTGAATAATGCATTTTACAATCGGTATGCCTACCCCGGCATGTTATTCCGTATGGCCATAATAGTTCATGAGTCGAGACGCCCGGACACGATACCAATAACCCCCAATTGTTTCAATTATCAAGTAATATGGATTAGACCGAGTTCTTATATTTACAAGCAATCACAGGGCTCATTTATATAATACCCACTCCAAGTGGCGTATTTTCCATACCCCAAGTTTTAAAACAAAATAAGTTAAGAATATTTACCTTTTTGCTAGCTTCCAACCAATAATGGTTTAAATTTAGCAAAAGCCGTAAGTCAAAGTATAGTAACCCAAGTCTGAATATATGGGGGTTCTTTAGTCCGGAATGAACATAATTAGCTATTTGTTAGAACGTATACAGGTCATAGGTTAGTTCCTTTGACATGACCCGTTACTTAAGAATAGGTTCGGTTCGCTAGATTAAGCGTAAACCGAATAGAATGTGGTTTATACCTATTCAAGTGCAATGACTCATTGGATAAATGTTTATTAGGCCAACATTCTATTTTTGAAAGGTTTTGAGAGGCTTTGACCCATTACGCCTAGTTTATGCGAACTAGGTTCGCATAACTAGTTATGTACGTAAAGACGGGTTCGGAAGGTCAGATGGGTTCATGACAAGTCCAAATATTAAAAACATATTTTAGTTGATGTATATTCTATTCCAAAGTCAGATTATAGCTTGGTTTAGATTAAAACCATTTAATTAGCTATTTTGACCACATAAGGGCATTGTGGTCATTTTAACAATATTATCAAGACTTGTCATTTAACCCATCAAACGGAATGATCATATGGTATAACTGATGTGTGCAAAATGCAACATATAAATTACATCAAATGAGGCATAAAACTAACCCTTTTTAGTACTAATGTTGGAAAAAGTGTGCTTTTGTCTTCCTTTTGTATTTTCAGGACTAAATGAGCTTAAATGAACAAAAGGAACAATTATGCAGCAAAATCTAACATAAATACAAAGAAAATGAATAAACGTGGCATGCCCGACCCCTCGACAGCATCTTCCCAAGTAAAAACAAGAGATCAGAAGGCTGACCACGGCCCCGTGCCTAGCGGACACGGGGGCGTGGCCAGATGTCTGCAGAAAAGACAAAGTAATAGAAGCTTCTATTCCTAGCACGGGGGCGTGCCAGCTCAACACGGGTCGTGGTCAATGCTAAGATTCGCAGAATCTTGCAAATCTTGATAGTACAGATACGCTTCTGCACATGGGGTCGTGCCCAGCGAACATAGGGGCGTGTGGAGCCTAATGTAGACAATTGCAATTAATGAAGAAATGGAAAGCGGATGGGCACGGGGCCGTGTCCAGCGGACACGAGGCCATGTCCGGGCTTCTGTATAGGCTATAAATAGGGGTGCTTGGCTCACTTCGAAGGCATCTCTTGGCAAACCACCTCTCTCCCACTTCACCACCACTCCACCACCACTACAACACCCACATCCACCACCATCATCCATCATCCACCTTAGAGTGTGTGTAGTAGTCTCGGGATCCAAGATTGATAGTAAGAGTTCTTGACAATTAAAGGCCATGTTTGCCTAAGTCTCTTACATCACTTGGTGAAGACAAACATTTAATGTAATACTTTTGATTTTTAATCTTTTCGCACTTTTTATTTGGTTTTGTATTAATGACTTTAATAACTAGTTTCTTATGTTGAAGGTGAAACTTTCTTATCATTTTCCCGTGGTGTCTTGGCGTTATTTTACTGTCTATATAAAATAAAATATTTTCACCATTCATATCTCTACGGTCTATATAGAGATATGTTGGCTACCTGGTCGGGGATTAAGGGAATGGTTTGGTAAGGTTCTTGCCTTGTTCAGTTTATAGATCCTGCAAGGACCTGGGTCAAGCTTACTAGGACCTCCTTCAATACCCACTGGTATTGGATGGCGGGGGTGCGAATGGCTTGATCCCCTCATATGTAAACTACTATTAATACAGTAACCCAGCTACTTGGGATTGTATCCCTGCTGACTCAAACCACTTAGCCGAGGGTAACGTCACCTTCAAAAGGGGGGCCTACCATATTACGCATTAATAACTTAGTTAATTATCTTCCAATATTCCGACGCTTTGGGAGTGTATCCTTGCTGACTCAAACCACTGGGTTGAGGGTAACGTCACCTTCAAAAGAGGGGCCTACTACTATAACTAAGATAATCTCTTAAAAAGTGCAAAAATACGGAAATCATCAAAGGTTACATTAAAGGCGAGTCGGATCCAAGTGATTCATCTTTTCTATCTGTTTTTATTTTTCAGCATTTCAGCATTTTAGTTTTTATTTTTCATGTTTAAAACCTTTTCTAAAAATTTTGATTTGATTAGATGTTGAGGATAAACCGGTACTAAAAGCTCTTGTCTCCTTGGACGACCTCTGTATCTTACCAACGCTATACTACGCTCACGATGGGTGCACTTGGCCGTATGCGTGTTTGTGTTAGTAGAATATCGTGTTTTATAAATTTAAAACTTGACTAATGTGTTAAAAAGGGCTTAAAATATTAACAAAAACATATAACGCTATACACGCATCAATAACTTAAGAGATTTATACTGAACTATAATACGGTCCTAAAACAATTTTAAAACAGGTTTTAATGTTGACCAAACGGGTTAGAATAAAAAGTCAAAACAGAACTCAAACTTCTTAACTTTTGACATAGATCGAGGTTCTAAACTGAATTGGACGAGTTGGGCATGCCAATAACAGTTTATATAAGTTGTATAACTTGTACATATGTCAAAAAAATGAGTTATAAGTTATGGAAACCATTTATATCATTTATGAAGTCTAATCAAAAGTGTGACTTTAACATAGCATGCTTGACTCATCAATTCAACTAGTAAACATGAAAATTCGAGGGTATGATCACAGAGGGATCATACGACCGTTATTACGATCACATAGGAAAGTTTGGATTGAACTTTGACTTAACCAATTTGGTCAGAAGCTAAAGTCAAATGTTTGACTATAAACTTAAAATAACTAAAATAAATATGAAAGAGCTAGTAGAAACACTTGCTTGAAAGTGTTAGAGCAGGAAACAACTGAGAAAGGGAGTCCTCTTGTTCAGAGGATAGCTCCAAGAGAGTATTTAGAATGAGAGTGAAGGTGTCAGCTTTGAACAAGGAAGAAGTTGCTATTTATAGCCAAGGAAGAGTTGTGAGGGAGTGCCAAGTGTTTCAAGAGGTCACAAGGTGGTGCCAAGTGTCTTGGGATGTGGAAGGAGGGCAGGAGAGGTGGCAAGAGGTGCCACAAGGTGGTAGAACAGCAGCATCAACAGCCAGGTGTTTTCTGTTGTTTGCAGGTCCCTTACGGACCGTAAGCCTCAAGCCTTATGGTCCATATGGACCTAAGGCGGTGTAATTTCCTTGTTCAGCATACATCTTTATGGACCATAAGCCATAGTACCTTGTGGTCCGTAAGACCATAAACCAAATATCAATATATGCAATATTAGTCCCTATCCTTCATCACAGTGGGGATTAGTTGGATATCCAGGACTCGTTTCAGTTAATGCACAATAATAGTCCTTCTTCTTCCTGGAGTTGGGATCAGTCGGAGATACGGGACACGTTTAAGTGAATGTACAATGTGGGTCCTTCCTCCCTCCACATAATCAGGATTAGGTGGAGAATTGGACACGTGTCATCGCGTAATTGGATGAAATTTTTGGGGTGTTACATCCTCACCCCCTTAAAGAAAATCTCGTTCTTGATATTTATTCAAACATATACGGGTATTTCCATCTCATTTCGGATTCAACCTCCCAAGTGTATTCTAGGCCATGACGGGAATCCCATTTCACTTTGACAAGGGAAACCTTTTTCTTGCGGAGCTTTTCGATTTCACGATCCTGAATGGACAAAGTTTTTTCAATAAACTTAAGCTCTTGTTAATTTGAACATCATGATAATACATGACAAATGCTTCATCAGCTAAGCACTTTTTCAGATTAGAGAATTAGAACACATCATGGATTCCACTCAGGTCTTCTGGTAGCTTAAGTCTATAAGCTACTGAACCGACACATTCTGTTATCTCGAATGGTCCAATATATATAGGGCTCAACTTGCCCTTCTTTCCAAATCTCATTACGCCTTTCCAAGGCGAGACTTTGAGCATTACTATGTCTCCGCTTTGGAATTTGAAAGGCTTCCACCTTTTATCAGCATAGCTCTTCTACCTATCAAAGGAAGCCTTGAGTCTATCTCTGATTTGTAAAATTTTATCAGTCGTTTCAAGGACAATCTCAGGTCCAGAGAGTTGGCTTCACCAACTTCAGCCTAACAGACGGGCGTTCTACACTTTCTCCTGTATAAAGCCTCAAAAGGTGCGGATTTTATACTAGTGTGATAGCTGTTATTATAGGAGAATTCGATCAGGGGTAGATGTTCATCCCAACTACCGCCTAAGTCAATTGTGCACACGTGTAGCATGTCTTCCAGAGTTTGGATTGTATGCTCACTCTTCCCATCAGTCTGGGGATGGTAAGCCGTACTAAAGTTTAAGCACGTACCAAGTGCTTGCTGGAAACTTTTCCAGAAGTGAGAAGTGTATCTAGTATCTCTATCTGATACTATAGACAATGGTACTCCATGAAGAGACACAATGTTGTCAACATACAACTTAGTTAGCTTGTCGGAACTGTAAGTTCCCTTAATTGGCAAGAAGTGCGCCGACTTAGTAAGTCTGTCGACTATAACCCATATCGTATCATTGCCACGACTGGTCTTAGGTAACTTGGTAATCAGATCCATTTTACAATTTCCCATTGCTAAGTGGGAATCTCAGTTGTTGTAGTAGACCAGACGGTCTCTGATGTTCAGCCTTAACTTGCGAACATATCAGGAATTTTGCTACATGGGTGGCTATGGACTTTTTCATGCCCATCCACCAAAAGTTCTTTTTCATGTCTTGGTATATCTTATCTTCACTGGGATGTACTAAATATTTTGAGTTATGTGATTCTTGAAGAATTAACTCTCTGAGTCCTCCATAGATGGGAACCGAGATTCTATCATTTAGTCTTAGGATTTCATCCTTTCCAGGTGTTAACTGTTCTACAGTTCCACCTAATCCTTCAGTCTGAGGATTCGCCTCTAACAAAGCTTGCTTTTGAGCCTCTAATAGATTTTCAGTCAAGCTAGTACGTAGCTCAATGCTTTTGGCATTAACCCTAATTGGTTTAATTCTTTCTTTGCGACTTAAAGTGTCAGCAACGACATTTGCCTTACCTTTTGATAGGGGTGTGCAAAAAACCGAATTAACCGAACCATAACCGAATTAACAGAAAAGACTGAACCGAAAAAACCGAACCAAATAATAAACTGCTGGGTCGGTTAATGGTTTTTTTTGAAAACCGAATGTAGCGGGCCGGTTATGGTTATCATTAAAATAGAAATGAGCTAATTCAAAATGACGTTCTTTCCTGAGGTCATAGACTAATTTTAAGTTCTTTACAGAAACAGCCAAAGTTTCCAGCCTTAATGATAGAGCCTACCAACATATCATTCTAGAGTCAACTATTTCGATACTGGTCTTACACGAGTCAGCCCTATTCCACAAAGTGAAAATTCATTTCATTTCCCATGTCATGCAATGTCACTTTTTGTATTTTTAAAATTTTTAATGTTTTTTTATTTTTCAATTTTTAATGTTTTTGTATTTATCAGATGTTTCAATGTTTTTGTATTTTTAAAAATTTCTCCCCCCTAAATTTGTGCATAAATAAAAACTACCTAAGAATAGAAAACTTTATGGAAAAATTTACCTACAAAAACCAAAAACATGCTCAGTCGGTATATCAGATCATTTTCAGAAAATCCACAAGCACCTTGAACTTTGAGCTGCTGACAGGTTTTGTGAACAAATCGGCAGCGTTTGCATCTGTGTCGATTTGCTCCAGTTTAATAAGACCTCTGTCAAAATAGTCTCTTATAAAATGAACTTTAATATCAATGTGCTTGGTTTTGGAGTGAAAGACAAGGTTTTTGACAATTTGAATTGCATCATCTAATCAGAGTAAATAGTAGTGTTGAGATAAGTCAAACCATAATCATGCAATTGATGTTGCATCCATACCACTTGTGAGCAAGATGCAAAAGCCGCAACATACTCTGCCTCAACTGTGGAGATCGCCACCGTTTGCTGTTTCTTGCATTGCCAAGAGATGAGCCTGTCACCCAAAAATTGACTTCCAGTTGATGTAGATTTCCTGTCACTGTCAGTTCCTCCAAAATTGCTAGCAGAAAACGCAAACAGGTCAAAATCTGAAGCCAAACCGAGGTCTGCCTTTAAGATATCTAAAAATTTGTTTAATAGCAGTAAGATGGAAAGTTTAGGATTAGCCTGATATCGCGCGTATTGACAGACAACAAACATGATGTCTGGACGGCTCATAGTTAGATACATCAGAGACCCGATCATAGACCGATATAGGCGTTGATCGACAGGGGATCCATCTGCATCTTCATTCAGCAAAGGTCTTTCTACCATTGGTGTTTCGACCGATTTTGCGTTAGTAAACTTGAATTTGGCAAGCATATCGTCCACATATTTTCCTTGATGAATAAAAATGCCTCGAAAATCCTGTCGAGCTTGTAGACCCAAGAACATAGTCATTTCCTCGAGGGTACTCATCTCGAATTTCTTCTTCATCACTCCTTCAAATTCTCTACAAAGATCCTCACTCGTTGATCCAAAAATAACATCGTCAACATAGATCTGAAGCAAGATTAAATCCTTGCCAACTCTCTTGATAAACAACGTCTGATCAATTGTGCCATGAGTGTAACCATGAGCCAGAAGATGCTCAGTCAGAGTAGCATACCAAGCCCGTGGTGCTTGGTGTAATCCATATAATGCCTTGTCAAGCTTGTAGGCATATCCTGGATGATCCAGATGAACAAAACCTGGTGGCTTCTCAACATAGATTTCTTCCTTCACGTCTCCATATAAAAACGCAGTCTTAACTTCCATCTGGTACACAGTGAACCACATGTAGGATGCGTAAGCTAAGAAGATCCGGATGGCTTCAAGTCGAGCAACCGGGGCATAAACTTCATCATAGTCCAGACCCTCTATATGTTTGAATCATTGGATGACCAATCTTGCTTTATTCCGTACAATAACTCCAGCAGAATCTTGCTTGTTTCCGCACACTCAACAAGCTTCCATACTCCCAGCTTCTCAAACTCGTTCAGCTCTTTGTGCATAGCGTCTACCCAGCCTGGTTCCTGCAAAGCTACATCAATAGTTTTAGGTTCTATTTGAGAAATGTAGCAAGAGTATAAACATGTATTGATAGTCCTTGATTGGCTCGTGGTTAGGATTACGGCGTTGACAGGACCAATGATGTTTTCTATTGGATGATTCTGTTGAACACTTGTTGGAATTGCCACATCAGGTGTAACACCTCGGAAATTTACGTCCAATAATGTGGTGACACGTGTCATGGACTTTGAATGTGTGAAAACATACTTTAGAGGGACTAAAGTTGACAAACGGTGAAACTATGTACTTATAAGGGTTCAAAGTGTCAACAACTGATAAATAAGTCCTACAATAACCCTACATGGTGTTTATAACCTTAAACGGATAGATCATGGATCATACGAAGCGAAAAATGAAAGAAAGTGAGGAATTTCAAACTATAGGGACTAAAAGTGTCAACATGTTGAATTTATACCTCTGGGTGAACTTTTGGCAGCCCCGAAGCTTTGTAATGCTAGAATATACTCACTAGAATACGTGGTAAAAATTTCATGAAGTTTCGTTATCGTATGAGAAAGTTATGGCCAAAACCGTACTTGAGGGGCTAAAAGCGTCAACGTCGAATTTCATGGCTTTTCGGGTGAGCGCAAAGTTATCCGAGGACATTACCATGTTGGTAAATGTCCCAAGGTTCTTAAAAACCAAGTTTGGGGGTTTACGAGTCAAAATAAATAGCCGAAACCTCGCGTGCAAAGACAGGGACCAAAGCTGCCATTTTTAATTAAAGTTTGGCAGCCCCATGTGCAGAATTGCGATCAGCTGCTGTTTAAGTCCGATTTTTGAGTGCTTGACAGCTTGTATCACCTCTAAAACTCACCAATCAGCCCTCATGCATGTTGGGACACCTGTTGCACTCTTGTAACACCTGAATTCCCATTTATATCAGATTAAAGCTTCATTTTTTTGAGGCACTTACATTGTAAACAAGAACATCACAACTATCAAAACTTCACAAGGCATTCCAGGAGCATTCTGGTCGTCAAGGCAGCTTCCTAGTCCTATCTAAGCTTCATTAGGACCTTTGTAAGCATTCATATCATCCTCTAATCCGTTCTAGCATAGATTATTAGTTAAAAGTCAAACCGTTGTTCATATAGTTTGACTTTTCGATTAAACGAATTTGGCTCTGTCATTTCTCAAATTGAAACCACTTATAAGATGGTATTTATGTGGGAAACAAACCCTCAAAAGGGTATTCTCTGATTCCCACTCTAAGCATGCTATTTGTCGAGTCAAAGTTGTTCTTAAAAAGTCAACAGAAATTGTTTTTGTGAAATATAACATAAATAGTAATGTAGATGACATGCAATCAGTTTGATCATCAAAAATAGCTTTATAATGAATGTAAGAATATGTTTTACCATGATCAACTCGACAATCTTTGGTATAAACTCGGATTGGAACCGAAAGTCTTATAAAACGACTTTTTCGTTGACTCTCGATTCGGATCCGTGCATGCATGTTTGAGATCTGTATTAGAGTTTATTTTTGACCATTTTTATTTATGTATGACTCTCTGGAATTTTTATAACTTGAGTCTATGCTTAACCGATTCGTATGCATGTTTCCGAGTTATGCTTAAAGTTGACTATTTTGCCCTTTTTGATATAAAACGTGATTTTTGGAAAAGTGAAAGAGTAGAAATCTTTATTACTAATTTATAAACTTGCACCGAAAATTTGAGATCAGTTGGTGGTCCAGATTTTGAGTTATGGCCGATATCGTAAAACTATATCTTTATATACATAAACGGCGCTTTTAGCGTATAACCTATTTAAGGCCACTTTTTGGTATAAAACTTTTTACCCACTGATGTTATATAATATTTTGGGATTTTTGATGATTTTTATTAAATTTTTGGCTGATCGTTTCATAGGTCGCTAAGTTAATTCGGTTAATGCCGGTTTTGACCTTTTAAGCCATAAAACGAGTTTTATAAATCCGATTGACCCCAAACCACTTCCTACTGATTTTATTTATTAAATAAAGTATGTTGAACCTTATGGAAGTATAAAAATCTCAGCTTTCTTTTACAAACCCGGAAACGGCTCTAATTCGCCTTTTTAGGCATTTTTAACGCATAGTATATGCTATAACCATGTCAAACATATAAGACTTATACCTACTGATGTAATTAGCATATTTTCATATAAAAACAGTAAGTACAATATTATAAACTCAGATTTCCAGTTTTGGCATTTTTAGCCCTTGTGAAATTACCAAAATGCCCCTATGGTGCATAGTTTTGTTTTAAATGATAATTTTCACTTACGGGTCATACCCTACTGTTATAATATGTAAAATTAAATATAATTACTGTATGGACCACACTTGTAACTCAGATTCATAAATAAACTCTTTTACAACCTTTTAAATGACCAAAATGCCCTTATAAGGCATAAATTGATTTTTAATCCGTTCCGGGCAAAATAGAAAATAACTTACTGATATTATAACATATTTAGAGCATATTATCTCAGGAAACTTGCATATGACTCTCATGTCGCCCGTAACGCACTTTTCGCGTTCGGTTCGGTTTATGTAACTAGTTTACATAAATTGGCCGAAACGGGTCAAACATTATCATTTTTGTCTCAAAATCCAGAATGTGTTTAGTAAACCCATATTATACAAGTCTTCAAACTTGTCGGGTCAAATTTACATTTCATCCGGTCTTCGCTTAATCGTGCGTAAATCGTATCGTCATTTGAAACTAACCGGTCTAGGCTTAGGCTTAAATAAAGACCCGTTAGAAATCTAATAGGTTATTATAAACCTTTGTTCCAGATTAGGAGCACCAGTAAAAGATACTTGCATTTGTCTTGATTGTGATTGATACTTATTCAGGTAAATACTCTTTGGCTTATTTTCCCTATACGGGCTTGGGTTACGGTATATAAAATACCGCTTGATCGAGCGTTAAATCCTACACCCTTGGGTGTTTAGTTTGAATAATTTGTTCGGCTCGTTTAAACAGTCTTGCTTACTTTAAGCCTTTGGGGGGTTAATGACCATGTCCCGGATATCCTTGGCATCATCTTACGAGATGGCCACGACCAGAGCACGGGGTGTAGGCGTGCACCCGTCAGTGTATAACTCGCTTATGTGGTGTGTCCATTGATCTTTAGCCCGGACTAGATCCGGGCCACTGAACGCAAGTAACATGTAATTCGTTCACATGATTATCATATTAAATAATTGACCCAAGTTAATAAAAATGTTTTGTGCCTTGTGCATTTAAATCAATTTTCAACCTTTTCAAAATGAGTCAGTCGAATTGTATTTACCAGTGTAAACTGACGTATTTTTCCCAAAAAGATTAAGTGCAGGTACTACACGTAATAGGCTGGCAGGCTTCTAGAGCGTCCACAATAGGTCTCGCAGCTTGGACGACAAATAAACTGTTGAACAATTATCCTATTTTATTTTTCGATCCGCCTGTGGATCCGTTTCGACTACTTGTGATAATTAATATTACATTTCTATTTAAAGTTGAAACGAATCTATCTTTTGCTTCCGCTGTGCATTATTATATTGTGTTGTTTGTCTATGATGATACCAACGTCGTCACGATACCCCCACTGGGCCCACCGGTGACACGTGGAAATTAGGGGTGTGACAGGTTGGTATCAGAGCCAACATTGAGTGAATTAAACACTAAATTTTTGTGTTTAATCTCAGTGACACAGTAGCACATTCCTTGACCTTCTGAGTCTAGACTTAACATAGGAATAA
This sequence comes from Helianthus tuberosus, assembly GCA_030545235.1. NCBI lineage: Eukaryota > Viridiplantae > Streptophyta > Magnoliopsida > Asterales > Asteraceae > Helianthus > Helianthus tuberosus. The sequence continues at coordinate 30,879,154 of CM060425.1, forward strand.
TCTTAATCCTAATATGGAAATTTTTGCTTCCAATTTTTATTATTATTGGGTACGTCGCCAAGCGAGGAAGCTGAACTAGGGATTCTCCACACCCGGAGCCTTGAAATGCTGAGCTTCGTACAGCGACCAAGATGAGACGTGCAACCTAGGAGAGAGCATTCAGGAAATGAATGAAGAAGAAACTCCTTTGCTGAAAATCGTTTCCTCAATAGTCCTTATAAGGACATATTTATCTTTTTAGTCCCTTCGAGGACAACACTGTCCCTTTCAAGTCCCGCTTAGGGCAACTTTGTACTTTTATTTTTATATAATGGAATAATTAAGTTTAAACTTTCGTTCTAAACAAGAATATTAAATAAATGAAAAATAACATTTCCTTTTACAAGATCTACCATTATAATAAAATGGCAAAAATCTAAATAGGACAAGACCTAGCTTCGGGTCATATTAAGACCGGCCAAGATGGCAGTTCCTCAATTTAGATTCAGATCCTTATTAACATTTCAATTTAAAATTGTTCTGCGTTAATTATAAATTAAGAATCTTAAGTGTGAAACCTAGCCTTTGGGTCAATTATAAGACCGGGCCAAGATGGTAAGACCTGTTAAAAAGATTCAAATCATTAATAAAGAATCTTAAGAGTGAAACCTAGCCTGAGTGTCATTATAAAGACCTGGCCAAGATGGTAAGACCTGTTTAAAAGATTCGTATCCCAGTTAACATCTGAAAACATGTTAACACTCCCGGCAGATGTGATTCGTTAGAAATCACACACGTTATTAAGGATTTTTCAAAAGATTCCTAACCCAGTTTAATGATCTCTGAATCCTGGGTTTACATCATCAATTAAGATGATCATATTTAAACCATACGTGGTAATATAGTGCCTACGGGCCTTGCTCATTTCTACATGAGCCAAAATACAGTGGTAGCTATGACTCCCTGTCAGATAAAGGTAATGAACTAGGTTCAAACCTCAAATGCTTTGATTCTCTGAAATCCTAGCATATAATTTAAAATTGTCCTTGTGACTAGGCCTATTGTGCCAAGATACTGTCATGCTTTGATTCTCTGAAATCATAAGCTTATAATTTATAAATGTCCATGTGACCATGCCATTGGGTGCCACTGATAAAACTGTTAATGTTTTATAATTAGGATAAATTATAATAGAAATCCTAAATAAATATGATTAATAAATTAACCAAATATGGTCTCTGTCTACCATGGTTAATGAATTTTCCTAAGGGGCAATTCCGTAATAAACGTCCCTTAGAAGGGAAGTGCCTACGGGCTATAGTTAATGTCCTCTGAGACTAAAGACAGTGGTAGCCTACAAGCTCCCTGGCGGGAAAGGGTAATGAACTTTGATTCAAACCTTAATGCCACGATTCTCTGAAATCATGGCTTATAAATTTAACTTGTCTACGTGACTAGGCCATTGGTGCTATTATTAACTTATGAATTAGGATTTATGATAAAAATCCTGAATAAAATAAATATCCTTCCTTCCCTGTCAGTATGCATTTTGAAAGGAAATCTTAAAGGTGAAACCTAGCCTACGCGGCCAAGATGGTGAAACCTACTCAAGGGATTCAGATCCTTGTTAACATCCAAGAACGTGTTAGCATCCTCGACAAATGTGATTCGAGAAAATCACAACAGTCATCCTTATATTGGATTCTTCCAATTCCCATATCTAACCTAGTGAATTAGGAATCATGGCTTATATCATCCCATGAGATGATCATATTTTGAACATCCGTTAGTGATGAAGTGCCTACGGGCTAAACTTGTTGTCCGATAAGACAACGACAGTGGTGGTCTTTGATCCCCTGTCTAAAATGTTGGACTATGTCCAAACATAATAGTCCATATGATCAATACGATCATGACTAATATCATCTAATACGATGATCATATTATTTAACATCCTTTAGTGATGTCTTGCCTACGGGCTATAATATATTGTCCATTTGAGACATTGACATTGTTATCTTTATGATTCCTTGTCTGAGGTGGTGAGCTATGCTCAAGCCAAAATAGTCAATATGATGGATGCAATCATGACTTATATCTTCTAATAGGATGAACCTATTATAAACCTCCATTAGTGATGTTTCGCCTCTGGGCCATATTATATTGTCCATGTGTGACAAAGACATTGTGATCTTTACGATTCCCTGTCCAAGGTGGTGAGCTATGCTCAAGCCAAAAAGTTTATATGATCAATGCGGGCATGACAAAAATCATCAATACGATGATTAAAACATTTTTCAACATCCTTAATGATGTTTTACCTAAGGGCTATGTTATGCTGAGACGAGGCAATTGTAATCTTTTGTGATTCTCTGCCAAGGGGGTGAGCTATACTCAAACCCCATAGTCTATACTCGTTGCGATCCTGACTGGTATCATCAGTATGATGATCATAATATTAACATACCTCGCGATGAAATGCCTACGGGCTATACTCTATTCTAGTGTCGGTAAGACAAAGATAGTAGTGATCTTTATGATCCCCTGTTCAAAATGGTGTGATTATACCCAAACCTAATGGTCAATATGACCGATGTGATCATGACTAATATCATTAGATACGATAGGTTATATATAAACATCCATTAGTGATGTTGATTGGCTTACCTTTCTGCCAAATGAATCGTCTTTCAAGACGATGACAGTTATAGTCTATGACTCCCTGTCCAAAGGTGAAGAACTATGTTCAAGCCTTAAGACTCCTGATCTAATAAGATTTGCAGCCTATGAATTGATGTCCTTGTGACAAATCCACAAGTTATATTTCAAGTCACCCATAACAAGCCTCCGAGCTATAATTCGTCGTTCGTGACAAGTTAACATACTAAATGTTAACATCGCTGGTGACAGGCCTTAGTGCCATATCCTATAACGTCCTAGAGACAAGGCCGTTTGTGCCGCATCTAAATGTCATTACGACAAGGCCTTCGCGCCATACGATTACTTATGTCCTTCATGACTAGGCTTTAAGCCATATCTTTCTACGTCCCTCGAGACAGGCTTCTATGCCATATATGTAGATATATAATAAAAGTCTTGTAAGGCTAGCCTTTGAGCTATTCATGATCATTCGTGTGCCAAAGACAGTTGTGACATTATGATCCCCTGTCAAGCAAATATTGGACTCATTCCAAACTTTGAATGCCATTGATGGTCCTTTTGTGACCTAGGCTACATATAATGGAAATACGTTTAAATAACATTCACTATGAATGTTCGGAACAGAATAGCCCATACGGTTTATGAATCCCGTGGCTAATCTAAGTCAGGTCATCAGGATGATGACTAATAATTGTTAATCTTGGTGATTAGTACCAAGTTTCGAGCATGGAAAACTCGGATGAGGTAGACGACAGACGCAATACTATTAATGCGACGAAAGTTAATGAAAATGCAAACGTAAACCTCAATATCAATGGAGTTAATCTCTAGGCTGTGGTTGACGCAGCAGATGGAAGGACCATAGAAAGGTCACGAGACAATCCAAGGAGCCGAATTCTTCTCGCTCTAAATCTCATTTAAAACCATGTTTAAATTGCTCATGAGGAGATTTCGTTCACACTTCGTATATGAAGGATGAACCAAAAGAAGGAGAATAACTCCCAGAAATCTGAGAAAGAGAGCAAGTACAGACTTAATAAAAAGCAACGAAAGTTCAGTAAGAAGCCTGTATACCTCTGAGACTGCTTCAACATTATTAGATGGATGTTTTATATCCATTGGGAATCATTTTTTCCGATGTCCTAGTTACGTTAAACATAAGGACTCAATAAAGTGATAAAAATCGATTGGTTGCCTTAAAAATCAAGCCCATATTGTGGGTAGTAAGGAGCAATTAATTATCAAGACTCCTTATGAGACAACTCTCATAATTACACGTATCCGTGCGATTAATTAATATTAAACACAAAAAAATGGTGGAACTGGCCGTCCCCGGAATCGAACCTGGGTCTAGGCCGGCCGCACCCTTTCGCGCGCCTAGCCAACCGAGCTAGGTGCCTAGTTTGTGAAACTTCCATTATTAATTAAATATAAGCACTTGTACAATAAATTTCCTTATCATTATCAATGATAATTTTTGCTAAGTGTCCTGTTTTTAATACAGGCAATAATAAATCTTCATGAACCATAAACTTAGCAAAATTTTTATTATCATCCACAAGGTATAACTACCAAGGAAACCATAGTAACTGATTCTTATAGATCGGCAAGGAGTCCTTCCGAAAATCTAAGAGCACTCTTTCTTTGCATAGAGTACGACAACATATGTTATTTTAATTATTTTTCTCATTGTTTTCTATCGCCTGCGAATGCCAAACTATGTCTGATAAAAGTGTCATATGAGGATTGGCGTATCCTAGTGTGTCCCATAGATTATTTCCATGTCTGATCAGCATGGAGGTTTAATACATGGAACCCCTAAGATATCCCAATGATCATATTGTACTAAAGTCGACTAGTAGTATTCAAAGAAGATATCCAAAATGGAATTTTTCCAAGTAAATGTTCCCGATTAAGGAATTCGTGGACTTATAACATAAAGGTGTCACTCATTTGACACGAACAATGATGGATGAACTGGAGCCTGAGATATGGAAAATCTCCATAGCTTCCTTGTATCTTAATTATCTTCTCAAAAGTTTCCCCTGCTTACCTCCTGGAAGACAGGTAGAACTAAGATTAACATCCCGCTGTGGGCTGGAGTATTATGAAAACTCCATATCGATTATGGAAGAATCGAAACCTTGATTTAGTAGGTTTTAAGACATAGGCACATATAGCCTGACTCAATCTTCTGAGGGTTTTATGTTGTTAAATAAGAAAGACGGTTCATATTGCCTACGTATTAAATGCCGCAACCCTAATTAGGCATCGATTAAGAATTTGCCATCAGCTACCCAGGATCTAAGGGCAAATTATTGGTGGATAGGCTTGAAAAAGTCCGTAGCCACCCATGTAGCTAAATACTTGACAGGTGCGCAAGTCAAAGCCGAGCATTAAAAGCCGTCAGGCTTGCTACAACTGCCTGAACTTCCTACGTGGAAGTGGGAAATGGTAACTATGGATTTTATTACCAAGTTACCCAAGACAAGGAAAGGAAATGATACAATATGGGTTATAGCTGATGGACTGACTAAGTCAGCTCATTTCTTACCCATCAAGGAGACTTATAGCTCCGATATGCTAGCCCAGTTATAAGTGGATAAGATTGTAGCCTTACATGGCATACCTGTAGCCATTATCTCTGATAGAGATACTAGATACACGTCACATTTTTGGAAGAGTTTCCAACAATCTTTGGGCACACGTTTGAATTTTAGTACGGCTTATCATCCACAGACTGACGGTCAGAGCAAGCGTACTATTCAAACGCTGGAAGACATGCTACGCGCATGTGCAATCGACTTAGGTGGTAGTTGGGACAAGAACCTACCACTAATTGAATTCTCCTACAACAATAGCTACCACACCAGCATAAAAGCTGCGCCTTTTGAGGCCTTATATGGTAGAAAGTGTAGATCGCCTATTTGTTGGGCAGAAGTTGGAGATGTCCAACTATCAGGACCAGAAATTTGTTTTCGAGACAACGGACAAGATTGTCCAAATCCGCGATCGATTGAGAGCTGCCAGGGAAAGGCAGAAAAGTTATGCGGATCCACAGCGCAAAGATTTTCACTTCGAAGTAGGTGAAAAAGTGTTGCTTAAGGTATCACCCTGGAAGGGGGTGATGCGATTTGGCAAGAAAGGCAAGCTAAACCCGAGGTACATAGGACCTTTCGAGATTATCGAACGTGTCGGGTCAGTTGCTTATAAATTAAACTTGCCCGAAGAACTTAGCGCTATCCATAATGTGTTTCACATCTGTAATTTGAAGAAGTGTTCCGCTGATGGACCACCGGTTATACCGTATACGGATGTACATATAGATGAAAGCTTGAAATTTGTGGAAACGCCGTTATCGATTGAAGACCGAAAGGTAAAGAAGCTTCGAAGGAAGCACATACCTATTGTTAAGGTCAAATGGGATGCCCGTAGAGGTCCCGAATACACATGGGAGGTAGAATCCACGATGAAAGAAAAATACCCTCATTTGTTTCAGTAAATCTCGGGGTCGAGATTTCTTTTAAGGGGGTGAGGATGTAACACCTCGGAAATTTACGTCCAATAATGTGGTGACACGTGTCATGGACTTTGAATGTGTGAAAACATACTTTAGAGGGACTAAAGTTGACAAACGGTGAAACTATGTACTTATAAGGGTTCAAAGTGTCAACAACTGATAAATAAGTCCTACAATAACCCTACATGGTGTTTATAACCTTAAACGGATAGATCATGGATCATACGAAGCGAAAAATGAAAGAAAGTGAGGAATTTCAAACTATAGGGACTAAAAGTGTCAACATGTTGAATTTATACCTCTGGGTGAACTTTTGGCAGCCCCGAAGCTTTGTAATGCTAGAATATACTCACTAGAATACGTGGTAAAAATTTCATGAAGTTTCGTTATCGTATGAGAAAGTTATGGCCAAAACCGTACTTGAGGGGCTAAAAGCGTCAACGTCGAATTTCATGGCTTTTCGGGTGAGCGCAAAGTTATCCGAGGACATTACCATGTTGGTAAATGTCCCAAGGTTCTTAAAAACCAAGTTTGGGGGTTTACGAGTCAAAATAAATAGCCGAAACCTCGCGTGCAAAGACAGGGACCAAAGCTGCCATTTTTAATTAAAGTTTGGCAGCCCCATGTGCAGAATTGCGATCAGCTGCTGTTTAAGTCCGATTTTTGAGTGCTTGACAGCTTGTATCACCTCTAAAACTCACCAATCAGCCCTCATGCATGTTGGGACACCTGTTGCACTCTTGTAACACCTGAATTCCCATTTATATCAGATTAAAGCTTCATTTTTTTGAGGCACTTACATTGTAAACAAGAACATCACAACTATCAAAACTTCACAAGGCATTCCAGGAGCATTCTGGTCGTCAAGGCAGCTTCCTAGTCCTATCTAAGCTTCATTAGGACCTTTGTAAGCATTCATATCATCCTCTAATCCGTTCTAGCATAGATTATTAGTTAAAAGTCAAACCGTTGTTCATATAGTTTGACTTTTCGATTAAACGAATTTGGCTCTGTCATTTCTCAAATTGAAACCACTTATAAGATGGTATTTATGTGGGAAACAAACCCTCAAAAGGGTATTCTCTGATTCCCACTCTAAGCATGCTATTTGTCGAGTCAAAGTTGTTCTTAAAAAGTCAACAGAAATTGTTTTTGTGAAATATAACATAAATAGTAATGTAGATGACATGCAATCAGTTTGATCATCAAAAATAGCTTTATAATGAATGTAAGAATATGTTTTACCATGATCAACTCGACAATCTTTGGTATAAACTCGGATTGGAACCGAAAGTCTTATAAAACGACTTTTTCGTTGACTCTCGATTCGGATCCGTGCATGCATGTTTGAGATCTGTATTAGAGTTTATTTTTGACCATTTTTATTTATGTATGACTCTCTGGAATTTTTATAACTTGAGTCTATGCTTAACCGATTCGTATGCATGTTTCCGAGTTATGCTTAAAGTTGACTATTTTGCCCTTTTTGATATAAAACGTGATTTTTGGAAAAGTGAAAGAGTAGAAATCTTTATTACTAATTTATAAACTTGCACCGAAAATTTGAGATCAGTTGGTGGTCCAGATTTTGAGTTATGGCCGATATCGTAAAACTATATCTTTATATACATAAACGGCGCTTTTAGCGTATAACCTATTTAAGGCCACTTTTTGGTATAAAACTTTTTACCCACTGATGTTATATAATATTTTGGGATTTTTGATGATTTTTATTAAATTTTTGGCTGATCGTTTCATAGGTCGCTAAGTTAATTCGGTTAATGCCGGTTTTGACCTTTTAAGCCATAAAACGAGTTTTATAAATCCGATTGACCCCAAACCACTTCCTACTGATTTTATTTATTAAATAAAGTATGTTGAACCTTATGGAAGTATAAAAATCTCAGCTTTCTTTTACAAACCCGGAAACGGCTCTAATTCGCCTTTTTAGGCATTTTTAACGCATAGTATATGCTATAACCATGTCAAACATATAAGACTTATACCTACTGATGTAATTAGCATATTTTCATATAAAAACAGTAAGTACAATATTATAAACTCAGATTTCCAGTTTTGGCATTTTTAGCCCTTGTGAAATTACCAAAATGCCCCTATGGTGCATAGTTTTGTTTTAAATGATAATTTTCACTTACGGGTCATACCCTACTGTTATAATATGTAAAATTAAATATAATTACTGTATGGACCACACTTGTAACTCAGATTCATAAATAAACTCTTTTACAACCTTTTAAATGACCAAAATGCCCTTATAAGGCATAAATTGATTTTTAATCCGTTCCGGGCAAAATAGAAAATAACTTACTGATATTATAACATATTTAGAGCATATTATCTCAGGAAACTTGCATATGACTCTCATGTCGCCCGTAACGCACTTTTCGCGTTCGGTTCGGTTTATGTAACTAGTTTACATAAATTGGCCGAAACGGGTCAAACATTATCATTTTTGTCTCAAAATCCAGAATGTGTTTAGTAAACCCATATTATACAAGTCTTCAAACTTGTCGGGTCAAATTTACATTTCATCCGGTCTTCGCTTAATCGTGCGTAAATCGTATCGTCATTTGAAACTAACCGGTCTAGGCTTAGGCTTAAATAAAGACCCGTTAGAAATCTAATAGGTTATTATAAACCTTTGTTCCAGATTAGGAGCACCAGTAAAAGATACTTGCATTTGTCTTGATTGTGATTGATACTTATTCAGGTAAATACTCTTTGGCTTATTTTCCCTATACGGGCTTGGGTTACGGTATATAAAATACCGCTTGATCGAGCGTTAAATCCTACACCCTTGGGTGTTTAGTTTGAATAATTTGTTCGGCTCGTTTAAACAGTCTTGCTTACTTTAAGCCTTTGGGGGGTTAATGACCATGTCCCGGATATCCTTGGCATCATCTTACGAGATGGCCACGACCAGAGCACGGGGTGTAGGCGTGCACCCGTCAGTGTATAACTCGCTTATGTGGTGTGTCCATTGATCTTTAGCCCGGACTAGATCCGGGCCACTGAACGCAAGTAACATGTAATTCGTTCACATGATTATCATATTAAATAATTGACCCAAGTTAATAAAAATGTTTTGTGCCTTGTGCATTTAAATCAATTTTCAACCTTTTCAAAATGAGTCAGTCGAATTGTATTTACCAGTGTAAACTGACGTATTTTTCCCAAAAAGATTAAGTGCAGGTACTACACGTAATAGGCTGGCAGGCTTCTAGAGCGTCCACAATAGGTCTCGCAGCTTGGACGACAAATAAACTGTTGAACAATTATCCTATTTTATTTTTCGATCCGCCTGTGGATCCGTTTCGACTACTTGTGATAATTAATATTACATTTCTATTTAAAGTTGAAACGAATCTATCTTTTGCTTCCGCTGTGCATTATTATATTGTGTTGTTTGTCTATGATGATACCAACGTCGTCACGATACCCCCACTGGGCCCACCGGTGACACGTGGAAATTAGGGGTGTGACATCAGGTAAGGCCATGCCTTGAGTTGAGGTGTTCAAACTATTAGCATCAATGTTGCTCACCTCCCCATCATTAGGTGCTGCAGTACTGTTATCTACCGGAGCAGTAACTGTACAATCTTCAGGAATTGGGTCAGGAAACAGTACAGGTCCTGAACCATTAGAAATTACACCACCTGGTGGTTATGCAACTTCAGGGGTTTGAACATGTGTGCGAGTTATTGGCACTTGTTGGGACGTCTGTTAAGACGTAGGGTGCTCAGAGAAAAACATTCCCGACGGATCTATGGTATGCGCTCTTGAGCTCCCTTTAGCTAGTTCATCTTCTTCAGTATCACCATATGGTAACGGTTGTTTTGGAGTTGAAACACCTGCATATGTAGAAACATTAGACAGAATGTTAAAAGATTTAAACAAATCTGCGTAATCATATAACCAATCTAGACCAACTCTAGCATCCGTGGCATTCTTTTCAAGCCATTCAATATTTCATGACTCGACGGCCTTTTTGGTTACTTTATTGTATACTCTAGAGGATGAACCTTTAGCGTATCCAATGAAGAAACACTCATCCCCCTGGCCCTCAAACTTTCCATTGGCGTCCATAAGCAATAATACACATGGACAACCAAAGATGCGAAAGTGTGACACCAAGGGTTTACGTCCTTCCAGAATCTCATAAGGAGTTTTCATATGACGTTTATTTACTAAAGCGTGATTCTAGACGTAACAAGCCTTGCTAACTGCCTCAGCCTAGAAGAAACTAGGAAGCTTCGAGTCAGCCAGCATAGTTCGTGCAGCCTCAATAAGAGTACGATTTCTTCTCTCAGCCACTCTATTCTGTTGCGGAGTTCGTGGTGCACTATACTGTCTATCAATTCCTTTCTCAGCGCAGAGTGTATCCAATATGATATTCTTGAACTATGTCCCTTCATCAGATTGAATAGCCTTGACTTTTGTACTCGCTTGATTTTCAGCTAGAGTAATAAACTGTTTAACTAAACCTGGAGTCTCATTTTTGTGACTCAAAAAGTATACCCAGGTGTATCGTGAATAGTCATCAACTATCACGAGACAATATGACTTTTTGCCAATGCTCAGTACATTTACTGGACCGAAGAGATCCATGTGAAGTAACTCAAGCACGACTTTGGTCGATGGCATTGACTTGGGTTTATGCGGCTTTCGAAGTGCCTTTGCTTTCGCACAAGCAACACATTTCTCTACTAACATGAAATCCTTAATCGGTAGATTGCGGACCACTTGACCTTTGACAAGTCGATTCAAATACTTCATGTTTACGTGTCCATGGCGACGATGCCACAAAAGACCGTCATGTTCTGAAATCTTCGAGAAGAGGCAAGTAATTTCTTCACAAGGCTTCTTGTTCATGTCGATGACATATGCATTTCCTCTTCGTTCAGCAGTCATCAAAAACCAATCTTAAGGTATCACAATTTCTGGTTTCAAGACATAACATCCCTTCTTTGTAAAATGAACCGTGTTTCCTTTATCACAAATCTGAGAGATGCTCAACAGATTGTGTTTCAGTTCAGGAACGTAGTTCACATTTTCAAAGCTCAATACTCAGTTTTGTACTGTTCTTTTTAAGGTGATTCTGCCAGATTCTTCTCCCACAAATGAGACATATCCTCCATCACATTCTTTAACATTAACGAGTTGGGACAAGTCTCCTGTCATGTGCCTAGAACAGCCACTATCCATGTACCAAAGTCGCACGATAGTCCTCCACAACTGTTCCTGCATGAGTAGCGGGATTAGTTAGATTTAGGAACCCAACCCATATTAGACCTGGGTTTTCCTTGAGCATTGATGTAGGACACTTACTGCCAAATTAAGTTTTCTTTATTTAAAAACTTTGAAGATTCATTATTAGCAGATTTCGACTGAGATGTAGAAGATTAAGCAGCATTAACTTTAGGTTTCCAATGCTTATGTGACCATTTATAATCATTTTTACCAAAAGTTTTATTAGGATTGCTTTGAAAACCATTTCGTCGCTTTTGGTTTCTTCATTTAGCTGCATTCCAATCTTGATCAGAAGGTTTAGCTTTGCGTGAGTTATTCTTCATTGTCTTAGACTTTGCAATCGTCGCAGACTCTGAATAACGTTGTCGGTTCTGGTTGACCTGCTGATTTTGTGCACTTTTGCTCTTTTGTTGCACACTTGGGAGATGAACACAGTTTCTAGCAATGTGTCCAGCAATTCCACAGTTGAAACATGTTTGTCGTCTCAACACATGGAAATTCTGATACTTGGTAGCAGACACTGTTCTGTTAGGTTTGAAACAGTGAGCTTGTTTAGTTTTCTTTGCTTGTTTTCCATGTGCCTTTTCTGAGCTCTTAGATACTTGTTGATCAGAACTAGCGCATGTATGAGATTTAGACTTATGATGATCATCGTCTTTTATATCATTTTCGAGTTTATTTTTAGAAGACGATTCAATGTTAATTTCCTTTTCAGGAAAGTTATCTTGTGATTTAATATTTGATGTGACCACCTTTTCCTTTTCAAAACCATGTTCAGTTTTAGTTTCAATGATTTAGAAGTTTCGTCAACACATGAATCATGTGTGTTCAAAAGTGGTTCACTGGCAGCTTCGGTTTTCAAGGAAGTCTTCTGATTCTTTTAAGAATGTGTTTTAGTGGTCCCACTAGATACATCATTAGGGACTTCTACTGAGATAGATTCAGAAGAAAAATCAGAACACTTTTAATCTTTTTGAGAAAGAATTTCAGTGGTCCCACTGAATGCATCATTAGGGACATCTGCTGACACACTTTCAGTAGCTGTAAAACTAAAAGCATCACAATCATTAACAACTGAAAAACAACCATCATCATGCACAGTATCTAAATGATCATCACAAGCATCCACAGTTTTGCCCAAAACATCAGGTCCAAAAGACGACACAGAACCAAAAAACGAATTAAAAATGTCATGCATCAAACGAGAGTCTGGATTTAGTTCATTTATTAAAATATTAGAAGAATCAGACTTTGATGCTTGTTCATTCCCAACTACATCTTCAACTTTTACTTCATTTGAAAGGGAAGACAGAGCATTAATATCGTTCACAGATGGAGAAATAAAAGTGATTGGCTGATTTGTTTGTTTTTCAACAAATTTACTGTTGATCGATGTCTTATCAGTTTTTGGACCGTAAGTCATAGTATAAGCATTCACTAATTCCTCCACAGTAAAAGGCAAACAGGTGTAGTTGTGATTAAATGGAGGAGGCACTTTATTGTAACGTAAACCACACCCTTTCTTTTCTTTGTACTCTAGTTGGATGTCACATAAATTTTTGACCAATTTGCTAGAAGTTTCGTATTTCTTAATATTCACTTCATTAATTTGAATTTTTTTTTGATTTCTTCCAGTTGCTTGGTCAAAGCATATATAGTTTCTTTGGCATCCCTATGGTGACAACTTTTGATACTCAGATCTTCTTTAAGTTTAGAAATATCTTTACGTTGAGCTTCAATCTTTTCTTTGTATAATCTTTCGTTTTTGGTTAAATAGGAGTTATGCCTTTTTATGTCTTGAAGATTTGAGATCACATATGAGTTATGTAAACGATAGGCTGCTACCCTACCTCTACTGTAACACCCCGTCCCGGAATGGGCCGGCGTGTCACAATAACAGTAGTCAGATCAAAAACATAATTCCATTTATACTTAAATGTATTACAAGGCTTTACAACTTAATAAAGGATATCTAATCCATTACAATTATTTCTATCGTCTTCTCCAAACACTCGAGCACTCTTCCATATTCCGTCCCAGATTGTCCTGATAACCTGACGTAAAGAAGAAAACACAACAACAAAAAAAAAAAACGTACGTCTGAGCAAAATTTTGAATAGTTTTGCCCAGTGTGCGGATAGAGGAAAACAAAAGCTTATTTTATTTTAATAACCGGATGGAACTTGACGATGCAAATAACTTAATTTCATAATTATATCTTACGGATGTACCCATGAGCAAACTGAAAACGTGACAATACACAGGTAGCTACTCCTGCATACTTATCACACGAAATGGCAAGTTGGCATACCTGTTATCCATTTCCTGAAAACTTAAATTCTAGGATCCGATCCATACGCCTCCTAATATATGTACCACACTTGTACTTTAAGAGACGCCGTGAACTAATCTCTCCGTCACGGATGGAGCACATGAGGTTGATGCCACAACAACATGCTCGTGGGACACTCCACGAGAAGCGATACTCAGGGTATCAGAGTACAAATGGTCTTATTCACATAACTTATAAAACTTATTTTCAGAACAGAACGGAACATATATTGGAACATGCGATAATGAGTACAACTTAATAGAAAACTATCGCATGATAGGAAAACTTAATCAAATTGATTAGAATCAGAATCGAACGGACTGTCAAAGGAATCTATAATCAAAGATGTGAGGAGTTTTATAATCAAAGAGTGGAACCAGTCACCAAGGTATGGATATCACTCCTATCTTGACAATTTCGTCCCCAAAATGTGGTTTATTAAACGAACAAGATAAAACCTTGACTCGTTAACAAGGAACCACTAGAGTATAAAAGGAAACTTGTATAAAATAAACCATTTTCTAAATAACTGATGTAAAACCAAACCTTTTTCAAAACGTTTGTAACTTCTAACACATATTTCCTAACTTAATCTTAATACGGAATTTATAACTTATTTCATAACTTAATCTTAATACGGAAGTTATAACTTATTTCATAACTAAATCTTAATACGGAACTTAAAATCAGAATTGATATACTTATATCAAAATGACATAACTTGACAGAAAGGATTCTATCCGTACCCAACGGACATAAATCGAAAGACAGGATTCTATACGTACCTAACTGACATACATCGACAGAAAGGATTCTATCTTTACGAAACTTATAACTTAGCTTATAACTTAATCTTAATACTGAACTTAAAATCAGGAATAATATACTTGTATCAAAACGATATAAATCGAAAGAAAGTAATCTATCCGTATGGAACTTATAACTTATTTCATAACTTAATCTTAATACGGAATTTGAAATCAGAAATACTATACCTATATCCAAACGACATAAATCCAAAAGAAGGGAGTCTATCCGTACGGAATTCATAATTTAATCCTAATACGGAACTTAAAATCAAGAAAACGACATAAATCAAAAGAAATGATTCTTATAAAAACGACATAAATCGAAAGAAATGAACCTATCCGTACCTTAAAATTTTCCAAATGATGCAAAAGAAATCTACCCGTACGGAATTTATAACTTATTTCATAACTAAATCTTAATATGGAATCTATAACTTATTTCATAACTTAATCTTAATATGGAAACTTAAATTCAGGAATGACATCAATCAAAGGAAAGGGATTCTATACGTACTTAACTGACATAAATCAAAAGAAAGGAATCTATCCGTACTGAACTTATAACTTATAACTTAAATCTTAATACGGACTTTAAAATCAGAAATGTCCAAACGAAAGGAATCTATCCGTACTGAACTTATAACTTATACCTTAAATCTTAATACGGAATTTAAAATCAGGATTGACATAAATCGAAAGGAAGGAACCTATCCGTACTGAATTTATAACTTATACCTTAGATCTTAATACGGAATTTAAAATCAGGATTGACATAAATCGAAAGGAAGGAACCTATCCGTACTGAATTTATAACTTATACCTTAGATCTTAATACGGAATTTAAAATCAGGATTGACATAAATCGAAAGGAAGGAACCTATCCGTACCTTAAAATTTTCCAAATGATGCTACCTTGTTTCCAATTGTAGATTCATACGGACAGAGTTTAGCCTACTGATTATCCTCTTAACCTAATTTGCACACAAACTAGGTAATTAACTTAATACAGCATTTACGATAACTCACGAGATCAACCCTCACAACGAATGACAAAGTGCTATGCTTAAACATCCATCGGATTCACAACGAAGGACAGAGTATTCCCCGAATTCGGGTGGCACTCAACATCCGGTCGAAATCACGATTAATGACAAAACATCACCCTAATGTGGGTAGCACTTAAACATCCATTGAGTACATTGATCGATCGGACAATGAATCGTAATAGCGATCTAGTTAATACCCTGTTCTGCAGCACCCCGCTATACTTAATTAGTGTTTTCGTGTGTGTTAATCAGACGATAATTCGGTGCCTACAGCGAATTTCTTCGTCAACTGAACACCAGAATTCGAATGCCAATGTCCTCTATTTATAGCTGAAATTTGGTCAGCCCTACGCATCGTAGGCCTTCAATACCATACGCATCGTATGGTCTTTTAACCTGGCTGCGCATCGTAGGCATTAAACCCCTACGGTGCGTATGGTGTGAAAATAGGCTATAGGGTAGCCACGTGTGGGACTAGGCCGGGTGACTTGACAAAATCGAATTCTCATATGTTGACAGCAATTTAAGTGGATAATCATCCACTAGGGTTTACCCCCCTGAGTTTTAGGGGCCCTAATCCTGATTCTGAAAATTATGAAAATCTTAGGGTTTGCACAGAATCACTTGGGTGTCTTAATTAGGGTTTCCTATTGGACTATAAATCATAAGGGTTGTTTCCATTTTTGTTTTAAAATTTTCGGGTGTTACATCTACATTCAGGAGTACATAAATAAGAATTTACCTCTTCTGCAGTAAGTCCAAGAACAGGAGATGAAAGAACCTGAGTCATGAATGCTATCTTGTCGGGAGGTGTTGAATTAAAGATGTCTGATTCTCAGGAGCTGAGAGATTAAGCTGCTAAATCTCCGTGCTCCAGTCAAAAGAAGCATCCGGCTGTACCACCATAGCTGAGTTGTGAGCACTTCCACTTGAGGCAGTAGTACTGGTGTTAGTTGTAGTAATCGCTCTTTCAATGTTCCTTGCAGCAGGTGGAGCTGGTTGAGCTGGCGCTTGATTCCTATTGACCTAAGGCTTGGTGCAGTTTCTTGACACATGTCCTGGTTCATGACAGTTGTAGTAGCGAATCTTGAACTTGTCAATTCCCAACTTGTTAGGTCCATACAGGGTCAGATTTGCCCATCTGTTTCTTCCAATTATTTTCACAAAGGTTTTTGCCCTAAACGTTTCCATAGCCATTTACCATATGATGTCCATCTCCTCCACATCATCTGGATGCATTTGATCTAGGTGATCCATAGAAAAGTTTGGAGGATCTAGCTGACCTGCAACAAAAGCATTAAAATAGTTTATCACAGAAGCTGTGATTTCAAGGTTCTCCTTGGTTTATTTTGAGAAGAAAGCAATGAACTCGTTCTTGATAGCAGTGGTATTTGAAGAAGCAGCGGTAGCAGTATTTGACGATGATGTAACCGACGATGCTGGGGTAGCAGAGTAGAAGACATTTGCTGATGCAGTCTCCGGTGCAACTTTAGCAGACGTCGAACTTCTGAACATTTGAAATCCAGCTTGTGACATGAGAGCAACGTTGTTGTTGGAAGCAGAGGGTGTTGTGGTGAACCCGACAGCCAACAGACTATTTTTGTGATTTGTTTCCCTCTGTTTCTCATCCAACTAACAAGCCTTGATATGAGAAATCATTTCGGACAAACTACATCGAGCAAGATCTTTTGTTTTCTTGACCATGGCTACATGATGATCCTAGCTCTTTGGTAAGGCATTCAGAAGTTGTCTGTTTACCAAGGCATTCGATAGTGGCAGTTCAGCCATGGTCATTTGTATGACAACCTTGACAAATCTTTGAACCTGATTATCAACTGTCTCTCCATAGATATGATTAAAGTTGAAATTTTGGCTTAGCAAGTTCCTTCTACTTTCTTTCATATCTGCATTTCCTTCATACACATCAAGCAAGGAATCCCATAGTTCCTTAGCAGATTTTCACATTCGAAACCCAAGAGCAATGTCAGGACCCAAAGCCATTGTCAAGTAAGAAAGAGCCCTTTCATCCTCTTCAACTATTGCAAAATCATCATCCGTGTAGTCTGCAGGAGGCTTTTTTAACTTAATTCCTGGTGCACCTTCCTTTTCGTACATGATTTCTTTTGGACCACGAACAATGCTTCTCCAAATTTTTGCATCTTTAATGTAACAACCCGTATTTTCGACACCGGTTAACCATAGAAAGTTAACTGTAGAAATATTATGGATTATTGTTTAATATATAATAACGTGTAATACCAAACTACGATGCGTGCAACGAGTCGTTTAACCGACAACTTTAGCGAAACGGTATTGACCCTACATATTGTTATATGTTTTATATATAACATATATATATAGTCCATATATTCGTTTTAATCGGATTAATAACTAGTTATTTGATATAGTAATTTTATAATTTAATGAACGAAATATAATCGAGACGTGTGATGTTAAGTGGGTTCGTTTACGCGTTCTGCACCTAGCCTACCTAAAACCACCTACTCAAAACCCTAGGTATAAATGCCTAACCCCTCTTCTCCCTCATCATTTAGCAAACCCTAGCCCCCATCTCTATCTCCTCCAAGAAAAAAAACCCTAACTCCCCCTTGGTGTGCGACGGCAGAGGAACACCCCCCTCACTCTCGATCGCTACTCTCTCCCTCTCTAGTCCTCTCATACTTTGATTCAAGGTTAGTGTTTTTGGTAGTTATTCGGTTTGCAATTCTATGAGTATATGTGGCTGCGTTTATGTTGATGATGATATATGTGTTAATGTTATGTGTTGTAAATACGTGTTGATGATGATATATATATATAGGGTTGCATGATTAGTCTTGGTATATATATATATATATAAGGGTTCAAGATATTGTATGATGATGATATTGATAGACACGCATGATTAATCTGATACAAAGTGATTTATTAACCTGCTATGATTAATAAGTTAGGGTAATGCTAAAATGAGACTATGATAAAAGGACCCGGAAACTTGTTTTACGAAATTATAATTGAAAACAGCTTCTGTCCGAAATTTGCAGCCAACTTTCATTGGTTGTATTCGGGTCGTAATATAACTAAAACTGAGTTTTCTAGAGTCCATAAAGTAGAGTTTCGAAGTACGGTTCAAACGGCGTTGGATTCATAATTTTCTGATGTGGTTTACTATTTTAAATGGATTTTTTTGTTACAGTACGCTAGGCTGTCCATTTTCTGCAGAAGTTGCAGGTCACGGTTTAAGTCATATCTAAGGGTATAATGGGAAATAAATTACGAAATTTAAACTGTAGAAAATATGCGAGTAAACTAAAGTTCTCAAACAGGAATCACCTCGTTTGGAGACTTGGTGATTTTTAAATAAAATAAACGGTATGCTGGGGTAGGAATCGTAACAATTCAGACCACTGTCCATTGCTCGAATTTTTACGTAAGATATGTAAAGAATTAGACTTTTTAAATTTTACAGAATCCCACTAAGACCTTTTCACAAGTCACGTATTTTTTGGGAATTTTTCGTGACCTGTAACTATGTTATAAAAATACCCGAAAACAGCCCAGTTTTGGGTATTAAAGCTGAAGCGTAATAAGTCGCAATGTGTGCATCTAAATGTTAGTTGTGCTATCTGAGAATGATCGAACAGGTTTAATGTCAACTTAAATGTTATTTAAGTTGTTGTGTTCTAAGATCATCTATATATATATATATATATATATATATATATATATATATCTATTACTATATATAATGGATATAAGAGAGAGAATTAATATGTTGAAATTTTAAGAGTTTTTGACTTTAGTGAGTTTTGGCGGGACTTGAGAAACTCAAAATTAAAAGGCTTTGATTTGAATGGGCGGGACTTAAAAAAAACTCAAAATCAAAAGGCATTTAGGTAACGAAGCTCTTAAAAAAAGCTCTTAAAAAATTGACACCCTCACATGATCACCACTGTCCAAATCCCACTTCTCAGATCAATGGCCCAAAATCATGATCCGTGTCACTCAATACCAACCAATGAACACATCCTTCAACAAACTACATAACCAAAATCCCCTCCACACTTCACACCCCACTCATTCAAACTCTCATATCTCAGCTTTTCTTCACAAACAGTCCACCCACATTTATTCTCTCACTGAACAACAATGGTACCAAAGGCTGAAGACAAGAAACCAGCGACAGAGAAGAAACCTTTTCTTCACTCCTCCTCAAAATTTCGGTTGAAACTAACGTCTGAACTCATTTATTAACGATATTGGTATCTGATGTTTTGAGAAGCCTGCTCAGGAAGCTTCGATGCTTGAAAGGCGTACCAAGAACAATACAGGTTTGTCTAAGACGATTCAGATTTCAAACTGTTGTGTGGCTTGTTTTTGCAGGGTGAGTTTGCGAAGCATGCGGTTTCTGAAGGTACAAAGGCGTTTACTAAGTTTACGAGCTCTTAGAAAGGTTTGAGTAGGTGTTTGTGGTTTTCTTTGTTTTAGATCTGTAATTGGTGGTTTTGATGAAATGAAATTTGTATGGATGATGGATTTTGATTTTAGACAGTGAAATGTTTTGTAAATTGGTGGTTTGTTGTGTATAATCGGGTAATGCATGTTGGGTTTTTCCATATAGGTGTTTCACTTCAATGGTTAAGAGACAAAAACATGTGATGACATTCAAATGGCTCTCTATTCATTGTTCTGTTGTACCTATTTCTTAATCAGTCTATGGATGTACATGTCCATTCTAAAGCTTTATTCTTGGAATTCATAATTTGTTTCTTTAATCATTTATCTATGCTTTATGTAGATAAATAAAAGCTTAATTCTTAGAAAAAAATTTAGCCGCAATATAATTTTATCAACAAGTTAATTTCAATTGTTTATGTGGGCACGGAATTCAATTGAACATTTTAAGATATTACTTTGAAGTATGACAGAGGAGAAGTAATTAGTTGGTTAGTGGTGTGAAAAAACTTGCTTAGGACCGGCCATACCAGTAGACCAAATGTAAACCTTCTAAAATACATGTATTTTATGGGTCGGCTCAAAACATTTGATCAACTTTGCAAATGAAGAAGATGACCCACAACCCAAGACCCAGTTAACCTAGCCTATAAAAGGTTACTTTTTCTAATTTCTTTTACAGGGAAGACTACTTTTTTCTGATTTCTTTTATAGAATGAGCCAAAGATATATCTCAAAGTCAAACTTTCAACAGTTAACATGCAATGCACAGTCTCCAAGCTTTCAAACAAGTGTTCTATTTTTTATTTTCATCCAAATAGTTGAAAAAGACAAAAAGATAAAAACAAATTTTGTGCTTTGTTAGACCACCCGTAATGGTTATGAAAAATAATGCCCCCACCATGGGACATTATCCGATACGTGTCATCCCAGTCAGCATGGGGCGTTATTGCAAAAGTGGCGTAGTGGCAATAATGCCCCTTCCAATCATTAAAAAAAATAAACAAAAAAAAAGAAAAGAAAAAGCAAACATTGGTGATTGGCTTGTCAAAGTCTTGGACACATGCAAAAGAAAAAACAAACACTCCCATTGGCCACCCACTTTGCATACTAGCGTTATTATTAAAACGCCAAACTTCAATTTTTTTTTAAATAACGCCTACTGTAATGGGGGTGGGGGCGTTTCTGGGCGTTTTTTTTCAATTTTTTTTATAAATACCGCCCCACTACGGGTGGTCTTATCTAACCTTATCATAAAAAGCGAAGTTAACTAATTCAATTCTCGCGTAAAATTCCAAAGTTTCGTATTGTGTTCGGGTTAATCATGACCAAAGACCATCGTTCAACTCTAGGCTGCATCTTTTTACATTGTCTTTTTAGATAAATATGTTAATTATTTTGTAGTACCCACAATACACGCATAACAGTACACTTCTTAGATATTTGAGGGTTTCTTTAATTAAATATTGTTTGTGTCAAACATATATATGATTAAACACTGAGAATTTCAAAAGTAAACTTCATATTTCATGGCTTATGACTTGAGAGTAATTTGGTATTGACATCGAAGGTTTTTTTTAAATAAAATAAAATAATATGTTAATAATATGGATATCGTTACGATGGATTATGGTCATTAGTTTAGAAAAAAACGCTAATGAGCAATAATTCAACCGGCATTGGAGGGAAAGTAAAAATTTGGATTTGTGTTCAGTCTCAAGTCCGAGTTCGATTCCTATCATGTTTTACCACAGTGGACCCTCAGGCGGCGAGTTTCCCCGGAACTGAAGATGGTAGGTTTGTGCTACCTAACGTTGTCTGCATTAGTGAATGTGTGAGGTTTTTTTCGTTGGTCATTAAAAAAAAGTTTTGACAAAATACTAGATAATGTTTTAAAAGAGAAGTATATTTTTAGTGTGCATCATCATAAACACCTTGAAATCACAATGCTTTTATTTACACGTGTACTTTAAATCATAGACCGATGAGTTGATGTGTATTATATTTAAAGTAAATACTATAATATTTGGAACAATTCAATAAACTACAATTGGCAAACTTTTGAGTGCCAAGCTATGTTGGCGGTGGTGTTACCAATTGGCAAACTAAGTTTGCCACACTTTGCCGCACCCCCCTCCGTATACCCTAACAACTTTGTTGACCAAGATATTGCCTCTATTTTTGTGTATTATGGTTTCAGAGATCCGTAGCATGAAGCCAAGTCTATAAAATATCGCGAGGTGATTAATAAACTCTAAAAAAATGAGTATTGTGTTGTAAATTGTAGGCGCCATATCACACGGGTCTATACTATGGTCTATTAAAAAACCATGTGTCATTAAAATGCGTTGATGCGTTGACTACAACAATATGATCTAAAAACACGGTGGTACTTTTAACATGTTAATGATGTATCTAAGTCCATAATCTCAATTCTCATATCATATCCATCTCTATCTCTGATACATAGATACATGAAGAAGCCAAATAACACGAGTACATGTGTGTGTATCCAACTTTCTTAGCTAACTACTATCAAAGACACATTTGTTGATTATGTGTGATCAAAAGTCTTTGATACATGACTCCTCGCCCACGTCCAGGGCTGGCTATGGTCAAAGTGATGTGGGGGTGTGTGTGTGTGTGTGGGGGGGGGGGGTTATGTTAAACCACAACGCATAACCTTAACAACTTTGGTGAACCGGATATTACCTCTGTTTTTGTGTATTATGATTTCGAAGATCTATTGCATCAAGACGAGTCTAAACAATATAACGAGGGATTGATAAACTAACAAAAAACGAGCACCATGTTGTAAATTGTTGCCGCCGCCGCATCGCGCGGGT
Source organism: Helianthus tuberosus (assembly GCA_030545235.1). NCBI lineage: Eukaryota > Viridiplantae > Streptophyta > Magnoliopsida > Asterales > Asteraceae > Helianthus > Helianthus tuberosus. The sequence continues at coordinate 30,902,073 of CM060425.1, forward strand.
TCTCTACTAGTATATATATATATATACATATACATATACCGTTTGAATGAAAATATATGTGTGGAATATATATGTAAGTTGTCAACGTGATTGTATGATACGCGTTAGATACGTGTATGGATTTCGTGTCTTTCATGAGCACATTAATAAACTAGATGGTAATCATATTAGGACGTGATTGACCAACCTCAAATCATAATCACTTTAAAGTCTAACAGAGCTATCAAAGGTAAGTTCACGGCCCTACTCTTTTAAATGTTTTTAAAACACAGGGGGAGAAAACATGCACTACATTATGGTAAAGTAATGTCATAACGTTACGATAAGGTAACGTCACAACTGTTAGAGTTTTTGTTATATTAGTTATGTTCACAAAGTAGCATTTATGACATGTTAGTCCCCTTAAAACTTACGATGCCATTAGCATTAGATTATAGCGAGGGAATTTTTAGTAGTACTATTGGGCCCGACAAGCCCCACTCGAGCTGGTCGCGCCAGCTAGATCGAACGTTGATGGTCACGGGTGTAGAATTTGCCTAACACTTAGCCATGGTTGGTGATAGAATTTGCCTAACACTCGAGCTGGCTCGAACCCACGACCACAAAGGGGTAAGGTCCCAAAAACCTTGCGCAGTCACATTGGACCATACCACATCTTCACCACAATAAACCCTCTTTAAGGAAAACCTGCGCGGCTGCACACCGGTTCTAAAAGAGAACTTGAAAGAAAACAGTCTTCAACATCCGCGCGCCAAGAGGGAACTAATAACACATCCTTGCACAAGTTCATATGACAGAATAGTTGGGAATAAAACCCTAACAACATCTCCGCGCAAATATCACCCAGACTTGAACAGAAAGTAACCTTTCTGTTACAACATAATTTGCATGAGGCAGATCCACATAGGATTACAGCTGTAAACCTTCTAGAAGTACCTATCGTACACAACCATTCGGTTATAACCGAATGGCCACGTGGCATCATCCTGAGCGCCCCTCAAGGTCACGATGATGGCACTAAATTGAAGAGGATCCACATTCACCCACTTTCCACGTGGCATCTCCTCAACCATTGATCATGCCTACGATCCGTGTGCATAAGCATCAAGATGAGGATTAACGGCAGAAGAAATAATCGCTTACGGAAAATGCTTTCCGTTATCTCTCTCGTCAACAAACTTACCCGCCCAAATTCGGTTATAAATAAGGACAATTCAGGTACAATCTCTCAAGTTACTCTCACTTCACTTTCACTATTACTTCTTCTTCTTTAGTGAAACCTGTACTTATTCTCACGCCGGAGGGTGGTCACGGAGAGAACCCCCATTCTCCCCATGGCGAGTCTAACGGATGTTTGTTTTGCAGTTATTGTTCGAAGAAGGAGCTTAGCCAAACCCCGAATCAAACGAGAGGACTCACCCTTTTATGCAGAACTAAACCCCTGGTCCGATTGATTCCGGTCATTCAAACCAGTGTTTCTTCATTGGCGCCCACCGATTTTTCAAATTCCATTCTCATCTTCTCGTTTTGATTCATTTCTTTTCAATCTTTGTTTTCAATGGAAGAGACTCCGACAAACCGTCAATCAGGCCCTCAGCCGACGAATTTCACACACAATCCCCGTGTCGAAGGGATAGTGGAAGAAGCTTCCGATGATAATGAAGTCCAGTACAACATTAATCATCCAGACGACCCTATTACTCCTGGAGCACAACCCGAGATCCCAATAAGTTCAATTTTACCTCCCGGCGAAACTCCCATCTCATGGTACGTCAGATCTTAGGGTGCATTAAACGCAGTATATGCACAGCTTTGTGCACAGGTTGCTCCTCCTGTTACTCAATCACGGAGATCTGCATCTCATGTACGAGAACCATCTGCACCACGTACATCACACTATGACGCACCATCGCGAAAGCCTGTAGACGACACAGAAGTCTACTCCAGATCTCCTACTAGGTATGAAGCTACTCATTCTAAGACTCGACGAAGAGATTACCGTGATGAACCATATTCTCATAGAAGGCAATCAGTCCATTCTCGGTTGGGCTCGCGTTCTTACCAGAAGCGGGACACCCAAACCGATGAACACCACAAAAAGTATCAAGAAGGGGACAATACAAGTGTGTTCAGCCAGCTGCAGCGGGACCATGCAAATTATAAACCTCGCGCAGTTTATAACCCGGATGCAGAACATGATTATAACTTAATCTACCGCCCGGCATAAGCAGCTGAGAACTCAAAATTCGTCAGTGAAATCGCTCTAGCTCCCCTCGAAAGGGCAAAACTACCGTCAAACGTCGGAAAATTCAATGGGATGTCAGATCCAGATGATCATATTTGTGTATTTACTAGCGCAGGCCTGGTAGGGGGTTGGTAATTGCCTATGTGGTATCACTTATTCGTTCAAACCTTGACAGGTGTGGCACGGTTGTGGTTCGATAACTTACCGGTAGGGAAGTTAACGTCATGGGTAGATTTAAAAGAAAAATTCCTGGTCTACTTTAGCCAGCAACACAGATCCATCAGAGATACCGCCGATGTAATGAATATCTGGAGGCGTGATGATGAAAGCCTGGAGGACTTCATAACGAGATACAACAAGGAGGTGCTAGAGATTGGTGATGTTCACGAACATCTGATACGGGCACAATTCAAATACGCTGTGCGCTGTAATGACATGTTTAAAGTTCTATCAGGAACAGAGGGTTTACCCAAAAGTTGGGAAAAACTAATGGCTGCAGCCAAGGTTTACGCGCAAACCGAGCGTAACCTAAGCTCCAACATACCATCGCCACCAAACAATCGTCCGCTGGACATGAGTGGGAGCAGCGAAAAGAAATTCAAGAAGAACTGGCGAGACTCAACCTCTAGAACATACTCGTCTGACGACGCTCGTGCAACAATAAACAAACTCGCAGCGCAGAAATAAGCAAAGCAGGAGAACCGCGAGCGGCAATGGACCCCTCTCACAAAAACACCAGCGGAGGTACTCAGCACAGAGGATTATCAATTTAAAACTCCTCCGCCGATGAAAAACAAGAGGGGGAAAGATCCAAATCAGTATTGTGAATACCATAAGGATAACGGCCACACCACAAATAATTGTATAAGCCTCCACACCGAAATCGAGAAGGCACTAAAAAGTGGCGAACTCACCCACTTACTTCAAAATGTGCGGAAGGACATCAAACAGATTACTCGCGAGGATGAGGGCCGAGTAAAAAAACTAAAACTTAAGCAGCGCAAGAGCAACACACATACAATAGCTTCCTTTCATATTGGTTAGGTTCTTTAACTTACTAATTCATGACACAGGACTATTAGTATGAGTAAATTAAGTCTCAATTAATCATCCTAAGAAACAACTTTGTAACCATGGCCTCTGAGCCCTATCCTGAATCAATGCAAAGCTTGTTATATTATTTATGTGTTTATTACAAAGTGCATGCAATTCCTTTTGGTAAGCGCAAAAACACTATGGTAACCTCAACACGAGTCTCATGAGCGGTCTATGATCACACGTATCGCGCAAGGCCCAGCCTTATGTTCACTGATGCGTGTGTGGTGGATATATATTTTATGTATATTTTTAGCCCTTTTTACACTTTAGTCAAGTTTTAAATTTATAAAACACGATATTTACTAACACAAAACACACATATGGGCAAGTGCACCCATCATGAGCGTAGTATAGTGTTGGTAAGATACCGAGGTCGTCCAAGGACACAAGAGCTTTTAGTACCGGTTTATCCTCAACGTCTAATCAAATCAAAATTTTAGAAAAAGGTTTAAATTAGAAAATAAAAACTAAAAATGCTGAAAATAAAAATAAAAACAAATAGACAAGATGAATCACTTGGATCCGACTTGCATTTAGTGTAACCGTTGATTATTTCCGCACTTTTGCACTTTTTAAGAGATTATCTTAGTTATAGTAGTAGGCCCCCCTTTTGAAGGTGACCTTACCCTCAACCCAGTAGTTTGAGTCAGCAAGGATACAATCCTAAATAGCCGGGTTAAAGTTTTAATAGTAGTTTACATATGAGGGGATCAAGGAGTTCGGACCCCCGCCATCCAATACCAGTGGGTATTGAAGGAGGTCCTACTAAAGTTGACCCAGGTCCTTGCAAGATCTATACACTGAACAAGGCAAGACGCTTACCAAACCATTCCCTTAACCCCCGACCAGGTAGCCAACCTATCTCCATATAGACCGTGGAGATATGAATGGTGAAAATCTTTTATTTTATATAGACAGTAAAATAATGCCAAGACACCAGGGACAAATGATAAGGAAGATTCACCTTCAACATAAGAAACTAGTTATTAAAGTCATTAATACATAACCAAATAAAAAGTGCGAAAAGATTAAAAATAAAAAGTATTACACTAAACACTTGTCTTCACCAAGTGATGTAAGAGACTTAGGCAAACATGGCCTTTGATTGTCAAGAACTCTTACGATCAATCTTGGATCCCGAGACTACTCACACACTCTATGATGGATGATGGTGGTGGATGTAGGTTGTGATGGTGGTGGTGGGTGGGTGAAGTGTAAGAGAGGTGGTTTGCCAAGGGATGGTTTGCAAATGAGCCAAGCACCCCTATTTATAGCCTGCACAGAAGCCCGGACACAGCCCCGTGTCCATTGGGCACGGCCCCGTGTCCACCCATCTTATCTTTCTTCATTAAATGCAGTTTGTCTGCATTAGTTGACCACGCCCCCGTGTCCGCTGGGCACGACCCCGTGTGCAGAAGCGTATCTGTACTATCAAGATTTGCCCGGATTCTGCGAATCTTTTCTTGTATTTATGTTAGAATTAGCTGCCTTGTTGCTTCTTTTGTTCATTTGAGTTCATTTTATCCTGAAAATACAAAAGGAAGACAAAAACATAATTTTTCCAACATTAGTACTAAAAAGGGGTTAGTTTTATGCCACAATTGATGTAATTTATATGTTGCATTTTGCACACATCAAATACCCCCACACTTGAATATTTGCTTGTCCTCAAGCAAAATTCTTTATAATGTGGCTTACACTCCCAAATGGAATGGGTAGAAGAGAAGGTTTTTGGGCTTGTCATAGAGTGTCTGGATATCCAAGATTCTTTATTAGGTTTCATTTTTATTTTATTTACAATCCTATTCGTCATGATTTATTTAAAACATTACATAAGATAAATTACTTATTAGGGCATAACATGCCTCTTTAAAAATCCATTTATATACAAGTTCACATACCTCACGGGGAATCACTCAACACTCGGCCGAAGATATATTTTTGTGAAACACTCGAGAGCGGCATGGAACTTACTTCTACCATAAGCTTGCCAAGCAATCAATCCTCCTCCTTTTTAACTATACACCTTTGTAAATATCAAGAGGACTTTTTGGGGAGAAGGGTTAGGCTTGGATTAAAGGTAGGTGGTTGGGTTAGTGGTTAGTAGAAAAAGGCGAAAGGCGTAAAAAGCGTCGTTTTCGTAAGACTTTTTATTTTTATAACTTTTTATTTTAATGAAGCATTTCTTCAAACAAAGTTCTTTTTGATAAACTTGTTTGTTTTATTTCTTTTGGCTTCATCATCATCATTTTTTTTCATAAGGAAGTCATAAGAAAACCGAGCTTTGTTACTAAAATAAATGGTTTAAAATGAAAAAGGGTTTTGGTGGATAAAAGGGTGTTTGTTTGGGTTAAGAAATGAAAAGGTTTAGGCTCAAATTGGTTAACTAGGGGGATTTTGGGTAGGTGGTAAAAAAAAGGAAAAATAATGGTGTTGAAATAAAAAAAGGTTAGTCCTAATGCCTCCATCATTTACTTACTTGGGTTTAAGTTGTTAAGGACCGGGAATGTATCGTCATGGCAAGTTCTAGAGTCGTAAGAACCAAGCGGCTATTAACACAAGAAACGAAAAAATGAGCATTTAGTTTAAAGATGTATATTTTTATGCTCAATAAAGGCTCAAAACTCACTTTTTGTGGGAATGGGTTTTTATGTGATCAAGTATATATAACCAAATTTTAACTAGATTTGTCATGCCGTTTCATAATTTTCTTATGTTGGTTTTTTTTATCACGACGCTATCGGTTGTAAATTTGTAAAAATATAACCTTTTTAAAACTTGTAATTCCCGAATTAAACCAAGAAAAGTAAAAAAATGAAAAGTTTTTGAAATAAATTTGGGGTGTTTAGCGGTTCCAATAGAGTTTTGTGTAAGGCTTGTAATTAGGACTTGCAAAATTCAAGGTTTTAGCTTCCCCCCACACTTAAATTACACATTGTCCTCAATGTGTCCTAAAAATAAGTTTTTAGGTTGATTGAATGTGTAAAAGTGTGTTTAAAAACAATTTTTTATGTTACTGGGCATCTTGACACGGGCCCGTGGTGTCTGGGCACGGCCCCGTGTTCAGGATGCCAGTAACAAAAATTAGAGAAAAGAAACAGAAGCCTGGGCACGGAGGCGTGTTCAGCGAACACGCCCCGTGACCAGTTACCTGAACTGGGCGATTTCCTGCAGACGGTTCAGCACGGGGACATGTTGGTTGGACACGGCCCGTCCCGAACTTGCTGTAATGAAGAAAATTTCTCGGGAGGCTCTGTTTTTGTGCATGGGGTGTTGGTTCAAGTTTCCCTTAGTATCCTTCACCATCCCGAGTGTGTTTTATTCCTGAAAATTAAAGCTAAACTAGAAAGCATAAAAATATTAATCTAAACTAAACTAAGGATAGTTCCGCGGAATACCTCCGTGGTGCGCCACGTTTATAAGGGTCCTTGGCTAGATCCAAAGCCAGTCATATGTTACCCAAGTGGGATGTCTTCTACTCTCTTACCAACTCCGGATTTCATCTCCTTGTCCCAAACCCTCAATGTTAGTGTCCTGCCATTCATGTCTACCAATGCATGGGCTGTGGCTAAGAATGGCCTTCCCAAGATAAGTGGTACTTCGGTATCTTCCTCCATATCTAGTATGACAAAGTCGGCTGGGAAGACAAATTCTCCAACTTTGACTAGTAGATTTTCAGCGACACCTTGCGGGTATTTAACTGACCTATCGACGAGTTGTATGCTCATTTTCATAGGGCTTGTTTTTCCTAGGCCGAGTCGGTCGAACATTGATGCTGGCATGAGGTTAATACTAGCCCCGAGGTCGGCTAGTGCGTTACGAATGGGCGATTCCCCGATTGAACAAGGGATGGTGAAGCTTCCGGGATCGATTTTCTTTTGCGGGAGTTTGTTGAGTAGCAAGGCAGAGCATTCTTCACTTAAGTTAACCAATTGCAATGATTCAATTTTCCTTTTGTGGGTGAGGAAGTCCCTCATAAATTTTGAATATTTAGGCATTTGGGTTAGGACGTCAACAAATGGAATATTCACATGCAATTATTTTAGTAAATTTACGAATTTTGCGAATTGCTCATCGGTCTTTTGGCGAATTAATCGACCGGGATATGGTACCGGAGGATTCTTAGTGGGTTCTTGATTTGGTGGAGGAGCCGTCTCTTGTTGGGGTACTTGTGAAGATGGGGATTGGCTAGATCGGCTCTTTTCAGTTGGAGGTAACGGAGCCTCCTCGGGGCCCACGGTGCGGTTTCTCAAGGTGATGAGATGCACTTGCGCCTTTGGGTTGGTTTCGGTATTGCTTGGTAACGCGCCTTGAGGTCTCTCGACGAAATTTTGAGCTAGTTGGCTTACTTGTTTTTCAATATTTTGAATACTAGCTTGTTGATTTCGAAAGTTTGATTCCAGTTGTTGGAATCGATCCGAGTTTTTCTTTTCGGTGTCGGAGATGAGGCGAGATACGGAATCTTCAAGCCTCTCTCGTCCCGCTTGTTGTTGTTGAGAGAAATTTTGTGACTCGTTTCTTGGTTGTAGAAAGTTTGTTCGTTGGTTTAGATTTTGTTGGTTACTACTATTGCCAGGTTCTCTCCAAACTAGGTTAGGGTGATTACGCCATCCTTGGTTGTAGGTACCCGTTGGAGGACCCGACGGCCTAGGTCTATTATCAATGTAGTTTACCGATTCTGTTTGATTATCCATTTTTTCATACAACTTCAATTTTCATGTAACCGAGACCGTTTTTGCCATTTCTAACTTTTTGTTTTTTGAAGAGAGGACCTCGATTTGGGCTTGCAAGGAAGTGCTTTCGTCGACCTTTTGGGGGCCAGGGGCAATGGATTTGTTGCCTCGGGGAGTGTGCCACTGAAAATTGGTTTGAGCAATTTCCTCAATTTGATTATAAATTTCATTTGGGCGACGATTACCTAAAAGTCCCCCGGAGCTAGAGTCAAGTGTTTGTCTTGTGTGTGGCAACAACCCATTGTAGAAAGTGGATACTTGTTTCCATACCGCAAGACCATGATGAGGACACTTTCTCAGTAGCTCCTTGAACCTTTCCCAAGTTTCATACAAGGATTCCCCGTCCTCTTGTGAGTATGTATTAATTTCAGTCATTAATTTAGCCGTTTTAGCAGGAGGGAAATACTTATATAAAAACTTTTGGGCCAGTTCATCCCAGGTGTTTACCGAGCCAACTGGGAGGTTATTAAGCCAAGTCTTAGCTCGGCCTTTTAGTGAAAATGGAAACATTCGAAGGCGGATGGCGTCGTTTGATGCTCCATTGATCCGAAACGTATCACATATTTTTAGGAAGTTAGTGATATGCAAATGGGGATCTTCGTCCGCAAGCCCATGGATGGTTGCGGAGTTTTGGAGCATTGGTATCAAATGCAACGAAGTTCGAAGTTGTTGGCCTCAACATTCGGTGCATTGATAGCGGCGCCAAGATTACCCATGGTGGGTCGTAGGTAATCCATGAGGGCACGTTGATCCGCCATTGGAAGTGGGTCCCCCGAAACTTTCTCTTGGTTTTTAGCTTTAAGTCTTTTTCTGAGAAAGCGTTCGGGTTCTTCTAGAGGTTCTTTTATGTCTCTACTAGAACTGGAGCTCAAACACTACGTAGAAAATTCAGATGTGGCGCCTGGGTTCCAAGTCCTGCAAAAAAAAAAACAGAAAAAGAATGTTGGTCAGAAGGTTCACCACGGCCCCGTGCTTAGGTGAACACGGCCCGTGGTCGGAGATACAATAGTTGTTTTCCGGATCCCTGTTACAGGGGAGCTCAACACGGCCCTGTGCTGCACCGACACGGCCCCGTTCTCAACTCCCTGTAACTCGGAAAATAAAAACTGCCTGTAACAATGCTGAGTACGGCCCCGTGTCCGACCAGGCACGGCCCCTGCTGAGCTCTGCAGAAACTGAAAATGTAAGAAAAATCCTAAAAAAAACAGGAAAATAAGGAAAAAAACGATTAGGCCGTTGATTCCTAACTTTCTTAAAATCCTTGTGTCCCCGGCAACGGCGTCAAAAACTTGATGCGTGTGTGGTGGTTATATATTTTATGTATATTTTTAGCCCTTTTTACACTTTAGTCAAGTTTTAAATTTATAAAACATGATATTTACTAACACCAAACACACATATGGGCAAGTGCACCCATCGTGAGCGTAGTATAGTGTTGGTAAGATACCGAGGTTGTCCAAGGACACAAGAGCTTTTAGTACCGGTTTATCCTCAACGTCTAATCAAATCAAAATTTTAGAAAAAGGTTTAAATTAGAAAATAAAAACTAAAAATGCTGAGAATAAAAATAAAAATAAAAACAGATAGACAAGATGAATCACTTGGATCCGACTCACATTTAGTGTAACCTTTGATTATTTCCGCACTTTTGCACTTTTTAATAGATTATCTTAGTTATAGTAGTAGGCCCCTCTTTTGAAGGTGACGTTACCCTCAACCCAGTAGTTTGAGTCAGCAAGGATACAATCCTAAAGGGTTGGATTATTGAAAGATAATTAATTAAGTTATTAATGCAAAATGTGGTAGGCCCCTCTTTTGAAGCCGACGTTACCCTCGGCTAAGTAGTTTGAGTCAGCAGTGATACAATCCTAAATAGCCGGGTTAAAGTTTTAATAGTAGTTTACATATGAGGGGATCAAGGAGTTCGGACCCCCGCCATCCAATACCAGTGGGTATTGAAGGAGGTCCTACTAAAGTTGACCCAGGTCCTTGCAGGATCTATACATTGAACAAGGCAAGACGCTTACCAAACCATTCCCTTAACCCCCGGCCAGGTAGCCAACATATCTCCATATAGACCGTGGAGATATGAATGGTGAAAATCTTTTATTTTATATAGACAGTAAAATAATGCCAAGACACCACGGACAAATGATAAGGAAGATTCACCTTCAACATAAGAAACTAGTTATTAAAGTCATTAATACATAACCAAATAAAAAGTATTACACTAAACACTTGTCTTCACCAAGTGATGTAAGAGACTTAGGCAAACATGCCCTTTGAGTGTCAAGAACTCTTACGATCAATCTTGGATCCCGAGACTACTCACACACTCTATAATGGATTATGGTGGTGGATGTAGGTTGTGATGGTGGTGGTGGGTGGGTGAAGTGTGAGAGAAAATGGTTTGCCAAGGGATGGTTTGCAAATGAGCCAAGCACCCATATTTATAGCCTGCACAGAAGCCCGGACATGGCCCCGTGTCCACCCGTTTTCTCTTTCTTCATTAAATGCAGTTTATCTGCATTAGTTGACCACGCCCCCGTGTCCGCTGGGCACGACCCCGTGTGCAGAAGCGTATTTGTACTATCAAGATTTGCCTAGATTCTGCGAATCTTTGCATTGACCACGGCCCCGTGTCCGCTGGGCACGCCCCCGTGGTGGGTGATAGAAGCTTCTACAGCTTTGTCTTTTCTGCAGACACTTGGGCACGCCCCCGTGCTCAGTGAGCACGGGGCGTGTTCAGCCTTCTGTTCTCTTGTCTTTGCTTGGGAGTATGCTGTCGGGGGGGGGGGGGTCGGGAATGTCACGTTTATTACTTTTCTTGTATTTATGTTAGAATTAGCTGCCTTTTTTGCTTCTTTTGTTCATTTGAGCTCATTTAATCCTGAAAATACAAAAGGAATACAAAAACATACTTCTACCATAAGCTTGCCAAGCAATCAATCCTCCTCCTTTTTAACTATACACCTTTGTAAATATCAAGAGGACTTTTTGGGGGGAAGGGTTAGGCTTGGGTTAAAGGTAGGTGGTTGGGTTAGTGGTTAGTAGAAAAGGGCGAAAGGCGTAAAAAGCGTTGGTTTTCGTAAGACTTTTTATTTTTATAACTTTTTTTATTTTAATGAAGCATTTCTTCAAACAAAGTTCTTTTTGATAAACTTGTTTGTTTTATTTCTTTTGGCTTCATCATCATCATTTTTTTTCATATGGAAGTCATAAGAAAACCGAGCTTTGTTACTAAAATAAAGGGTTTAAAATGAAAAAGGGTTTTGATGGATAAAAGGGTGTTTGTTTGGGTTAAGAAATGAAAAGGTTTAGGCTCAAATGAGTTAACTAGGGGGATTTTGGGTAGGTGGTAAAAAAAAGGAAAAATAATGGTGTTGAAATAAAAAAAGTTAGTCCTGATGCCTCCATCAATTACTTACTTGGGTTTAAGTTGGTAAGGACCGGGAATGTATCATCAAGGCAAGTTCTAGAGTCGTAAGAACCAAGCAGCTATTCACACAAGAAAACGAAAAAATGAGCATTTAGTTTAAAGATGTATATTTGTATGCTTAATAAAGGCTCAAAACTCACTTTTTGTGGGAATGAGTTTTTATGTGATCAAGTATATATAATCAAATTTTAACTAGATTTGTCATGTCGTTTCATAATTTTCTTATGTTGGTTCTTTTTATCACGACGCTATCGGTTGTAAATTTGTAAAAATATAACCTTTTTAGAACTTGTAATTCCCGAATTAAACCAAGACAAGTAAAAAAAATGAAAAGTTTTTGAAAAAAATTTGGGGTGTTTAGCGGTTCCAATAGAGTTTTGTGTAAGGCTTGTAATTAGGACTTGCAAAATTCAAGGTTTTAGCATCCCCCCCCCCCCCCACACTTAAATTACACATTGTCCTCAATGTGTCCCAAAAATAAGTTTTTAGGTTGATTGAATATGTAAAAGTGTGTTTAAAAACATTTTTTTATGTTACTGGGAATCTGGACACGGGCCCGTGGTGTCTGGGCACGGCCCCGTGTTCAGGATGCCAGTAACAAAAATTAGAGAAAAGAAACAGAAGCCTGGGCACGGAGGCGTGTTCAACGAACACGCCCGGTGTCCAGTTAGCTGAACTGGGCGATTTCCTGCAGACGGTTCAACACGGGGACGTGTTGGCTGGACACGGCCCATGCCGAACTTGCTGTAATGAAGAAAATTTCTTGGGAGGCTCTGTTTTTGTGCATGGGGTGTTGGTTCAAGTTTCCCTTAGTATCCTTCACCATCCGGAGTGTGTTTTATTCCTGAAAATTAAAGCTAAACTAGAAAGCATAAAAATATTAATCTAAACTAAACTAAGGATAGTTCCGCGGAATGCCTCCGTGGTGCGCCATGTTTATAAGGATCCTTGGCTAGACCCAAAGCCAGTCATATGTTACCCAAGTGGGATGTTTTGCATCCCATGTTGCACCGTCGGAGAGCATTATCCAAACTTGAGTCTATGACTTGCATGTAACTGACCGGGTCATCGTCTTCTACTCTCTTACCAACTCCGAATTTCATCTCCTTGTCCCCAACCCTCAATGTTAGTGTCCCGCCATTCATGTCTACCACTGCATGGGCTGTGGCTAAGAATGGCCTTCCCAAGATAAGTGGTACTTCGGTATCTTCCTCCATATCTAGTATGACAAAGTCGATTGGGAAGACAAATTCTCCAACTTTGACTAGTAGATTTTCAGCGACACCTTGCGGGTATTTAACTGACCTATCGGCGAGTTGTATGGTCATTTTCATAGGGCTTGTTTTTCCTAGGTCGAGTCGGTCGAACATTGATGCTGGCATGAGGTTAATACTAGCCCCGAGGTCGGCTAGTGCGTTACGAATGGGCGATTCCCCGATTGAACAAGGGATGGTGATGCTTCTGGGATAGATTTTCTTTTGCGGGAGTTTGTTGAGTAGCAAGGCGGAGCATTCTTCACTTAAGTTAACCAATTGCAATGATTCAATTTTCCTTTTGTGAGTGAGGAAGTCACTCATAAATTTTGAATATTTAGGCATTTGGGTTAGGACGTCAACAAATGGAATATTCACATGCAATTGTTTTAGTAAATTTACGAATTTTGAGAATTGCTCATCGGTCTTTTGGCGAATTAATCGACCGGGATATGGTACCGGAGGATTCTTAGTGGGCTCTTGATTTGGTGGAGGAGCTGTCTCTTGTTGGGGTACTTGTGGAGATGGGGATTGGCTAGATCGGCTCTTTTCAGTTGGAGGTAACGGAGCCTCCTCGGGGCCCACGGTGCGGTTTCTCAAGGTGATGAGATGCACTTGCGCCTTTGGGTTGGTTTCGGTATTGCTTGGTAACGCGCCTTGAGGTCTCTCGGCGAAATTTTGAGCTGGTTGGCTTACTTGTTTTTCAATATTTTGAATACTAGCTTGTTGATTTCGAAAGTTTTGATTCCAGTTGTTGGAATCGATCTGAGTTTTTCTTTTCGGTGACGGAGATGAGGCGAGATACGGTATCTTCAAGCCTCTTTCGTCCCCCTTGTTGTTGTTGAGAGAAATTTTGTGACTCGTTTCTTGGGTGTTGAAAGTTTGTTCACTGGTTTAGATTTTGTTGGTTACTACTATTGCCGGGTTCTCTCCAACCAAGGTTAGGGTGATTACGCCATCCTTGGTTGTAGGTACCCGTTGGAGGACCCGACGGCCTAGGTCTATTATCAATGTAGTTTACCAATTCTGTTTGATTATCCATTTCTTTCATAAAACTTCAATTTTCATGTGGCCCACCACACCCCTCGCAAGCCATAACCGAGACCGTTTTTGCCATTTCTAACTTTTTGATTTTTGAAGAGAGGGCCTCGATTTGGGCTTGCAAGGAAGTGCTTTCATCGACCTTATGGCGGCCCGGGGCAATGGATTTGTTGCCTTGGGTAGTGTGCCACTGAAAATTGGTTTGAGCAATTTCCTCAATTTGATTATAAATTTCATTTGGGCGACAATTACCTAAAAGTCCTCCGGAGCTAGAGTCAAGTGTTTGTCTTATGTGTGGCAACAACCCATTGTAGAAAGTGGATACTTGTTGTCATACCGCAAGACCGTGATGAGGACACTTTCTTAGTAGCTCCTTGAACCTTTCCCAAGTTTCATACAACGATTCCCCGTCCTCTTGTGAGTATGTATTAATTTCAGTCATTAATTTAGCCCTTTTAGCAGGAGGGAAATACTTATATAAAAACTTTTGGGCCAGTTCATCTCAGGTGTTTACTGAGCCAACTGGGAGATTATTAAGCCAAGCCTTAGCTCGGCCTTTTAGTGAAAATGGAAACATTCGAAGGCGGATGGCGTCGTTTGATGCTCCGTTGATCTGAAACGTATCACATATTTCTAGGAAGTTAGTGATATGCAAATGGGGATCTTCGTCCGCAAGCCCATGAAAGGTTGCGGAGTTTTGGAGCATTTGTATCAAATGCGGTCGAAGTTCGAAGTTGTTGGCCTCGACATTCGGTGCATTGATAGTGGTGCCAAGATTACCCACGGTGGGTCGTAGGTAATCTATAAGGGTACGTTGATCCGCCATTGGAAGTGGGTCCCCCGAAACTTTCTTTTGGTTTTTAGCTTTAAGTCTTTTTCTGAGAAAGCATTTGGGTTCTTCTAGAGGTTCTTTTATGTCTCTACTAGAACTGGAGCACAAACACTACGTAGAAAGTTCAGACGTGGCGCCTGGGTTCCAAGTCCTGCAACAAAAACAGAAAAGAATGTTGGTCAGAAGGTTCACCACGACCCCGTGCTCAGGTGAACACGGCCCGTGGTCGGAGATACAGTAGTTGTTTTCCGGATCCCTGTTACTGGGGAGCTCAACACGGCCCTGTGCTGCACCGACACGGCCCCGTGCTCAACTCCCTGTAACTCGGAAAATAAAAACTGCCAGTAACAATGCCGAGCACGGCCCCGTGTCCGACCAGGCACGACCCGTGCTGAGCTCTGCAGAAACTGAAAATGTAAGAAAAATCCTAAAAAAAACATAAAAATAAGGAAAAAAAACGATTAGGCCGTTGATTCCTAACTTTCTTAAAATTCTTGTGTCCCTGGAAACGGCGCCAAAAACTTGATGCGTGTGTGGTGGTTATATATTTTATGTATATTTTTAGCTCTTTTTACACTTTAGTCAAGTTTTAAATTTATAAAACACGATATTTACTAACACCAAACACACATATGGGCAAGTGCACCTATCGTGAGCGTAGTATAGTGTTGGTAAGATACCGAGGTCGTCCAAGGACACAAGAGCTTTTAGTACCGGTTTATCCTCAACGTCTAATTAAATCAAAAATTTAGAAAAAGGTTTAAATTAGAAAATAAAAACTAAAAATGCTGAAAATACAAATAAAAATAAAAACAGATAGACAAGATGAATCACTTGGATCCGACTCACATTTAGTGTAACCTTTGATTATTTCCGCACTTTTGCACTTTTCAAGAGATTATCTTAGTTATAGTAGTAGGCCCCTCTTTTGAAGGTGACGTTACCCTCAACCCAATAGTTTGAGTCAGCAAGGATACAATCCTAAAGGGTTGGATTATTGAAAGATAATTAATTAAGTTATTAATGCATAATGTGGTAGGCCCCTCTTTTGAAGGTGACGTTACCCTCGGCTAAGTAGTTTGATTCAGCAGGGATACAATCCTAAATAGCCAGGTTAAAGTTTTAATAGTAGTTTACATATGAGGGGATCAAGGAGTTCGGACCCCCGCCATCCAATACCAGTGGGTATTTAAGGAGGTCCTACTAAAGTTGACCCAGGTCCTTGTAGGATCTATACACTGAACAAGGCAAGACGCTTACCAAACCATTCCCTTAACCCCCGACCAGGTAGCCAACATATCTCCATATAGACCGTGGAGATATGAATGGTGAAAATATTTTATTTTATATAGACAGTAAAATAATGTCAAGACACCACGGACAAATGATAAGGAAGATTCACCTTCAACATAAGAAACTAGTTATTAAAGTCATTAATACATAACCAAATAAAAAGTGCGAAAAGATTAAAAATAAAAAGTATTACACTAAACACTTGTCTTCACCAAGTGATGTAAGAGACTTAGGCAAACATGGCCTTTGATTGTCAAGAACTCTTACGATCAATCTTGGATCCCGAGACTACTCACACACTCTATAATGGATGATGGTGGTGGATGTAGGTTGTGATGGTGGTGGTGGGTGGGTGAAGTGTGAGAGAGGTGGTTTGCCAAGGGATGATTTGCAAATGAGCCAAGCACCCCTATTTATAGCCTGCACAGAAGCCCAGACACGGCCCCGTGTCCATTGGGCACGTCCCCGTGTCCACCCATCTTCTCTTTCTTCATTAAATGCAGTTTGTCTGCATTAGTTGACTACGCCCCCGTGTCCGCTGGGCACGACCCCGTGTGCAGAAGTGTATCTGTACTATCAAGATTTGCCTAGATTCTGCGATTCTTTGCTTTGACCACGGCCCCGTGTCCGCTGGGCACGCCCCCGTGGTGGGTGATAGAAGCTTCTATAGCTTTGTCTTTTCTGCAGACACTTGGGCACGCCCCCGTGCTCAGTGAGCACGGGGCGTGTTCAGCCTTCTGTTCTCTTGTTTTTGCTTGGGAGTATGCTGTCGGGGGGGTCGGGAATGTCACGTTTATTCCTTTTCTTGTATTTATGTTAGAATTAGCTGCCTTTTTGCTTCTTTTGTTCATTTGAGCTCATTTAATCCTGAAAATACAAAAGGAAGACAAAAACATACTTTTTCCAACATTAGTACTAATAAGGGGTTAGTTTCATGCCACAATTGATGTAATTTATATGTTGCATTTTGCACACATCATTCACACATGAGCTTTATACACATTTATTCGCCTTACCTACTCAAAGAAATTGTACTCATGCAAAATATTGTAATTTAAACATATATTATAACAGTTACTGGCACACCACGCGCCTTAACAAAAAACCATTTACATGCACGGCAGTGCATCAACAAATTTACTTGCGCCATAGCGCATTGGCAAACAAGGATCTACATCCCAAACCTATGCCAACTGCCAATTGTTCATACAACCACAAAACAAAGAAAACCTACTCTAGGTCTTCATCATCATCATCCTCTCTATCCGGGAAAACTTCTCTCAGTTGCATCACAAAATCTTCAGACTGCAGCGCAACAGTAACAAGGTCCATCATAGGAAGCTGCAAGGTGTTGAATTGAGTCTTCGCAGCTGCAAGAGCAGCTTCGGTATCAGCACCATGCGTGGCAGACCTACTGGTATCCCAATCAACTTTTAAAGCATTAACAACATGCTAGGAACATTCTGAGTACCCTTGGGAATACCCATCGTTACGCGCAGCAACCAGCAGGTGCGTAACCGTTTCATCTAGTTCATCAGAATTAAGAACAGAGTTGGCAACCTGCACAATAAAACAAGTAAGAAGGCACATAATCATCTCCAGAAATTATCAAAAGCAGATACACTAACGCTTATGATTCCGCGATCTTTCAACCATAACATGTCATTCTTCAACGGTTCAATCTGACTCTCCGCCGTCACCCGGGCAGTCTCAGAACTTTCCAACTTTTCTTCAGTTTCAAAAGGACGACGGGAAGTCTCAGCCTTTTCAACCCGTTCAAGCTGCAGATCTTTTTTGGCATACTCAAGCTCCGCCTTAATTTGTTCCTGCTCAGATAATAAAGAGGTAAGTTCGTCTATCTCTTTATCCGTAAGGGCAAGGGTGCCGCAGGTTCGTACCTCTCTCTGTTCACTTCTCTGACGGTGAGAACGCGGTTCGTCACGAGCCGCTTCTGCATCAGCTTTTTCTTACTTCAACTTTTCAATCTACGCATCTTGTTTCTTCAATCTCTCAACTTCAGCCTTGAGATTATTGATAACATTTCGGAGACCCATTTTCTCATTATTATCTTTCTCACAAATTTCCCTCCAACGTTTGCGCTCTTCAAAAAGGAGAGCGGCTTCAGCCTCTGCTTTTCTTTTCCAACCAGCAACAGACCACTCTTCAGTTTTTTGGTCACTCTCAAACTTGGCCCGATCAGCTTCCAGTTTAGCCCTCAACAGGGCAGCTCGGGCCTCATCTTCAGCAGCTTTCTTCTTGGATGCCTCAAAAGCAGCCCATTCCTTGTGCATACTATGCCACTCACGCACTATACGATGTGTAGTGGACGTATAGGTAGCAACTTCTTCACGATAAGCATGGTAAGTTTGCTCGTGAGGACGTCCTTCTTGAAATTTGATCTCTCCAGGAAGAAAGGTTCCTTGCAGCCAGTCACGGCACACACGCCAGTCAGAAAAGGTATCACCTTTTCTTAGTTTCCACACTGACGCATGAATCTCATCCGCCTTTTTCTCCGAGTAGCATTTGTAATAATAATCCCCTGGAGTTTCATCTGGGCGGATAGGAGAATTCTCCTCACTGTGCGAAGAGAAACCCTAATCACTAGGACTCCTAACAACATTCACCGGCGCAGGAGTGGCACCAGAGGCAGGGATAGTAATCACTGGGTCTTCACGAACTGACTTTCCCTTCTCTGGATCACGTGCCACAACTTCATGAGACTTAGGATGCGTAGCATCAACATCCGCAGTCTTGGGATCCACTACCTTCTCTAAATCAGCTTCAACAGACTTTTCAGGATTTCCCGTTTCAGCAATCTTCTCCGCCTCTTCTTCAATGGCTTTAGCACCTTCTAGTTGTTCACTAATCGGTGCACGAGGTGGCGAAGGCGGGAGGTCCTCATTAACAACAGACGATGGCTACGCACTAGCAGTTGGAGTTTCCTTTTCTGCAAGAGAAAAATGCATCTTAACGTTTAATGCACAGAAAGGACAAAATGACACCTGTGTGGGAATCTATTCGAAGCAGAGATACAATGTACCTGTGGACACCTGGTGTAATGTTTGCCCTCTTAGTAGGTATGTCTCACCAAAGAATGTAGCTCAGGAGGGGTTATCTATGTTGTCGAAAGTTGCGGATGTCTTCCAGCAAGGTATTTGGAACTGGCCTGAAGCTTGGAGAGATGTTTACCCGGTATTATTTTAGCTACAACACCTTCGCCTAACTAATAACAGTTACAATGTTGTGTTGTGGAGAGACAGAAACGGTAAAGATAAACCATACTCGGTAAAACTTGTGTGGGAATCTATTCGAAGCCGAGATACAATGTACCAGTGGACGTATGCTGTCTTGTCTTCTTTTCTCGTCCCAAGGCATGCCTTTAACTGCTGGTTAATTTTTAAACGGAAGCTATGGACCCAGGACAAGATAAGGCATTGGAACTGTACGGTTAAAGGATCGATGAACATGATGTGTTGTTTACTTTGCTACAATGACTTAGACTCGCATAATCATCTTTTCTTTGAATGAAATTATTCAAAGAAAGTGTGGATATCCATCAGGAAAAAAACGTATCTGGATGATGTTGAAGGAACGTGGGACGATGTATGCAACTGGATGATTCCTAGATCTTGGTCAAGATCGATTAAATCAACAATTGGAAAGCTTCTTGTAGCGGCTGCGGCTTACTTCATTTGGCAGTAGAAGGAACCTAAGATTCTTTAAAAATCAGTTAAGACCGCCGGAACAGTTAGTGGAGTTGATTACTAATATGATCCGTTTGAGACTTCATTCGTATAAGTATAAAAGGACGCAACGGGTAACCAAAGTGCTGGAAGACTGGAAGCTAGCATCCATGGATATGTTTGAAGAAGATTAAGTTGGTTCATAGTTGATCTTGTTTTACCTATTGTATAGGTCTTATTTTGTTCTTAGTTGATCTTGTTCTTTGTGTTTAACTCTTTTGTGGCATGTCACAAAGAGAACTAGAGTTGTGGTTTGCTTCTCTACTTGTTTTTATGTGTTGAGTTATAAAATCACCGGGGTAAAACCCTTTACCCAAAAAAAAGGAGAAAATGAAAAGACACTCACCTGGAGGAGGTTTCGCAATAAAGGCATCAAGATTGCCTCTTCTGCTAATCTTTCTTCTCTGAGCCTTCTTGGCAGGCTGCGCCTCAGCTTCAACTTCAACCTGTTTTCTTTTCCCCGCCTTTGTCTTCAACAAAGGCTCTGGACTTGACTCTAAGTCAATTGGGTCATCAGGATTTGAGGCAGGAATGTCAGCACTATCCCAGGGCTCCGCTTTCGGCTTCTTCACAACTACAGGCGCAAGACCTTCCAACGAATCAAACACCACTACATAGTCACACCAGGAGTCAGAGGAATGGCGCGTACCTTTCTTCTCTCCCTTGACATTTTTGGCTTTTGACGATTGGGATTTCGCCGCGTCAGTCTTTTTTAGTGCAATATTAGCAGCCGGCGCACGTTTTTTCTTCTCATGGCCTATACCCAGGTTAGTCAGCTCACCTACTTAAAGAAGAAAAATATTGCAATATTACCCCCACGCGCAAAGACAACAAAGAGTAATATTGCAATATCAACCAAAACTCAAAGTAAACTTACCAGCACCAGTTGGGGGTTGCATGGCCAGATCTTCATCTCGCGGAAGGGCAAAATTTTTAACTATTTGCAAATACCAAAGCTCCTCATCAGCCTTTTTGGGATAGTAGCAAATTCAAAAAAAAAGAAGAAAAAGAGACGAAGAGACAGAAAAGAAAGAAAATCCCAAATCTTACTTTTACCATCTTCCATGTATACTGGCTTATCTTCTCGATCCATCCGCCAGAAGAGACTCATGCCAGCACCAACTAGGGCTATCTCTGGAAGCTCAATCGACGGAACGTCCTTAAAATCCTGGTACCAAGTCTCCGAAAAAGGAATTTGTATGGTCTCTGTTGCAACGTCTTCTTTACCTCTGAAGGTCATCTTCATTGGAATCACACCGGCTTTAATAAAGAAGAATTTCGGTTTCCAGTCATGAAAAGATTTCGGGGGGTGCAACAAAATCTTTTTTGCCGAAGCACGTTGGACAAAGGAGTAAAAACCCTGGGAACAATGCACTTGGTGCAACACTCGGAAGCGGTTAACCGTCGGCTCGATATGCATCGACCGGCAAAGGAATTCGAAATGACAAACCCGGACCATTCCAATAGGATGCATTTGAGAAATATGAAATTTATAGTACAAAAGAATTTCAAGGAAAAACTTCGTTACAGGCAATCAAAAATTGCCTGCAGCAAAAAAAAATCCCAAAAAAGGGTAATGTACCCGACCAGAGCATCTGCCGCCGTCTGACCCTCATCAGGATATCGAGCATCCCAACTATCAGGGAACTTAAAATTTTGAACCATGCTGTCGAATGTTTCCCTAGACCACTTCAATGGTGGAAGACCGGCAGACATTTCTTCGGAGGAATCTTCGGGGTGTTCTCCGGTAGACATAGGGCAAGAAATTTACAGTTTCAAAAAAAGATATCGGAGAAGAAGAGTAGGATTCAAAGAGAAATACTATCGAAAGGAGGTAATAAGAGAGTTTATATACCTACCGCCATCAACGACCTAGAAAACCGTAATAGCACCTTTTTCGGAAAAAAACACGGTTATCTAAGCGTCAGGGGCGAGTGGAAAAAACCAAAACGCGAGCTCACGTGCACGTGTAAACCACGATTGATGACGTACAACTGACAAGTGACAGCCTGTCACTCAAACTGTCATACGTCTACAGTCCCACTGTACCTTTCACCTGCCAAGGGTCAAACTTTTTAAATTTGAAATCATGAGCAATTCAACTTAACAAAGTATCTTCCTCAAGAAGATTCTCCACGTTCCGCGCCAAAACTTCCAAAAGCTCAAGTCCCATTTCTCTTATATAGTCTAGTACTCCACTTATTTGCATACGAGCAACACTGGACTGGGGGACTTGAAGGGGTAAGGTCCCAAAAACCTTGCTGAGGCACATTGGACCATACCACATCTTCACCACAATAAACCCTCTTTAAGGGAATCTTGTGCGGTTGCGCACCGGTTCTAAAAGAGAACTTGAAAGAAAACAGTCTTCAACATCCGCGCGCCAAGAGGGAACTAATAACACATCCTTGCGCAAGTTCATATGACAGAATAGTTGGGAATAAAACCCTAACAACATCTCTGTTCAAATATCATCCAGACTTGAACAGAAAGTAACCTTTCTGTTACAACAGAATTTGCATGAGGCAGAGCCACATAGGATTACAGCTGTAAACCTTCTAGAAGGCCCTATCGTGCACAACCATTCGGTTATAACCGAATGGCCACGTGGCATCATCCTGAGCGCCCCTCAAGGTCACGATGATGGCACTAAACTGAAGAAGGATCCACATTCACCCACTTTCCACGTGGCATCTCCCCAACCATTGATCATGCCCACAATCCATGTGCATAAGCATCAAGATGAGGATTAACTGCAAAAGAAATAACCGCTTACGGAAAATGCTTTCCGTTTTCTCTCCCGTCAACAAACTTTCCCGCCCAAATTTGGTTATAAATAAGGACAATTCAGGTACAATCTCTCAAGTTACTCTCACTTCACTTTCACTGTTACTTCTTCTTCTTCATTCCTATACTTATTCTCACGCCGGAGGGTGGTCACGGAGAGAACCCCATTCTCCCCGTGGCGAGTCTAACGGTTGTTTGTTTTGCAGTTATTGTTCGAAGAAGGAGCTTAGCCAAACCCCGAATCAAACAAGAGGACTCACCCTTTTATGCAGAACTAAACCCCTGGTCCGATTGATTCCGGTCATTTGAACCAGTGTTTCTTCAACCTAGCACAACAGGGGCAGCAAGGTCAGCTTCGGATCGAACACTTTGTTGACATGACTTAGGTTAGCTACCTACAAATATAATAAGTAACTACTAAACACTTCAACTGACTGTTTCGGGTTTGGAATAGTGGAAAACTCTTGAGAAACAACCTACTTTATAACTGTAATCTAAAACATGTGAACTCACTCATCATTATGTGTTGACACTTGTTCTTGCATGTCTTTCTCAGGTTGCTAAGGTAGCACACATCAGGACTAGAATGCATTTCGAAGTTGCATTGTTTTCATCAAATATTTAGACACAACTTTAAACTACATTAGCCATTATGATTTTGTAATTGTTTACGCTTCCGCAACTAATTTGTATAAACAGTATTTTCTCATGAATGAGCAAACAGGAATTTTTTTTTTTCAAAACCCATATAGTGGTCGTTCAATATGACTAATGGCTGTGATCCTGGTTTGTCACATGCCTTGCGGTAGAACTCCGTATGTGGAATTTGAGGGTGTGACATTTAACCTTAACGTGCTGCTCAAATCGCCACTTCCACTCTGGAAAGTTTTCAGCACTCAGCAGTCTTGGAACTCTAGTCGTTGTTCCTATGATAAAGTCCAGCTCTTGATGTTTGTTCATGGCAGCCAGGTCAACAGTTTGATTTGTGGAAGTCATTTTATAATATTTTAAGTTAAAGTGTCAAATCAGCGTGTATCAATGTCGTTTCGAGTCGAAACTAGAATGTGTAGCAACCTTCAGTAGAAACCCAGTCGAGATCACAGATTTCGAGTCAGAACAACAGGCAACTTGAATCGAAATCTCTCGATTGCGAGTCACAAGAAGGCACCAGTTGAAATCTCTTGATTTCGAGTAAACTCTCTAGTCGTAACCACCAATCGGAATCACGAGTCGGAACCACTAACCACTAGTAGCAACATAAGTCAGAACAGTGAGTCGAAACCCTGAGTCAGAATCTTAATTTCGAGTCGTCAATGACAGACCAAGTCGCAACCTCCAGTAGCTTTTGAGTCGGAACCTTGAATCCACAACTCAAATCACAGCAGACTGCGAGTCGAAACCTAAAAACAAATTGTTAGAAACTTTTGACTCGCAATCCCAAACAATCCGGACCTTCGAAATTCAAAAGACTTATCGAAATCTTTTGAATGATTTGCAACCAACTCTCCTTGATTTCAGCAAACAGATCTGAGAAATCCCGAAACCAAAATTGCACAAATTTATGAATTTTGATGAACACTTTATGAACAGACTATGAACTCAGCAAGTCGAAACCTTCAAATCAGCAACGAAGTAACTCAGAACCTCCCAAAAACAACAGTAAACACAATCTAAACCTTCAAATCAGCCTTGAAAAACAGATTAGTACCAAAATCACAGCCGACCTTGAATCCTGTTGATATCGATCGAACCAAGAAAAAAGGTTCTTGGCTCTGATACCAATTGTAAGTCCCGTAAATGGATCTTTCAATGATATCAACAATAATCTAGTGTTTGTGCGGAATCCAAACACGAGATGATTCAAGAACAATAAACCACAATCAATATTAAACCAAATAACTTATCTTGCATTCACCAATTAAGGAGACTGGTACAAGACACAAGAGGGTTTTCGGCTGGCTCTTTAGGAATCGCATAAACTGATCAACCCCAAAACATCATTAGGGGTTTGATTATATACTAACCACTTGGGCCTAAAGCCCTTATCCAAGCCCAACCGAAACCTAGACCCTAACCACGAGATTTCGACCCAAAACATAAGTTAAACGTAACTACAAGCCCAATCCAATAACCCCTACTATGCATAAACCTTCAGGTTCCAACAAAAACATTGATAAAAATTATAAGCACGTTGCAACTGTACATTATTAACATAACAAAAATGGTAAAGTGCGTCTTCAATACTATTCATAACTCGATTTTGAATATAAATTATATCTAGACGTAGATAATAGCAAAGATGTTGAAAGTTATTAGCAAAGAAAAATATGCTTAGTAAGAGATTTTAATAATAAAAAAGTAATAAAAAATCAAAATGTTTGTTACTATTGATGAAGCTTGTAAATTCATATTCATGAATTATATATAGAGTTAAGTTCTCGTACAAAGTGTCTTATCGTACAAAACGCACGAAAGACATGAAAAAGCCAAAAAACCTGGTGGCATTTTCGTAATATTTACTCGTAGAGTAATTATTAAAATTACTCTACAAATGATCTTGTAGGGTAATTTTGATCTTATAGAGTAAGGGGCTGTTTGACAACATCTGAATGGTTAAGTGCTGAACCAGTAAAAGGTCTGAACCATTAAGTGTTGAACCAGTAAGAGGTCTGAACCATTAAGAGCCTGTATAATGCTTAACCGTTCAGAGGCAAATGTCTGACCAATTCAGATTAGAGGACTTAACCATTCAGACTTTGTATAAATCTTAACCATTCAGAGGCAAATGTCTTAACCATTCAGAGGAAAATGTCTTAACCATTCAGACATCTGCTCGTGAAACAAACAGTCTGAACCACTAAGTGTTGAACCAGTAAGAGATCTGAACCATTAAGAGCCTCATTAAGAGGTAAACAAACAGCCCCTTTTGTAAAATGTTTTTGTAGGGTAATTTTGATCTTGTAGAGTAATTTTGTAGAGTATCATAATTACTCTACAAATGATTTTGTAGAACAAATTTTGAAATATATGTTGTTTGATAAACTTGCAGAGTAATTTTGATACACTTGTAGAATAAATTTTATGGAGGATAATTTTGATACACTTGTAGAGTAATTTTGATAATTACCATACAAGATCAAAATTACTCTGCAAGATCAAAATTACCCTACAAGAACATTTTACAAAATTACTCTACAAGATCAAAATACGAGTAAATAATTACGAAAATGCCACCGCGTTTTTTTACATTTTCACTCTTTTCGTACGTTTTGTATGATAAGGGTATTTGTATTTGATCTTTTGTCAATATATATAATCTAATAATATTATGGGTAAATTACACTTTTCGTCCTTTATGTTTGTAGTAGGTTGCAATGGATAACCTTTAACTTTAATAATTACAGTCACAATCCTTTATTTGGAAAACACATTACATCTTTCGTCCTTTAGCACTAACCAAGTTAAAATTTTTAGTTATGTCTATCCACTTAAGGGTATTCTGGTCATTTCATGTTTTATTTAACATGTTCATTAATAAATAAAATCTGGCTAGGGTTCCGTTGCAGCTCCTTCATTTTATTAACAAAATCCGGTTGTTGCATATACAATCTCGTAGCCGGATCAGTCGTAAGCTTCACCCACATATCCGGCCCAAACGCATCTCCAAACAAACTATTTATTGGCGCACGTGACTCTCGTGCCTCACGCGACCTATAACTCGCCGACTGAGCTGACTCAGCATTCGCCAGTCCAGATTTCAATGTCTTACTACTCGGATCGATTTCTAAACCTTTCTTATACGTCTCTGTCGTACTGTTTTAACCCCTGGTAAGCCGTGCCGCGCCGTGAGTAGCCTTTCACCCAATTCGGCTTCAGATCGACTGTTTTTTTTTTGGCATCCGAAAGTGCTTCTGAATACTGATTTAGAGATGCGTATGCGGTTGAGCGGTTAGAGTATAACACGTGGTTGTTTGGGGATAAATTGATGGCATCAGTGAAGTGTTTGATGGCGTCTGTGAAGTTTCCGGCGGAGATGGAGGCTTTAGCTTCATCGGCCATGTGTTAGTGGTAGTTTGTGACGGTGTGCGGTTGTGGATTGTTGGAAGATTTGATTTTGATTTGGATGATTAGAGAGAGTGTGGGGGAAATTAGGGTTTATACGAGGACGATGAGTTTGATGAGAAAGGTTAAAGCGTGTTGGGGAATATATGTTTTTATATATGTAATATTTTTAGTTTTATTTAATAATAAACTTTTTAAAATAAAAAAATGAAATGACTAGAATACCATTAAGTGGATAGACATAACTGAAATTTTTAACTTTGTTAGTGTTAAAGGACGAAAGATGTAAAGGGTTTTCCAAATAAAAGATTGTGAATGCTATTAATGAAGTTTAAGGCTATCCATTGAAACTCGCTACAAACATAAATGATGAAAAATGTAAATTACCCTAAGAGTTAATAGCCAAAATGGTCCTTGAGGTTTACTCACTTTTGCCACTTTTGTCCAAAATCCAAAAATTTTAAATCTGGGTCCCTAAGGTTTGCATTTTGTTGCCATTTTAGTCCAAATTTTAAAAACCCCATTTTTTTACTGTTGCAACCAGCCTATTTTGTCCTTTTGTGCAGGGGTATTTTGGTATTTTTTAAATTTCATTTGTTGTAAATTCATTTAAATGTTTAGTTTTTTTTAGCAATAAAACCGATATCAACTCTCTCTCTTCTCTCTCTCTATAGCACCACCACCACCACCGCCACCTCCTCCCCCTTCTCACCACCGCCACTCCGGCGTCGTCCCATCCAACAGTCACACCCACACCTCCTTCCTCGTTTACCGGCGACCAACGCCGTTTTTCGGTGACAGCCGACACTCCGATTTCAGGCCTACACACACATATGTTCAGGAGATCAGAGAGAGAGAAGAGAGAAGAGAGAAAGGAACTCCGATGACGGCGGCTCCGCCGCTATGACGACAGTGTTGGTGAAATTGATGATGATCGATGATTGGGGTTTTTGGTTATGATGATGAATCTGTAACACCCCAAAAATGGGTTTGGTAATTTAAACCCGGTTAATATAAAGGAACGGGTAAAAATACCATTAGGGGTAAAAGTAAACCCGTAAATGAATAATAACTAGGAATAATTAACCTAGTTGATTTTAAATATCGTTGGTATCAAACGGAGAGTTTTAGCCCTATTTAATTAAAACGAAACAAGAGGGACCAAAGTGGGATAACTTGAAAGTGGTTTTAATAAATGAAAATAACACACACACACACACACACACACACACTTCGTGTGTGTTCTGTGCGTGATCAGGGGAAGGCTCTAGAGAACCAAACCCTAGTTCATCATATATCACCCAATTGAAGGAGGAATCGGGGCTCAAATTCAAGAAGGAACATGAATTAACGATCACCCAAGCTAGGGGATCATAAGGTATGTCGAATTTTGATGTTTAATGAAGTTGAGAAATCTGGATACTCATCACTAGTGGTGATTTATGTATGAATCATGAAGGTTATGCCCAAATTAGTGATGTATGCACGTTTAGGAACAAACCCTAAGCGAAGACTTTGAGTAAATTGCTAGAATTTAGGTGTTTGAATGAATTACCACACTTAGTTAAGTGGGTTTATGTTTAATCCATGAAATGGTATGAACTTGATTAGGAATATGTGTAGTATGTGATGGGTATTTGTATATAGAGTGATTATGGTATGGAATTTGTATGATGTTTACTTGTGTTGATAAATGAAGGTGATAATTAGGAAGAAACACATGAAATACTTGTACATTAAGCTTAGGAAGTAGTACACACACCAAGTGTTTGATGAAATGTCTAAATGACAATAATATGTGAAATTGTATGCAATTAATGGGTAAACATGTATAGAATGTGGTATTAATGAAATTGATAGTAAACTAACATGAGGAATGTATTTTAGATATAGTTCATGTAAAGATTATGTTAGGTTGATGTTGAGTATGCTTTATGTTTGTTTGAATTGACTAATGAAAGTCATACGTGAGATATGAAATTGATATGATCGTTCATACGCACAATCATATATGCTAACCAGAATGTGAATGTAATGACATGTACGGATAGGAGTCATGTCAACGTGGACACAAGCATGGAAGGGCAACGGGCCAAGGATAAACACGGAAGCTATGCTTGAACTCGGACGCACGAGGTAAGTGAACTCCGAACTTACCCTTTTGCTTGTTAATGTATTTATGATATATGGTAATTATTGAAGGTAACGTAAGAAGGTATGAATCGTTGTTATTACTAAGTTAAGTTTTAGTCTAAATGGGTCGGAAGTGGTTAAGAAAGAAATTCGATTAAGTTTGGGTAAGAAAGGGAACTTACATAATGAATTATGCATAAACATGAATTAAGGAGTTATATATAAACATGAATTAAGGAGTTATATATGTAGGATGTAAATTGTAAGTACGGGTGTGAATAGAAAATGAATACATGCTTGAGAGAGGTATATAATTATATGCTTGAATGAATAAGACGAGTTATGCGTATTTGAGGACACGTCCATATGAAAGGAAGCTAATGATACTAACCGTTTTTCTATTGAGAATTAATGTGAAGCATAGGCAGGTTAACAATGGAAGTAAAGGTTGACTCTGCAATCCGATGCGAGTGATCGAACGGATGGATGAAGGAGCTAGTATAAGAGAAAGCATGATATGTGGACGCTTTATTATGCATGTGTTAATGTTTTTGTATTATGTCACCGGTTACTAATGATGAAATTGAATGTGGTGACTGCAGGTTGTACAGGGTTATGGATATTTCATCAAGGATTGTACGCGGTTGAAGATCGAGTCAAGACATGGATTGTACGTGGGTGTGTATGTGGTCACTTAATCCGATATATGTATGTTAGTTGTTAATCAAATTTTAGAAAGGGACTAATGTATTTAAGTGAAAGAAAGAATATCATTAAAGAAATTTTAATTATGTGTTTTCCGCTGCGAATTTTGGGTTTTAACGTGTTAGGGCGTTACAGAATCGCTGAAGTTGTCAATGATGAAGATGAACAGCTGATTGATTGATGCTGATGAAGGAGGTTCGAAGTTTCGGCAGCGGCTGTAGTGATGAAGGTGACTTTTGACGGCGTCGACGACAGAGCAAAGACGACGGCAAACCCCCGTTCATCTCATGAGCACTTGGTCAGTTGTGTTCCTCTGTATTTGTTGTAAATTCTTGTAAAAAAATTTTGAAGCTGTGAATACATATAATTGTTAACTGTGTAGGAATCGTTCGCGTAAATAAATAAAATAAACAAATTTTATTACTGATTACAATACAGAAATAAAGAAAGCTGGAAACAAAATTACTATTACAACTGAAAAATCAAAATACAAGAAATGTAGAAGAAGCAGATTGGATGAGTCACGTGTACACACGCTTCCCTTAAAACAAATTCCGAGTCTCCCAAGAGTACTCGTTTTGTTTCCCAGGGTACAACAGCCTAAGCAGCGTACTGCCGGAGCTGGCCTATAACCCGAAGGTTACCTTGAAGAGAGAAGGATGAAGATCAGTAAGCTGTAGAGAACTGTTTGCATATGATGTTGTGTTGCTGGTGTACTTCTGCAGTGGGTATGGAGCTGTATTTATACAGCTCCTAAGTCGAAACAGTCAAAAGAAATTAAGGAGAGGTATAAATTGCATTAAACGTCTTCACCGGAAAACGGCGTTGGTCGCCGGTAAACGGAGCTCCTTTCTCTCTCCTCTCTCTCTCTCTCTCTCTCTCTGATCTCCTGAACATACGTGTGTGTAGGCCTGAAATCGGAGTGTCGGTTGTCACCGGAAAACGGCGTTGGTCGCCGGTAAACGAGGAAGGAGGTGTGGGTGTGACTGTTGGATGGTTGAAAATTATGGATGATGATGAATCACTGTTCTAGGATTTATGGATGATGATGAATCGCTGAAGTTTCGATGATGAAGATGAACATCTGGGTTTTGATCTGCTGGTTGCACAAAAGGAATTGTATTTAAAAATGACCAAAATACCCCTGCACAAAAGGACAAAATAGGCTGGTTGCAACAGTCAAAAAATAGGGTTTTTGAAATTTGGACTAAAATGGCAACAAAATGCAAACCTCAGGGACCCAGATTTAAAAATTTTGGATTTTGGACTGAAGTGGCAAAAGTGAGCAAACCTCAGAGACCATTTTGGCTATTAACTCTTACCCTAATATTATTATCACAAAAGTTTATTTATAACTTGTGTTAATTTGAACAACATTATTCTTAATTTTAGCAAGTGACGTAGAGAGAGTGACGGAGCGCACTAAACTAAACCGGTGGGAGTGGGTGACACTGTCACGTGAACACGCGTCGGTGGAATTCAACGGTTGGCTTCACTTCCACGCTAACAGCCAAACCCACTCATCCCATCTTTTAAAGTAACCAAAATTCCCCATTATTATTTTGTTCCATTAACACATAATTTATACCCCACTCCACCTTTGAGATTAATTAAACAAATTACTTACACGGAGTCTATAATTATATCTATGTAAATACTATAGTCTTGATTCTATCTTTTTTTTTTTATTTTAATATGTACTTTTGGTTTAGTTAATCACCCACGTTATGTTTTTGCTTCTTGACACTATTAGTGTTTAATGTTAAATTTTTCTAAAAACACGATAAAATCATCTTTACTCCTTCCCATTCAATCTCTTTTCATCGCAAGGGCGTGAATTTATGACACGACACGAATCTAATATAAAATTTGCGTGTTTGGATTTAGTCTAAACGAGTTCAGGTTGAGCATGTGAACCCGTCTAGCTAAACATGTCGGGTTTACGGGTTGACCCGTTTAACCCATTTATATTTTATGATATTTTGTTTACAATATTATTAATGTCATAAATTAAAATGGGTGTATATTTTTATGTTATAATTATAACTTAAAAAGAGAAAGCTGATATAACAATTTATAATTTAAATGTAATTGTATTATGTACATTTGTGTTTTCTTAGTAACTTTTAATTTTAATATATTAATTTGAGGTCGTGTTCAGGTTCATATGTATGACTTGATTTTCGTGTTCGGGTCGGGTTCGGGCCTGGTTAAACCCGCTAACATGCAAACACGACCCGTTCAACACTCCTACCTCTCTCTCTCCATTCTCATCCTATGCCCCTTTAGATTTCGAGCCATGGATTCTGGTTGAATCGTTTTTTTTTTCCGGGCAACAGAATTTGTCATTGCCTAAAAAATAGGCGAACCCAACATTGAAAAAGAAAGGGTTAGAAAACATCGATAATGAACACAATGTTGTCCAAAAGTTTATAAAAATGGAAAAATTCAACAACGTGATACCAAGAAATGCTTGTAAACACAACTACGCAAAAATATTACACAAACCTACATTAGGGTGAAGGGTCGCAGGAAGACGATCAGAGGTAGAATTTAGATCAAGACCAATGCTAAAGATTAGTTATATGAGATTCAAAAACCTAACGCATGTAACATGTTAGTGTTAAGGATTAAAAAATGTTACGATTAAAGACGTAATTTTTACAAAAGTATGAATTAAAAATGTAATAGAATTTACCATGTATACTATCCATGTAATAATGTTTCATTAACTTGTTTACCTTTTGGATTATAGCAAAGTGGTAATTTCTATAAGTTTTCAGACAGATAGGGAGATGAGTTAAATCGGGTTCAATTTTTAAATGAGAAGTGGAAGGTAAAAATATATTGAAAATAACTATATGATTTTGTAGTGACATATTTATAGAATCGTACTTTAAGTAATATTTTTTCTACTAAAAAAAGAAAAACAGATATTTTTTTTTCTAACTTAACATGACATGCATAACTAATAAGCAATGTTTTAAAAACTGGTTTATAACAGCCGGTTAAATCGGTTAAACCGGATGCCGGAAGCTTGGACGACATGAATCATACCGGTAAACTGGGGGAACGGTAAAAAAGTTGTACCACCGGTAAATTTGGTTATACCGTTTTAAACCGGCATACCGGTACCGGGTCAAAGTTTAAAATTTGGACTTTTAATCTTTTATAAGTCTAAAAAGGTGACGATTTACCTTCTTAGTAAAACCTTGCGCCTAAAAATGTACCAATAGTGAATTTTTTGATTATTTTTTATTATGGATTATATTTAGGAATATTTTTTATTATGAAATGATGTGGTTTTAGACAATTTTTGAATAAAAATTGTATTTTATAGTTTTATGGGGTTAACTAGTCAACCCGGTTGAACCGCCCAGTACAACCGGTTGAACAATTTTTAGCCTAGTCCGATACGATTTAAAAACCGGTTTTTAAAACATTGCTAATAAGGCTTCTTATTCACCACTTGTGGTCTAGTGATATGAGGTTTGAGTTTTTTGGTGGAGAACCAAGTTTAATCCTCACTTGTGTCACTTTTGATGGAGTAAGGCAATGAATGATTAGAGCTAAGCCTTGTGTGAGGTTGTCGGTTCGTATCCCGAGTCCACCCAGGTTTTCGTCCCACCATGTGTTACGCCAGGGAGTTCTGTTTTTGTGGTGGCACGACTGTCAAGTGGGAGCCAGCGGTATGTTTTCCGGGCGAACGCCCAAACCAAACTCTAAAGCCAGCCTAAACTTGGTTAAAAAAACATATTATGATTAGAGTGGGAAAATAGGGCTCTCCATTTTGAAGAGTGTAGTGACCTAACACAAGAAAATTATCGTTCAAAAAAACTAATAAGGCTTCTTTTAATACAAGAAGGGACACTGGTATTTGAAAATCAATAGTTTAAAACAAAATGTGTAAAACCTTTCGAAATTATTTTTGCAAAATACTATTACCATGATGATAATATATTTATATCATATTTAGGGCATAAACATTGCTAATAATTATACAAAAAAAAGTATGCATGAATCATACTAAGGGGCTGTTTGGTAGCCTCTGAATGATCATTAAGAGGCTACCTCTTAATGGAACCATAAAAAATTTTACCAATGAGAAGGTAGAAAAATGTGACATGTGATGATTTACCATTCAGATGTTATCTCTTAACCATTCAGACTTGAGGTTACCTCTTATTCATTCAGAGGTTTTAAACCATTAAGAGGTAGCATCTGAATGGTCATTAAGAGGCTAACAAACAGCCCCTAACACATCAAGTTCACTGAAAATATAGAGTCACTTAGGGGGTGTTTGTTTTTTCTTCTAACATCTTCAAGGAGCTAATGTCTGCAGGCGCGCAGACGTTACCCCTTGAAGACTGTTTGATTTTTTTTTAAACAGATCTGAAAATAGCTTCTTCTATCTTAAAAAAAAGCTAGAAATCCTTTCTTCAAACATCTTCAAACATCAGAACTCAACAACTCTCCCATCCTCCCCAATTTAACCCCACCCCCAAACACCAAATCCAATTTCAAACCCTAACCATAACCAAATCCCCAAAATCAACCCAATCCACATGGACGCCTACTGCTCCGACTGCCGGAAAAGCACCGAGGTGGTCTTCGATCACTCCGCTGGAGACACACAGTCTGCTCGGAGTGCGGCCTCGTTCTCGAATCGCACTCAATCGATGAGACCTCCGAGTTACCAGTGATTTTTTGCTCAATGATGGTGGATTATCCACGGTTATTTCCAAACCGAACGGTGTTACCAGTGATTTTTTGTCTAGTTCGTTAGGACGGTGGCAGAATCGCGGCTTGAATCCGGATCGGTCGTTGATTATGGCGTTTAAAACCATTGCTACGATGTGAGATTGGTGTTCGATTGTCTCTTTGGTTTGGTTGTTAGAGTGTTTAAATTGGGGATCTGGATATGTTAGGGTTTGAATCTGTGATTTTGATTGGTGGAAATTGATGTTGGAATTATTGATATGATACGTGTTTAGAAGGATTTTTATAAGTTTGAAGTGAATGGTGTGATGACAGTTATCTAAGCTTCGAACATTGAGCGAAATTGATGTTGGAATTATTGATATGATAGGGTTTGAATTTGAGATAATAAGCAGAAACATATGAGCAGTTGATGTTGCTAGGAATAATCATGCTTGTAAAAATGATGATTAGTTTGTGCAGACATTATCTTTTTATAAAATCAAACAGTCTTATATTTTCAGCTTACAGAGCTTCAGACCATATCTTCAGTTGCAGACATGAAAACAGATAGAATCAGCTTGCAGACAGTTTATGTCTGCAAAAACAAACAACAACTTAGTTTACAAGAGAATTTTCAAATCATTTAACCATCGACAGTACTGCCAAAGTGCCAATATAAGGTTTTAGTCATTGTCTACAACCTTTTGACTTTATTTCCACTTGTCACGTTTCAAGTTTCATATAAAAGTTATTTGTCTGTATACAAATTTAATGAAGTTAACTCTATATTAACGATTTAAAAAAAAAATATTTTATGGAACATGATTTTTATCAAAATATAACGATTTAAAAAAAAAAAAATTTACGGAACATGATTTTTAACTTATTTTTATTCATTGTGTTAATTAATATTGTCCATATTTTCCATCAAAACATGTTTAGCTGTTTATTTTTCTTTATCCACAATAAAGACGTTTAAAATATGTTGTTGATATTTAGGATCATATATTCCTTATTAACTAAACATCTCATTATTCTATATATAAATAAGCAACAACTTTGTGCATATGTTGGTTGTACCATAGACTTAGGGAGTTTTTCAAAAAAAAAAACTTTGATTTTTCACTTTTAACCCAAGCATTTTCATATTTTGTATTTTAACCCATTTTAATTTTTTTACTTTTAACCCAAACTTTTCCATCTTTTATAATTTAACACAACACTTTATTATTTACAACTTTGGTCACCCATACTTTTTTATCTTTCGCAAGTTTTACGTTTCGTTCTAAATTTTGCAAGTTAACATGTCGTAGCGTGCATGTGAGGTTCAACGTTTTTTGCTCTGTTTTTTCATATTTGACAGACCCGTCGCAACGTGTCCATTTTTTTTCCTTTTTGACAAGTTCGCCGCAACAGGCGGGTCTTAGATCGACTAAGTTATTATTTTCTACGTTTTCCGTTTCTGGTTAATTTCTTCGCATTAACACACTGTAACGTGTGTGCGTGGTTCAACGATTTTAAATCTGCTTTTCGTTCAGTGTAACTTTTCCCATTTTATCTATTTTATTTTTACGATGTTGAGAGTCGATGTCGTTGTGGCATTGGTGCTACTTGGCACTGTTTTACGAACGTTTTTAACTTATTAATTGTTTTACTAATATTTTGTTTCGGTTTACCCCTATACTTCCCTTACTTAAAAACTATTTTTTTACGTGCATATTTTATGTACGGGTAGGTATAAATATGATTTGTTCTACATTCTGACGTAAACTTTGAGTCAGGTCAAATACAATACGTTTTCGTTTAAAGAAACCATTTTTACGTGCATATTTTTATGTACGTTTTGGTATAAATTCAAGTTATCCTACGTTTCGACGTAAACTTTTTTGGGAAATGATTCAGGTCAAATATAATATTTTTCGTGTTTATTTTATGTATGTTTCGTAAAGTTTGTTTCGAACCGAGTGGAGTCAAATTATGGTTTCTTTTTCTCTTTTTTTTCGAAAGCTCTAATTAATCCATTTCGATTACATGTGCAGATTTTCATTCATACCCGTTACGTTTCCTATGTATGAGTTGGGTCACATATAATACGTTATGATTGTTCAATATGAATTTGATTTACTTTACGTTTGATCAAATCACAATGCTTATACAGGTTACATTGAGTTCAACTGAATACGTCGAAATGTGTGTTTTCATATGGTTAATGCATCATATAACGTTTGGACCAATTCATTCGATGTCTATGATGTACACGCGCCGCAACGCGGGCGGGTCTTAATCCTAGTTTTAGTTTAAATTATATTTTTTTTAGAGTAAACTTCCGTTTTTGGTCCCTGTGGTTTGGTCACTTCAACGGTTTTGCCCCAAACCTTTAAAAATAGTCATTTTACTCCTTGATCTATTTAACTTATCTCCGTTTCACTTTAACGGTTTTGCCCCAGACCTTTAAAAATGGCGAGATGGTGGTGATGGCAGGGAAGTGGCGGCTGGATGGTGATGGTTGCCGGTTAGAAGAGGGAGAGAGGTGGTCGGTTAGAAGACGGAGAAAGTTTGACGGTGGTGGTGTGGCCGCGATAGTGGTGGTAGTACCCATCTATTTCGCTCAGATCTGTTTGTGATGGTGGCGGCATCAATTGGCGGTGGTGGTGATGGGGTTAGATGGTGGTGGGTAGCGGCAAGTTTAGATAGAGATAAAGTGAATGGTGGTGATGGTTTTTCACTTGATGATGGAGATGAGAGGTTACAGAGAGAAAGAGGTTATAGAGAGAGAAGGGGTGCTTTGTTATTTCTTATATAATAATAATATACTAATATAATCTTTACTTGTACCATAATACCTTTAGTTTTATACTTAAAGTTACCAAATTACCCTTCTAGTTAACATACAATGTGGATGAAGTTAAGACCGTGGAGCAAACTGGTGATAAAACCGAAACATCAAGGAGTAAAATGTCTATTTTTAAAGGTTTGGGGCAAAACCGTTAAAGTGACCAAACCACAGGAAGCAAAACGGAAGTTTACTCTTTTTTTTATTTATGAATCTTACATAATTTTGTTTAAAAAATCGAAATAACCGAAAAACCGAACCGAACCGAACCGGTGTAAAAACCGAAAAAACCGAAACCGAAAAAAACCAAAACCGAACGGTTTTCAAAAACCGAAAACCGATATTTTGGTTTCGGTTTTAGTTTTGCCTAAAATTCAAACCGAACCGAACCGTGCACACCCCTAACTTACAATGCGTATTATCATTTGATGTAGCGTGTTAATATATGATTAGGGTGAAGGGAGTGGTTAAACAGGTGAAAGTGGCAAACTTTAAAATGGACCAATCAGAGAGTGCCACGTCAGAGAGGGTAAAAAGTTTAAACTTTGCTGAAAAGTGTTGGCAATGGTTTAGACACTTGAAAGTGGCAAACTTTTTTTTAAATTATATGTTAAATAAAAACAAATAAAACATTAAATTAATAAAAAAACAATTACATTAAAAAGAAACTTAAAAAAAAACTTAAAATTCATAAAAATTACACGACACTAAAACAACGCAACCCCTAAAAAAATTAAAAATTACACTACTCTTCGTCAGAATCAACCAACAGGTGGGGAAAATCTTGACTTGCGAGATGAACCGTGAGATCGTGTTTAAGTCTCCAATGCGTATCTTCATCCATTAGCTCGCCCAACACCCTATCATCAAACGCGGGCTCGACCGGAGGATCCCGAATGTGTACCGGTGTAATCGCGTTTCCGTCGTCTTTTAAAATCATGTTGTGTAAAATAATACACGTGTACACAACATTCCTAATTTTTTTAACCGTCCTTGCTCGCATCGGCCGATTCAAGACACCCCATTTTGACTTCAAAACCCCAAAAGCCCTTTCGACGTCTTTTCTTGCCGCCTCGTGTTGCCTTTTGAACATCTTTTCGTCTACTTCTTGAGGGTATGGGATCGATTTCACAAACACGGACCATTTTGGGTAAATTCCATCCACGAGCAAATAACCACGTTTGTAATAATGGTTGTTGACGTAAAATGGACATTTTGGCGCGGTTCCATTTCGTTCCGTTAAGAATAACAGCGATTGTCCTAGCACATTGATATCGTTCTGCGAACCCGGTGGACCGCAAAAAGCATGCCAAATCCATAAATCTTGAGACGCCACTGCTTCGAGCATAACAGTCGGGTATCGGTGATCTCCTCTCATATACTGCCCTCGAAGCTCGGTGGGACACATTCGCCAGACGAAATGGGTGCAATCAAGGCTACCGAACATACCTGGAAGGTGATGTTGTTCTTCATGTGCGTCGTATAACAGTGTCATGTCGTGGCTTGTCGGCCTACGTAAGAACTCCGAACCATATATTCTGCAAACCGTTTCGCAAAAATATTCTAGGCACTCGCGGGAAGTTCTTGCGGCCATATGCAAGTACTCGTCTCCTTCGTCTGGAGGGTTACCGGTTGCGAGCTGTTTAATAGCTGATGTAACCTTTTGCAGCGGCGTAAAGCTCCTCCGACCTCGCGCATCGTAGGCCTCTTGAAAGTATGCGTCATTCGCTTCCACGGCGGTCACAATATTTAAAAACAACCGTTTCGACATACGGAACCTTTGTCGAAAAATTGCGTCGTTGTATTTCGGGTCTTCGACAAAATAATCCGCCATGAGGGTCTCGTGCCCAACCTCCCGCTGACGTTCAATGTATCTCCTTTGGTTTGATGTACCGGTGTCTTGTAGTTCGGCTTCTTCGAGTAGATTTTGGAAAAAAAGAATGCTATCATCGGACGAGTCGTCGCTACTATCGGGTGGAAACCACAACGGGAAATCATCCGCCATTTTGCGTGGCAATACTTGGGTTAGTGTTTTGTATTTTTTGGTTTGATTTGGGGGTGATTTTGTAGAATATATAGGATTAAAATGGGTTTGTTTTGAATATATAGGGTAAAACTTGAAAAATTAAATTTTTTTTTTTATTTTGAACGGCATTATAGCCGTTAAAGTGGCAACGGTCAACATGCAAAGCATGTTTGTCGATCGGTGAGGTGTAGCCGAAATCACAAGAAGGCCGCGCGGCAAAGAAGGACGGCGCCGGTGTTGCCGCTCGGCAAACCGGTTTGCCGACCCCTTCACCGCTCCACTCCCTTCACCCTTAGTGTTTTTTTTTAGTGCATCAGAAAAATATAAAAATTCTTAGTCTAATTCAATGATTAATTAATATTTAATCATATAGTATCAGAGAAAAAGGTTATGCAAGATCCTCAAAAGGTTTCCTAATAAACAACTTGGATTGATTAAATCGTTAATTAAATATTTGTAATAAAGATTACGTTCAAATAAATTCAACCACCATAATAGATACACAATGGTGATCAATTAATAAAATAAAGTGTATCAAGTTGATCCAATCAACGATCTACATCACAATTGCAAACTAGTTATAACCACACTGCATAAGTTTCTGATTCTGTTCCATGATGACTTTGGGATAAAGTTTTGTATACTAAACAAAAATAAGAGATACGATCTACTATAAAGTTTGCATTAGGTTCTCATAAAGAAAAATAGTTTAATTTATGTGCTTTTAAATAAAAAAACAGATTATTTATAAAAATTTAGTCCTCGTCGTTATTAAAAGATGGTCTTGTTATGTTTTGATTATTTGGTAACCTAAAAACCATATAAGCATGTTAAAATACAGAGTTAATGTAACACCCCGAAAACAGATTTGGAAATTAAACTACGTTAGTACTAAAAGACGGGTAAATTGTCGTTAGGGGTAAAAGTAACTCGGTGAATATTATGATTTTTAAATAAATAAGCCTAATATTAAATAAAAGCTGAACGAAAGCTTGTGGGGAAGTAAAGTTTATCAAAGCCCGAGTCAACGGGACTCAAAATAAACTAAGTCGTAGATTTCCCGAACCCACTAATTTAACTAGGAATGTTTAACATAGTTAATAAGTGGGAATATTGTTAGAAATAAGTAGGTTGTGTCCTACTTAATAAATAACCAACAAGAGGGGCCAGATTCGGGTAAATGGAAAGTTTAATTATAAAATAAACTTAAAATACAAAACACACACAAAAGGTGTGTTCTGTACGTCGACCAGAAGGTTCTCCAAGAACCAAAACCCTAATCTCACTTAGAATCATCAAATTGAAGGTCCAAATGGAGTCAAAATTCACAATTGAACATGGATTAATGATCACCCAAGCTAGGGGATCATAAGGTATGTAAAATCTTGACATTTGGTGAAGTTGTAAAGATTGGATAATAATTCTAATCGCAAATTAGGCATGGATTAGAGAAGCTATGGCTAGATTAGTGATGTATACTTGCTTAGGAACAAAACCCTAAGTGAAAATCATACCTAGCATGCTATGAATTGAATGATTGAATGAATTCCCACACTAGGCTAAGTGGGTATTAGTCATAAGATGGATTTGATGATATGATTATGATTAGAATCATCATGCATGTTAGTAATCAGGAAATACTTGAACAAATTGTGCGTTTGAGTATATAAATCATACTTAATATGAAATAAGTTTAGTATGATATGATAAGATGATGAAATATTCTTGATTAGAAAGATGTTGATAGCATCATGTGTTAAAGTGGTTTAACCGGTAACATAAGAATGACGATACCGGATAATTGGCCAAGTAATTAAACAAATAGTCGAGCTACTTCGTGTAAATTATTTGTGTTAATAGGCCGTTTGACTTTTAAAGTCAAAATGACCAATGATATGATCAAATGATAATATTGACATAAAGAGCGTAGGATGGAATAGCCGTGAATAATTATGACTAGTCTAACCATCTTACAATTTACAATGATAGTTTGACAATTAACAAGCTAGGTGAAAGCTTGGGAACGAAGCGGGTCAAACAAAGCAAGAATGACGGAACAGCATAATCTGGATGTAAGGTAAGTAAAGCTTACACTCTAATTATTTAATACTTATTGGTTTGATAGGTCGTGAATAGTAAGTCTTGTTTTAAATTATGATGTTCCGACACGGCAAGTGCGGTCCGGAACAAAAGACAATGGTCATAAATCATGTTTAATGGATAAAAAGGAGCTAATGCGGTTAATTAGTCATGAAATGACTAAAAGATAACGAGTTTTTAAATGGTTACCTTATAAGGTAAACCATTGCAAATAATAAGGGTAAAACGGTATTTTACTTGTTGATAATAACCGTTAGTTGTGAAAGACACTTTATAGCATAAGTTATAATGGGTCAAAAGAATCAATAAATGATTTATAAGTAAAAAGACTATGCGGTGTAAACCGGAGCGAGTCATATAGATAAGATGGTAATAAATATCATCTCATAAAGATTCATGGTCATTTAGACCAAACGGGTCAAAAGGTGAAAATATCACCCTTTGATAATATTGACTAATGGTTTGTCGAGTTGTGTGATTTAGGAATACATAGCACATGGATGTTTACATCGCTATTACGTGGCGGCCACTAAGGCAAGGTATCGAAACGGGTCAATATATTGATCCGAGCCAGGTTTGTATAATGATTCAACTCATCATGTAGAACTTGAGGTTCTATAAGAGTTAGACAACGATAAAATATAGATATTCGGTTATCTTTCTCGTAAACCGAATAAATTGAATTATGATTATGGTGTTTTAGAAATATAATGGTTTCTAAACAAGATTATAGTTTGAAAAGTGGGATTTTGGTCGAACATGGCTTTAAAAGTCCTTCGTCGTATTAGGAGGGGTAAAAGTGACCAAAATGCCCTTATAAGTGAAATTGAGCAAACGACCCTTAAGGGTTGTTTAGAAATGAGTTTTGTGATCAAATAGATACTAGAAATAAGTATAAAAAGTGAAATATGCGACTCTTTGGGTCAAATGACTCTATATGGGTCTTTGCCGTAAAATGATAGTCCGAGGGATAAAACTCGAAATATATAGATCTCCACATTAAATTAAATCCACCACAAATATAGTTGTGGTGGAAGATTACTTGGTAAGAAATGTGGAAATATAAAGCTAGATACAAATGAAAGCGAATCATGTTTAAAATATACTTAAATACCCTTAACGGGTCAAAATAAGCATACGAGCGAAAACGGGTTTAAATTGTGTAAGAAACCTGTGATTAGAACCTAACATGATAGATAATATTAAATTGAAGAGGTATCAAACAAATATGTTTGTTTGATAAATGCATAAAAGGGTTAAAATTTAGTAAAAAGGTAATGAGTCGAAGGCTTAGAAGTCTCAAAATTTATTATGCCGGATGTTGGATTTTAACTCTATAAGATGGAGAATTAAATTACGGACGCGTAGTAAAAAGAATCGTGTAAATCGGATCAATAACGAAGGAGTTATGCTCGTTTTTGTAAAATCAAGCTTGGCTGGGAATATGCAGCACCAGCATCACACATTCTGTCAAAATAGGATCGTGGCGTCGCGCCACGGCCAAAGCCCTTGGCCGTCGCGCGCGGCGACGGCCTAAAATGTTGAAAATTTTGATTTTTTTGTTTATTTCGATTATTTGACCCAATTACCTTGTTGTACTTGTTATTCAACTATCAAAACTGACGTCTAAGTTGGTTTTGATCATAGGTGAATGTCGAGAGTCCCGAATGAAGATCAAGCGGCGAGCAAGAACCGAACACACATTAAATGAAGCTTCCGTGTCTAATCTTGATTTGTGTTGTTATAAGTGAATCATGTAAACACTTATAAATTTGTTTTTGAAATGTTGTAAACATTTGGGAATGTTGGTATAACAAGTTTTTGTAAAGTCACATTTTAGCATTAAAATGTGTATTTTATCATTAAAATCTTGATAAATTGAGACGGGCGTTACAGTTAATCAGTATACAAATCACAACTTAAAAA
Organism: Helianthus tuberosus; assembly: GCA_030545235.1. Classification (NCBI taxonomy): domain Eukaryota; kingdom Viridiplantae; phylum Streptophyta; class Magnoliopsida; order Asterales; family Asteraceae; genus Helianthus; species Helianthus tuberosus. The sequence continues at coordinate 30,945,023 of CM060425.1, forward strand.
AGGAAACGTTCATAGCTTTGTTAAGAAATATTTATGTTCTTTATGTCATTTGTCTGGTCTCTGCTAATCTCTGGATATATTAAGACATCCAAACATTCACATTCATTAGGCTTGACTAGCTCCTTACGATTCTCTAAACACTTGTTGGCTCCATCCCCTTTTATGAACCCTTATAGAGTCTCTAACCTTTATCAGGATCACCGACAATGTTCGTGTACTTTCCTTTCCTAGAGGCTTTTTTTAACTCATAAGAAGTCGTAAGTTATGTTTTGAGCACTTAATGAGATCCTATACGGATTTTATAAAAAAGTAGGACCGAACCCTTAACTCATGAGACGACCTCCTCAGTTGCTAACTATGAATAACTTGGCGTTAATACAAAAAACAGGTTTTACAGCAGTTTACGTTATATTCATATAAAACAATCTAACATACACATACTTGAAACATTTATATACGCATTTCACTCGTGGAGAGTAAAATGGAGAAAATTCAAGACCTATATTTGAATATGTCTAATCTTACATCTAGGAGGCATTATAATCATTAAAAAGATATCATAATTTGCCTTTGTCTTATGAAGGTTATAGTTCGATTGATTTAATTTCTAACACTTGATACCGTCATGGAACAACACCATACTCACATACTACCTTAGATCCACCAACCAACTACCTTGTTACGCCTAACACAACAAATATCAATATATTGACAAAATTTTCACTTTGATCACGATTGTATGTTAAATCATAACTTGTTAGTGTTCGTTGATGCTGATGTCTCCCATGCGATCAACCAATGCTTGCTCATCGCCCTTTTCCTTGATTTGTGAACATGAAACGAGATAGGGTTGAAAAACATTTGTACGGAGGTCTCATACACTTTAATCCCAAGCCACAAAGAAAACACGCGATAATGAGTATAGAATATAGACACAATAAGCCCTATTGCTTGTAAAATATTTTATAATTCAAGTTTAATTATCAGACATTTATATTAATCATAAAACACGCTAACATACTGGAATTAAATGTGACATCTGAATAATCAAACAATGTATAAAATCTTTCAAAGTAAAAAAAAAAGAGTCAAATGCTATTTTAGTCCCTATGGTTTGGGCCATTTTGCCACTTTAGTCCAAAGGTTTGAAACGTTGACATTTTAGTCCAAATAGTTTCAAGCGTTGCCATTTTAGTCCACTGGGTTAACTCTGTCCATTTTTTATGTTAGCTAAAAGCGTAATTCGATATTTTATATGGTCGAACTGTCCTTCTAGTTAACATAATTACATTTAATTGACCGAAATGCCCTTCTAGTTAACAAAATAAAGAGATGGAGTTAACGCAGTGGACTAAAATGACAACGTTTAAAACTATTTAGACTAAAATGACAATGTTTCAATACTTTGAACTAAACTAGTAAAATGACCCAAATCACATGAACTAAAATAACATTTAACTAAAAAAAAAAAACCCTAATTGTATAGAATCTTTCAAAGAAAAAAAAAAACCTAATTAACATGAAACAAAAATAAAAATCAGTAGAAGAATTTGGTAATCTAACCAAAAGCACCTTTTATTTTACCTTTTAGAAAACTAAATGCTAGTGGCTTTTCCCCTTTCATTAGTCTCCCATCAAACATTGCAAAAAAATGACACATACCCCCTCTTCCACTCCCTACCTTCACCTTTCATGTTAGCAGTTAATTACTCTCCACTTTAGCATGAGGCCTTCTCACCATCACCATGGATAATAACAACAACAACAACAAACCAATCAAGCAAGAAAATCACAAAGATCACCATGATCAATATTCCCCTAAGAAACTTCCAACCATTCCAGCCACCGGCTCAAGCGTCGGGGCTGACAGGATGAAGAGAGATGAGTGGAGTGAAGGAGCCGTTTCGAGCCTGTTAGAGGCTTACGAAGCCAAGTGGACGCTTCGCAACAGAGCCAAGCTGAAAGGTCACGATTGGGAAGATGTGGCTAAGCACGTGTCGTCACGCGCCAATTCAAGCAAGTCACCGAAAACACAAACGCAGTGTAAGAATAAAATTGAGTCTATGAAGAAACGGTACCGTTCTGAGTCTGCTACTGCTGACGTGTCGTCGTGGCCGTTGTTTCATCGGCTGGATCTGTTGTTGAGAGGTAGTGGTGGTGCTCCGGTGAGGACTGCTGTTCCGGTGACTAGTGGTGGTGATCCGGCGTCGTCTTCGGTTCCGGTTTCGAGTAATTTGAATATGATCGTGTTTGATCAGACGCCTGTAACGATTTCACCTCCGACGACGACGATGATGATTCACTCAGCGGCTGTGCCGGTGAGTGTGTCGGTGCCAGTGCCAGTGCCGGTACCGGTGCCGGTTTCGAGTCCGGTGCAGCATGGAATTGAACAGAATTCGATTGATTCTAATGGCGTTGATCCGGAAAATAAGGTCAGTGGAGTTTTTTTTTTCTTTTTTTTTGAATTTTTAAAAATTACATTTATGATTTTTGTTACATATCAAACCGAAAACGAGACAACTCAATCTAAAATACTAGTCTGGTGAACAATGGTGCATCTAGAAAATCCTTATAGGGGCAACGTTTAAATCCTTATAGGGGCAACGTTTAAAAAAATGATAATGAAATCGAAAAAACGCCAATTAAAAAAAATTACACTACGACCAGAGCATCAAGGGTAGCAGGGGCTACCCCAATTTACAAGCTATATCCGCCCCTGCTAGTGAGTGAGAGAACCCATTTGATACATAAACCCTACATTGATTGCCTATACGACTGATGTAGTACAAGTCTGATACCTTGCAATATGGTTTAACAATTTTATTCATACACACGTGTTAACAATACATAGATGTACGCTTATACGTGGTAGTTTGCTTGTGTGGGGAGAAAGAAAGAGGGTAGTTATGTTGTCGCCTTATCCGTTATAATTATGATAATATACAAATATTTATACGATTTTGATGATAGTTGAAGTTAGATGAGTTTCACAAGGGGTAACGTATAACTATTGAATAATAAATACGTGTGAACCAATTTGAAATATGAGTGAATACTTACAGACTTTCTGTTGATTTCGCAAATAATGCATGTGTCAATGAATAAATTTAGGTTTTTGATTATTTCACAAACAGTGTATTGGCAGACCCATGAATTATTTGTTGGGTGTACGGATAAGTGGTTCAAGCATATTTTCAGAAGGAGGTGTGATCGGGTTTTTTTGCCTAAAACATACACTAATTTTTTTTTTCTACTTCACCTAGGTGTGCCCCTGCCTACCACTTTATTGTAAGAATCGGTTTTATGGTCAATTTCCCATATTAAAAACAATCAACTTTAAACGCTTAAAAAGTGTATTCAGCTATTAATAATTTCATTTCATAAATAATATATATCTGTAAATAATAAAATGCTTGTAAATACATAATTATTATCATTTGATAGTTGTAATACTTTTATTGGCAGCGCAATAGATTGTACATCCTCAATTATAAATGCCAAAAAAATAAATAATAGCGTCCGTTTATTACAATAACGTATGCAATTTAGACTATGCTTTAGTTTAAACACACTGTGCATCATATAGATAAAAAAAAGTATATTGTTTTTATAGTTTTTGTATTGTAGAATGATTAAAATGAGTGACGTGTTCAACTAAAGTTGTCTTTCTTTTTATCCCAATTTTTCTGCTTTGCACCAAGGAATGGCCTGATGGGTCATGGGTTCTTTCATGGGCTTATACAACAATCATACAATAATTATATATAATTGTTTTTGAAGTTACACTTGGCATATTTTTAGTGGATGATGGTCATCAATAATGAACATGCGGATAGTGGGTTTGTGACCATTATCTAAAGTACTAGAGTCTAAAACACACGGGCCCATTAGCCAATGGGTAAAAGTTGCATGGGCCATGGGCCGTGGCTCTCTTTTTAATCACATTTTTTGGTATATTTGTAGATTTTATATATATTTTCTGTAAAACTTCCAACAGGAAGAAATAGTCGTTACAAAAATGCCTGAAAATCAACTATCCGAGAAAATGGAGATCGAGACCGATTGTAGCACCCCGGCATTGTATAGCAACGACAACGAAAAAGAAAAGATAGAGACGAAAAATCACAAAACGAGGGTACGAGAGAGCAGAAAAAGACGAAGAAAGGGAGACAATTGGGACGTTGCCGAGAGTATACGATGGTTGGCGAAAGTAATGATGAGGTCTGAGCAAGCTAAAGTCGAGACAATGCGGGAGGTAGAGAAAATGAGAGCGGATGCTGAGGTTAAGAGAGGTGAACTTGACCTAAAAAGAACTGAAATAATCGCGCATACTCAGTTGGAGATCGCTAAGCTCTTCGCCACTTGTTTGGGAAAAGCTGTCGACCCGTCTTTGAGGATAGGACGAAATTGAGGGGAGTTCAGGCCGGAATTATTATTTTCCGACCATTTTATATTTTTATTTATGTATTAATTATTAAAAAATATTCATACAAATTTATGCATCTATATAAATATAGATGTATAGTTTGTTTGCCATATTGATGGGAGGTTTGTATCTTTATAATTGTAACCAAACACCTGATAAGTGTAAGATTAAATATATTACGTATTAATATTTAATCTGTAGCCATTATAATCATTTACATTATATAGATCAAAATATATAACAATCCTATTAAATAATTAGTTGGTAATTGTTGATGGACCATATTACCCTTATTAACTAATTAGGGTTTCCTCCTGGGTGCTTATATAAGGAGAATTATGTGGAGGTTAAGGGGTTAGACAGTTACACAATTAGACACACCCCATAAGCCTAACATCATATTCGACCTCCTCTCCTATACCCGAATTCCCTATTCGGTTTCTTAGCCACCATCATCAGTCAGCACCCTAAGGAGGAACCAGATCAAGCTGACAACCATGTCAAACATTATTGCTGCGTCTTAACTGGATTCTCTGCTGGTTTATGTTGATGCAATCAAAGGTATGTGTTTTACTGTTTTCCATCATGATTAAACAGAACTGAACCAACATGTGGTATCAGAGCATATGTTGATTAGTCAGTTCTATTTTCGTATCCATAATTCTGGGATTGAAAACTTGGAAAACGGAATTTTTCTTTGAAAATCTTATGAACAGCCGAACCGAGATCACTATTTTCGAAATCTGGATTAATTATATGTTTTATGTTTTAACCGAAATATGGGTTAAAAATTAACTGGATTATGTTTATGACCGAAATCTGTTTTAGAAAACCTTAAAAATTCAGGTTTCGGGTTCCAGAATTTTATTTTATGTTTAGGGTTCATCACATGTTCTTAGGAAATTCGAAAAAAATTCTGTTATGATTTGGAATATGATTTGGATTATGAAGTGTTTTTCTGTTTTGATCTGTTTTGTCCTCAATAGATTTTCGAAAAACTGTTATTAGATAAACATATCATAATTTTCGAAATATGTTGATAAAATTAGATCATCTTAAAACAGGAAACAATATCTCATAATCCCTTAGATTTCGAATTTCAATTATGTTATCATAAGAAACAGCTATCAACAGTGGACTCGAGACCATCAGGTTTCGACTCGAGACCAAGATCTCGACTCGAGACCACAAGGTCTCGACTCGAAATCATAAGGGCTCTCAAAAGTTTTCAACTCGAGACAAAGGTCTCGACTCGAGACCATAACGTGTCAACTCGAGACCACTGAGGATTCGACTAAGGCCATTAAACCATTACAACTCGAGACAGAGGTCTCGACTCGAGACCATTAGATCTCGACTCGAGACCATAACGTGACAAGGCGAGACCATAACGTATCAACTTGAGATAGAGGTCTCGACTCGAGATCATTAGATCTCGACTCGAGACCATAACGTGTCAACTCGAGACAAAGGTCTCGACTCGAGACAACAAGGCTGTGACTCAAAACCTCATTATTTTTTAAGCTGTTTAATGTGAACTAATTGGTTTTGTAATTACTTAGCTAATTAATAAGGATCAAATAATGTTTTACAAAACCAAAATAGCTTAACTTGAATGAGCTTCTGATATATCATTTCTGGCCAAAGCTGACTTGATACATCTACTTATCATTCAAGTATTACGAAAGCTATGTTGTGTATGCATCATAAGCATGAATGTCTTAATTTCTGGCCAAAGCTGATTTAATTCATTCATAGATGGTATACTCAACAAGTGCATAACTAAAGTGATTGTTTCAATTCTGGCCAAAGCTGATTTGTTACAACCACTTTGCACATATGCTTAAATGATTACACTTCTGGCCAAAGCTGTTTTGTTTTCGTTTAAGTAGAATTTTTTAGCTAAGTCTATTATTTTGATGTTAGTAATAGACATATCACAATCTCTTCACATAATGATCCTTAGATTAATGATCCTTAATTAAGTTTTTATGATCATTTCGTCTGCCTTATTCTTAGTACCCATAATTTTACTCACTGTAATTTTCTTCTATTAATCTATATCTGTTCCACTCTAATTCTTAAAACCTAAAATGTTTGCTTTATTTACAGTTTCTATAAGAATTAGCTCTTAAATTAAATCCTTGATTATTTCCTAAGACACGATAATCCTATTGCTCTCTTCTGATAAAGATTATAAAGAAGAAAGTTAGAGCATGATGAATAGGATAAATCGAACATGATGTCTCTTATGATAATCAAGAACTCTCTAACGTAAATGCTATCACTGGAGTTATTCCAGATTAAGTTTTAACGAGACTAATCTTTATTTATGGAAGAATCACTAGAACTCCTAAGATGCATGCCTTAATTTGAAACTCTAAACTATAAAGTTAAGTGGTATATGTGAATACATTATAATGTACAAAACCATGACCCATAAAGTTAAGGGCTTACGCATGGAAATAAGTACATTTTTCCAGTACATTACATATTAAGATTTTCACTTGTACATTTTGATGCATTATAAATCAACTATAACACTCAAAAATACCAAAGTATAACGAGTGTGTTGATAAGCAACATATGTACAAAGAAATAAATGTTTAAAGCTGGAAAATAAGTTGTTATTCATCTTATAACCACTTAAAACGTTTAAAAGAGGATTGTTCTAAGGTCCATAGACAAATTACAAGTGCTAATTCCAACATTAAGGTTCTTCAAGGGAAAATCTCACTGCATAATTATGTCATTAGACTAGACATAAGCAACGAGACTATCCATTATTCTAAAGAACAGTTGGGTAAATTAATTAGATAGTCACTTATTAATGATATTTAAGTCTGGTAATTTCAATATTCCAATTAACACATGATTAGTTGACTCTAGTTCCATACGTTTCTTTCCCAGAACTTGACACATAACTAATATGAGAGTTAGTGACAAAATTAATTGTTAAGGCTATAAGAACCATAATAAGCAGTCTTCTAACAAAGCTTTTCGATACATTACATGTTCTGATTATTAATCAGCGTATAGTATCATTACTTAGGCTATGTCATGAAGGTTGTGAGGTTTGCATAGTCAACATAAAGTCACACTTATCTTAAACTCTCATCTTATTTGTTCTAAATATCTGGATATAAACATTATTAAAATGAAACTAGATGATACCTTACATTTTCACAACTTTTGTTATCATGCAAATGAGAACTTGGCAAAAGGAAAATGAGACTTATAAATTTCATCCATTATAACCGAAATTCATAAAAAATTATGACATGGTTAATGAGGATGATTATTCATCTAATCTCATTCTAAGTGATTTCAAATCATGACGTTATAGCCCTAAATATTATTTGGCTTAAGGAATAAGTATGGGTCCATCATAATTCATTCATTGACATTCGTGGAACTTATTCAAAATGGAATATTCAGACATAATTCATTTATCATTTAAAAGACTATCAACTTGTATCTAAATTTTGTCGCATATGGCCCACAGTCTTAGAAGAAATCTATTCATATGTATACTTAATAAGATTTCTATTAGATATGTCCCTAAAGTTTCTTTTGATATCTGGACATTAAAGAAATCAAATAAAGTCTAACGTATATGTGATAGGTTCCCACGTCACATAGCTCATTGAAACTTTTCTTGTAGCATTCTAGAGATATTAAAGATCAGTGGGAGCATTAAATGTCTTAATAATAACTTGCAATGGTTGCAAGAGGTGGGGGAGTGAAAATTTTACATTACCTAAAATTGCACCTCTTGTACAAGACACCGCTCCATCACGACACTGTTCTATCAAAACTTATCTCCTTAAATCTAATGCTACTCTTACAAAAGTTTCATTGTTGCCTAATTGTGGGCGCACTTAGATATCTTACCTAAACTAACATAATCCTCAACAAGAGAAATCACAACGACTAACGTCATTAATTTGTTTCTCTCTATTAGAATTTGTTGGTCGTTACATATTGACCCTAAGCATGCTGAGTTCCTAAAGATTTCTAAGGTCAGTGGGAGCAGTCAAAGTCCTTATCATGACTTGCAAGGAATACAAGAGGCGGGGGGAAGAGTGTCATTAAATTTCACTCCAAATTTAACTCCGATTACACCTCTTGTACACCATACTGCACCAACTCTTATAAACTTAGAATGAAAATGATAGCAACCTAACCAAGAGCTAATCCATAAAACTGAAACTTCTAATGAACCCAATAATCAACTCAGGAGGTCATCTAGGTTTAAAAGCCTACTAATTTTGATGATTACATAACCTCCCTAACTGAAGTTGAAATGGATTTTGGAAATGTTTACTGATCCTATCTCTTCAAATTAAGCCATTAGTGTTAATCAATATTCTTAATGGAATAAAACAGTTTTCTAGTAAAACTGATTTTATGTGTTCGTATAACGTTTGGGATTTGATTGAATTACCTAAGAGTGTTCATAAGAAAACCAAATCCTAATATAAACGTTAAGACACAAAGGAGCATGATTGATTGTCAAAGGTTACACTCAGAAAGAGATGAATTATCAAAGAGTTTTTCTTACCTATCTTACACAAGATTTCTTTAAGGATCATCATTGTTCTAGTAGCTTATAATAGTTTAAAGCTACATTAGATGAACATTATAAAAAATTTTCCATAACAAATGGCTGACACATTTACATGTTCATTAGATAACAACCTAAAGTTTCAAACTGAAGGTTAAAGAACACTTTATTTGTAAGCCAATAATATCCATGTATGGGTTAATGCAAACATCATAATATGATGAAAAGCTAACGTAATTATTTTCATCAACAACCAAGTGGATTAATGTACCTACCTCAAAATGAGTGGGAACAACTAAATTAAACTTGTCTATATAGATGACATTCTTTTGACAAGTATATGTTACAAAAGTCAAAGCATTGTTTACACAAACTTTGATATAATAGATCTCAGAGATATCTCTTACGTGATTGATGTCATAACATACTGAGATAGACCCAATGGGATATTAGTTCCGTTCCATAAGTTTAACATTAAATGGGTCCTTACATATGTAACTAAACACTGCTCTCATTTAGAGGATAATAGGATAAATGAGATTATTTTTTACGCTTCATTAATTGGAAGCCTTATGTAAGTTCAAGTCTATACTCGTTTAGATATTACTCACATTGCAACACACTAGATATATCTAGATTATTGTGAAGCATCTAATGGAGTATTACAATATCTTTAAAAGAAACGAGAGGCTATTATTTGAAGAAGAAGTGAGAATTAAAACCGGTTTATTACTCTAACTTTGAGATATTCAAAGATGACAAAATGTAATTTCGGGTATATATTTATGTCAGCAGACAAAACTTATCTTATGGAGGAGTCATAACAAACTGATAATAGCAACCTAAGTTATAACGACATAATATAGTCACTAAATGTTGTTGGAAGTTTATCAGTGGACTCATAAGTTTTTAATAACTCCATATAATGTTTTGAAGACTTAGTGTGATAAAGTCAGCTACCATGATTCCTTGAACAGTAACAGTTCAAGAGGTGCTGCATTAAGTTTCGATACGCAATTAATTATTCGTTTATGAACGAATTGAGGAAACTAAGTTTTGTATCGAATACATTCATGATATGCTTAAGGATCCTATAACTGAAGGGCTATTACCCATAAGTCTTATTAAGAGAGCTCATAGACGGGTATTAATTAATGGCCGTGCGCAATTGCATATCGTACTATGAATGACTAAGTATTAGTTAATTTTCCTCATCAGTTTGATTTTGTACGTCTCTAAGAATATGTCAAGTCGACATAATGGCATATAAGACAAATAAAGTTACAAATCAAACAAAGGGCTTATGCGTATTTTGATCATGACGATTAGGTTTTAAATTAAGGCTATAGTATGATTAATGGGGGTCCTGAGTCGCATAATGATTCAACGGCTGTATTTCTCTGCTATAGTACTTGTTTAAGGCTAAAATGAGTGTTAACTCCTGATCAGGCTTATCTAATACTCATAGTAAATGATTACTCGGCTAAGTGGGAGAATGTAAGATTAAATATATTACGTATTAATATTTAATCTGTAGCCATTATAATCATTTACATTATATAGATCAAAATATATAACAATCCTATTAAATAATTAGTTGGTAATTGTTGATGGACCATATTACCCTTATTAACTAATTAGGGTTTCCTCCTGGGTGCTTATATAAGGAGAATTATGTGGAGGTTAAGGGGTTAGACAGTTACACAATTAGATACACCACATAAGCCTAACATCATATTCGACCTCCTCTCCTATACCCGAATTCCCTATTCGGTTTCTTAGCCACCATCATCAGTCAGCACCCTAAGGAGGAACCAGATCAAGCTGACAACCATGTCAAACATTATTGCTGCGTCTTAACTGGATTCTCTGCTGGTTTATGTTGATGCAATCAAAGGTATGTGTTTTACTGTTTTCCATCATGATTAAACAGAACTGAACCAACAATAAGATTATATTTAACAGACCTACTGTCTAACACACTTGCACGCATTTCATTTTAAGCTAATTTTTCATCAATAATGAATTTATATTATAAAAAATGATTAAATATGTCTAGAATGTGATTAAAACATAATAAAATCAAGAGCAAACTGCTAAAATAGTCTCTGAGTTTTGGTCACTTTTATCACTTTATTTCAAAACTTAAATCTTTTGAATCTAGGTCTCTGTTGTTTCAGTTTTGTTGCCATTTTCTTTCAAAATCAAAATCTGTTCAAATTTTTCAGTTAACATTCAGTTTTTTTTGTCTTTTTCCTCCCTTTTAATGAAGAGCAAAATTGTTAGATTTTTTAATTTGCTATAATAAAACGTTAAAAGACCATTTTGCCCTTCATTAAAAGGGATGAAAAAGACAAAAAAAAAAAAAAAAAAAAAAAACTGGATGTTGGCTGAAAAATCTGACAAGATTTTGATTTCTGGATGAAAATGACAACAAAATTAAAACCATAGGCACCCAGATTTAAAAGGTTTGAGTTTTGGACTAAAGTGGCAAATGTGGCCAAATCTCAGAGACCATTTTGACAGTTTACTCTAAAATTAATAAGAAAAATAAAAATGCTTAAACTATATGTTGGAGTTAACAATTAACATCACTTCCATTTTATCATCTCTAATATTTTTCAATGATTTTGAAAAAAAAAAAACAGACTCGACTCCGCTTAGACCATCCGTCTAGTGACATTCCTATGGCACCGGTAAGCAGGGACGGACCTATCCTATAGTATGGGTGGACGGCCGCACCCTTTGAAAAAAAATTAGTGGTATTTTCCGTGAAAACTCCCGACCGCATCCCTTAGAAATTTTCGTCCGCACCCCTTGGAAAATTCCGACCGCACCCATTGGAAATTTTCGTTTGCACCCCTTAGAAAAAATGTTAGGAATTTATATAAAAAAATTGGGAACACGGATTGAAACCCGACCCAATTATGTAAACAAGTTAGCCCACTAACCCCTTTAATAAAACTTGAATTCATTCCATCAAGCCCAATAAAATAATAAAATTCAAGCCAAACCCAAATACATCTTTAATTAAACAAAATAAGTCGAGTTTACAAAAAACCCAATCGACTGCCAGCTTTGTGCAACTCCCGCCCTCCCTCTGCCTCACCTCACTGCCAGCGACCTGCGACACCCACACTCACGACGCCGAGCGTGTCTTGGAGTTTTATGGGTATACTATTTAAAAAAAAATTAACATGTATATACGTATATCGGATTAAAAAAACGTGCCCCTTAAAATCACGGGCATGTATGGAGGTCCTCACCGCACACTCTCATCACCATCCATGGCGCATGCCCCACTTGTGTTGAAGATCGTCCTAACATAATTGTTCTTAACTTACATTAACATGTCGTTATTGCATTATTAGCCAAAGGTTTTACTTTTTTGACCCGAAAGTTTAATAGAAAAGTAGTAAAGTAGTCAAAAGTGACTAACCAGGATTAATATAGATAATAGATAATTTATCTAATCCAATAACATACTTTCCTATTGACGAAAAGCGACTATCTTTTTTCTTTCTTTCTATTTCTCTGTCACTAACAAAAAAAATTACTATAGTATTTGTTACTTTTTAAATTAAATGGTTTATATATTAGTTAGGTTTCCTAATCATTTTCTTACAACAAATAATTGAGTATATATAAAATAAAACAAATAATGATCACATGCGTGAGAAACCACTTAAAAAACCCCGTGATGCTTCATATAAGGAAGTCACTATCATAGTGAACAATAATATAGTAGTACAACTTTAGCATAATTTCTCAAACATGAAGACAAGATACAAGATACAAGATACAAGAAACCACATCTCACGTGACTCACGAGCAGATCTCACGTGATACACCCAGCCTGGAATTCGGAATATCGAACAGGACACGGTGGTTCTGCTGGTTCATGTTGGCAATGACGTTGAGCGCAGGAGACGCTGACATGGCGAGGCAGGTGGTGGACCCGGAGGAGCTGTGGATTAGGAAGTTGTCTTGTGGTAGTGACATGTTAAGTCCTGGGAACATAAAGGTCATTGTCGGGACTTGTTTCCCGATGGGGACGGTGTAGCATGTGTCAAAGCCACCGAGTGATGACACGATGGCTTTGCCCATTCGCCTTCTGAACTCGTCACGCACAGCCGTGTAGGCAGCGTCTACTAGCCTCGTGAACACGGTGCCTACACAAAACAATGTTATAATCTTATAATGTGATTGTGATGTCATGCTTATGACATTGTGATAAATAATATGTATTTACATATAAAAAATATAAAAACATGTATTTGGTACATCTAGATTTCCGTAGAAAAGGCTCTCCTTTTGCTACGGATTTAGCTGTAGCAAATACATGTTTTTGTAACACTTATAAAATTCATTTTAAAGTTTGAAGGATTCACCTGAATCGATGATGGTGCCACCGCCGGTGTTTGGGTTGAAAGCCAATGCACTCGGGGGGATGTTGACAACCTTGGAGCCAACTCGGATTCCAATCAAGTTCACATAGTAAAGCGAAGTTCTTCTAGGGTTTACAAGTAACGGTGTATACTTGATGTTTTTCGGTTGTCCATTTAGACCTAACCTTAGGGTTCCGGAAAAGTTGGAACTCTTGAAACTAGGCAGACAATATGAGAATGTGGCCGAGTAAAGGGACTTGGATTGTGACACGAATGACAACGGGCCACGACCAAGGCCTAAAACACCCTGTGGGGGGAACGAGCCTCCAACGACATTTTGTATGCAACTAAAAGAGTAACCAACGACAGAGTCCGTGGCTAGGGTTAGGTTGTCTTGTGCTAAGTTAGCCGCGATGGAGGAGCTTCCGTATGTCATATTCACGGAGCATGTTGTCCCCGGACAACTTGAGCTTTGGACCTACAAACATTGATTGCTAAGTCATTTAAAACTATCACCTGAGAGATAAAACAAACTTCGCATCACTATATTCATTTATTGGTCCAACAAAACTACAAGTCTTGTTGAATAAAACAATCTAAAGTAAAAAAAATGTTTAGTTTGTTTTTGTTAATGACAAAAGGTGTTAAATCAAAAGCAAATATGAACCGGAAGTCACGGGTTAAAATGAATGGGTGGGGTAGACCCACCACAACTGGACACCCCTGGAGTCCAACCAAAACCGGGTCACGGGTTTGCCTTAATTTTCCTCCCTACTTTTGTCAATTTCTTATGGAACAACAATCACTAATGTTCCGACAAAATATCAAAAAATAATATATGTAACTACCATTAGTACCATATCAGATTTTAACTTAAATAATAATAATAATAATAATAATAATATAATATAATTTTTTTAAAGATAAATAATAATAATAATATAATTTTTTTTAAAGATAATATAACAAATATCGCCGATATAATGATGCGAGTTATCTCTAATAATCCAAGCAAGGGCGTAGCTTTGAGGGGGCGGGAGGGGGCGGCCGAACCCCCGAACTTTTCACTCAGTAGTTGAGAGCATATAGTTTTCGTATATAAATTTTTGGGTATATACGTTTTTGACCTCTCGGTTTTATAGAAATTTTTGGTATATACGTTTTCGACCCCCGATCGAAAATTTCAAGCTTCGCCACTGATTATCCAAGGCTACCAAAAAACTAAGGGCCCCACTAACATGATTTAGGGGCTGTTTGTTTAGCTTTTAACATGACTCTTAATGATTCAGACCTCTTTTTGGTTCAACACTTAATGATTCAGACTGTTTGTTTCGCGAACATATGTCTGAATGGTTCAGACATTTGCCTCTAAATGGTTAAGCATTATACTAAGTCTGAATGATTAAGATCACTAATCTGAAATGTTTAGATATTTGCCTCTGAACGATTAAGCATTATATTGGCTCTTAATGGTTCAGACCTCTTATTGGTTCAACACTTAATGGTTCAGACATCTTGCTGCTTCAGCACTTAACAATTCAGACGTTGCCAAACAGCCCCTTAAATAGAAAAACTCACGAGCCCTACTAGCGAGATAAACCATAGTAGTGACGACATAAATTTGTGCAACAAAATACAAAATGCATGATTTAAAACATGTGGAATTATTATTAATGGCTTCAATAAGGTTTTTTTTTTTTTTTTTTTTTAACTTGAACATACTCAAACTTAAAATCTAGCTTTAATATCCACCTGATATCTACCTTGTGGGATATGAACCCGAATAATTTTGATGAAAATATATACTTGATATCACCAGACTAAGAGGTCATCATGGGCTTCAAATAAGTAGTGAAACTGAATTTACAAACATATATTCAAATTTTGGGGTGGGAATTTATACTTACTTGTTTGCATTGGTCAGCACCACAAGCAAGTGATGAGAAGCTAACCGACTTAGTCGAATCAAAGGTGGATGATGAGCAACCAACGCAACCAGCACAAGGAACCAATGCCATATCGGTGCTAGTATCCAACGCCATAAGCAAGCTTTGAGCCGGTGTCCCAAAGTTAGCCTTCACAATGTAGGTAGGACTCTGGATGATCTGTCTGCCCGACCCAATGGGCACGAAAGATCGTCCAGCGACCAGACTTGTCAAATAGATAAGTCTGGTCTTGTCGTCCGCCTGCATTTGGAGTACACTCTCCTCCCATGAGAGTGTGGTCTTTGGCCTAAATGGTGAACATGGGCTAGACACATGGTAGACCCTAAGGGTTGACCCTTGGCTAGGTAAGCCACAACTTGGGTTAAGCGAGTGAACCACAGTCAATGATAAAAGGAAGAGAATGGTGAGGTGTAAAGCCTCCATGAGTGTGTTGGTTTTGGAGTTAAGTTTGTGTGTGATGTATGCTTATAGTTGGTGTGTATATATATTTGGTGTAGTTACACTTGTTCACCTTCATCTTCTAACTATTCACATTTATACCCTCTCGACTTTCATTTATTGCCACTAGATACCCATCACCTGAGAAGTTGAAATTAATTTAATTTGGACGATATCTTTGTTTGATCTTTGTACGTGATAGGAAAAAAAATATATAAACATCTATACGTATTTCATTAAATAAGAAACATATGATACTTTTAACATTTTACTTCTCTTCCATGCAGTGACAGATTCAGGGGCGGATGTATGTAGTAACAAGGGGTAGCCTCCGCTACCGCTTGGTCGGAAATTTTTTGACGTTTTTAGTGTAAATTTTGGAAAAATTTGACGTTTTTTCGATTTCGTTAACGCTTATTTATAAAACGTTACCGCTTGGTCGGAATCCTAGATCCGCCACTGGACAGATTTACCCTTCGAGTAGGGTGGGCACAAACCCACCGTACTTCCAGCCCAGACAAAGAAGTTGGCCTGATCATTCATTAGCTTTAGTTTCAAGGAATACTAACAATTAATGTATGGACATTCTTGCCATATGAAAAACGCTACATGTCAATATAATATGACCTAAAATTACGTGTTATTAATATAATATCTTCCAATATTATGTGTTAGGTATTTACATAGGTTTTTAAATCTATTATATCACGTGGTTATCAACTTTTTGATTGATTTGTTTTTCAAGACTCCATCTTTTATATATATTGACTAGGTTATAACCCCGTGTGTTACATGGATTGAATAAATAAAATTTAAATATTAAATAATAAAATAATATATCTTTAAAAACCTCATTTATTTCACGTGGTGTATAAATGTAATTTTATATATTAAATAATAAAAAGTTAAATCTATAAGAACCATATGTATTGTATGGGTTAAATAAATGTTATCTTATATACCAAATAATAAAAAAATGTTATATCTTTAAAACCATGTGTATTACACGGATTGAATAAATGTAAATATTTTTCGATTTTATGTCTGGCAATACATATACTAAGGTAAAAGTTTAAAGTTTATTAGAGATCATCGAAAACAATAAGAATAAATTTATATATTACAAATAAACATAGGTGTCTGTCAAATAGAATTAATAATTTGGGTAAAAGGAAACTAAAAATTATAGCTTTTATATGACACGTTAGGTAATATAGGGGCTGTTTGGCTAAGCTTATTTTGGGCTACTTATAACTTATTTGCTTATTTGAAAAGCAAATAAGTCATAATGGAATGACTTATTTACTTATTCCTCTCACATAATAAGCTAACCCAAACACCTTTTAACTTTTCAAAAAGTCAATAAGTAAATAAGTCACTAAAATAAGCTTAGCCAAACAGCCCCATAAACAATGAAGATAATATAATATATAAAATCAAATAACTAATATTATAAATGAGAAGTATACATTAATTTTAAACTAAATAATAATTATCTATAATTAAGTAGAAAATATTAAACTAAATAATATTTAGTAGGAGAGTTATCTATAATTAATTAGAAGAGATTAAACTAAATAATAATTATCTATAACAGATTAAACTAAATAATATTTAGTATGAGGGTTATCTATAAATAATAATTATCCATAAGAGATTATTTTTAGTAAGAGAGTTATCTATAAGGGTATACAAGGTGGAAGCGGTAAGCATTGCGGGGAGAAGGTTTGCTGCACGGGGATTGTACCGCCGAGGAGGTATGCCGCGCGGTGAAGGGGAGGGAGAGGGTGAATGTGGGGAAGAGCTGCCGCATGCGGTGAATGTGAGAGAGAGGGTGTAAATGTGAGGCCCACTAGTATTCAACCAATCATGTCTTTTTAAAAAATGGTTTGGGGAAATCACCCCTTGTGTTTTTAGGCAAGAGTGGTGTATTAGAGGGGAATTGACATGGTATATCATAATTGGGTGGGTGAAAATTTCCCCCCATCTTGTGAGGGGTGCACCCCCTTCACCCTAATTAATTAGAAGAGATTAAACTAAATAATAATTATACATAAGAGATCAGTGTCTGTGGATTGCAGGCCCAACAACAAAAAAAGGCCCAGGTAGTGGTCTAGACCCATTTGGTTTGGATTACATTTTGGGCCTAAATATACAGCCTGTTGCTGTCGACTCTTCATCTACAAAGGAGCAGGAAGAAAGTAGCACAAAGCCTCAGGAAGGTTACGAAGAGATGGCACTTGATAATGGTTCTGGAATGGACACAGAGGGTGTCGAAGGGTATGAGTCTTACCATGTGGCAGAGGAGGAGCATGTCCTTGGACCAATGAGAGATCAAACTGATGTTAATAATCTAAGGGCAGATGTAATCAAAGAAGCCGAAGACACCGTTCAATTGGGAATTAAGGTGAGCGCTCAACTACAAAATTTTCAACAATTGGTGGTAGATACGATTCAGGAAGAAGGGATACAAGCAGGTTTGATATGAATTTTTTGTCTATTAATATTAGGGGGATTGGGGTGAATGGGAAATCGGACTGGGTTAGGAGTTTACGAGTTAAAAACGGGGTGAATTTTTTGGCAATTCAAGAATCTAAGTTGTCTAATAATGGTAGTTTTGAGGTCGTTCGATTCTGGGGAAGGGGGGATGTAGAGGCCAAGAAGGTGGGATCTTCTAGTATGTCTGGAGGTTTGATTAATATGTGGAATCCTAAGGTTTTTAAGAAATTGTCCACGGTTCAAGATACAAACTTTCTGGTCACTTCAGGGAGTTTAGTGGAGGATGGGTCTCTTGTTAATATCATAAACATATATGATCCATAGAAAGTAGTGGAAAACGGGTTCTTTGGGATAAACTCAAATCCATCATTAGTAGCAATTCGGGTATGTGGGTGTTATTGGGGGACTTTAACGCGGTGCGTTTTCCGGAAGATAGAATGAACACTTGATTTGATCAGTCGAGTGCTGCGGACTTTAATTGTTTTATTAATGAGGCGGGTTTGCAGGAATATAATATGCGTGGAAGTAAATATACTTTTTTGGCAAGTAGCGGGCCTACTTTCAAAATGAGTAAAATTGACAGAGTTCTGGTGTGTCAAACATTTTTTTCTAAGTGGCCTTTGGCGTGCCTGCGTGCGCTTCCTAGAGATTGTTCAGATCATAATCCTCTTTTGTTAACTTTGACTGACATCAACTTTGGGTATAAACCATTTAGGTGGTTTAATTCTTGGTGGGATAGGGAGGGGTGCGAGGAGGTGGTTGTTAAAGCTTTACAGGGACAACCTTTCCAAGGAGCGTCATACGCAGTTATTATGAATAAATTGAAAAATGTTAGAGGGGCCCTTAGCAAATAGTGGAATGAGGCGATGGTTAAAGAAGGGGAGGAGCTTACAAATTAAAAGACTGAAATCGAAAGGATAGAGAAAATCATTGAGGAAGGGGATGTGGAAGAAGAGGAAGTGTGGATTTGGGAAGAATGTAAAAAAGGTGTCTCTCAACTGAATTTTTATAGAGAAAAGGGATTTGAAGCAAAATTCGGGGGTTAACTGGGCCGCGCATGGAGATGACAATTCTGCGTTTTTTCATAGATATAATAATGGGAGGAAAGCTATGAACACCATCCCGGGTTTGTTGGTAAATGGGCGATGGATCTCTAAGCCATCCTTGGTCAAGAAAGAAGTGTTTACTTTCTTCAGAAATCTCTTTTCTGATAAACAAAAGGTGAGACCGGAATTGGTTTGTGATAATATTAATATAGTGCAGATTGAGGATGCCAAGAAGTTGGTCAGCGCTTTCACCAAAGAGGAGATAAAGGAGGCAGTTTTCAATTGTGGTTCGGATAAAGCCCCGGGGCCTGACGGCTTCAACTTTATGTTCATCAAGCATTTTTGGAGGTTTTTAAAAGACGACTTTTTCAGGTTATTTATTGGTTTTCACGAGTCAGGGATTATAAGTAGAGGTTGTAGTACCTATTTTATAACTCTTATCCCTAAAGTTAAAACTCATTTCGGTTTGCGAGATTATCGGCCTATTACTCTTGTGGGGGTCAGCAGTAAAATCATTTCTAAGGCTTTGGCAGAGAGGCTCAAACCAGTTTTAGTTAAGCTTATTTCAGAAACTCAGTCAGCTTTTCTAAACGGTAGATTTATTTCAGATGGGCCGTTAATGATTAGTGAATTTCATGGCTGGCTTAAAAAGAAAGGGATAAAAGCGTTTTTCCTCAAAATATACTTCGAGAAGGCATATGATAACGTTAACTGGGGCTTCCTATTATCGATCATGGCTCAAATGGGTTTTCCTTCTAGATGGTGCCAGTAGGTTAAGGGTATATTGGAGTCGGCAAGGTCCTCGGTTCTTGTTAACGGGTCCCCCACGTTGATTTCCAATGTCAAAAGGGTATTAGACAAGGGGATCCTTTATCTCCGTTCTTGTTCATTATCGTCATGGAAGCTCTCGCTTGTTTATTTGCCAAAGCTAGTGGTTCAGGGGATTTTAAAAGTATTTCTTTTCCAAATGGGGGGCCTTCTATTTCCCACCTTTATACGCGGATGACGCCCTTATTGTTGGAGAGTGGTCGAAAGAAAACATTCAAATAACATCAAGGTTGCTTAGAGTCTTCTTTCTTTGTTCAGGATTGAAGATTAATATTCATAAATCCCACTTGTTCGGGATTGGGGTAGATGGAGAGGAAGTTAGTAATATGGCGGCGATTTTGGGTTGTAGAGTTGGGGACGTTCCTTTTACATATTTGGGTATCAAAGTGGGCGCCAACATGAACAGAAGTTGTCATTGGCAATCGGTTATTCATACTACTCAAGGTCGTTTATCCTCTTGGAAAGCACATACTTTGTCGATGGGAGGAAGATTGACGTTGATTAAATTGGTTCTAGCTAGTCCCCCTATCTATTATCTTTCCATGTATAAGGTGCCAAGTAAAGTTGTGGAGCAAATTGAAAAATTAATGAGATCTTTCCTTTGGGGCGGAACTAGTGGGAGAGGAAACTTAATTGGGTGTCTTGGGATACCGTTACGGGTATAAAGAAAGAGGGCGGTTTGGGGATAGCGAAAGTGAAGGATGTTAATGTAGCCTTGTTATCTAAGTGAGCGTGGAGATTCTATAAAGAAAGAGATAGTCTATGGCATAAAGTTGTTGAGGCGATCCATGGGGGAGGGGGGGAGGGGTCGATGGGTGTTTTTGCCGAGCAAAGCGACTTTGACAGGATGCTGGAAGTCATTGGTCACAGTTTTGTCCCGCACGAAGATACAAGGAAACAACCTGCACAGTTTTATCCGAGGAAAGGTCGGGGATGGTTCGGACATTAGAATTTGGTTTGATAACTGGTTGGGGTCCACTATATTGAAGGAATGTTTGCTTGCTTTATACAGTTTGGAGCGTCACAAGGGCTGCACAGTTAAAGAAAGGTTGCAGCCGAGTGATTCAAAGGTTCTACTGTCTTCTAGTTGGAGTAGTGGTCTACATACTGTTGAGCAGATCTCAGAGCTGCAACATGCCGATTATTTGATGCAAAACTTCGTTTTTCAGGTAACACAAACAGTTGGATGTGGGGCGAGGATGGGCAGAAGACATTTTCTGTAGCCGAGGTTAAAAAGCTGTTGCGCACTGGACGGGTTACGCAGTGCCATCAGATTATGAAATGGATCGCTTGGGTTCCCTTGAAGGTGAACATTTTTGTTTGGATACTAGAGTTAGATCGGCTGCCAACCAAGGATGCTTTGGCAAGTCATGGTATCGCTGTACAAGACAGAATTTGTAGTTTATGCAATGCTGGTTATGAAGACTTGCTGCACCTATTTACGGGATGTGGGTTTTCTTATGGTGTTTGGACGTGTATAGGGAAGTGGTGCCATATTGATCCGGTTTTTATTTTTGACGTTAAGGATGTGTTAACCATTCACAAGAAAGCGACAGGTTCTAAATGGGCCAGGAAGGTGGTTCGAGGTATTGTCATGATCGCTTGCTAGGCTATATGGAAGACGCGTAATTCAAAAAATTTCGAAGGCACCTGTCCTAAGGTTCTTGATGTGGTCGCAAATGTTAAATCTTGGTCGTTTTTGTGGTTGAAAAATAGGTCTAGATTCACAGACCTTCATTGGAAGGATTGGGTGGTTGATCCGTTGTAAATGTGTTTCTGTTAGTGTTGGCGGTCCTCGCTTTGAGGTCGCGTCGTTTTTAATGAAGTTAACCGTTCAAAAAAATTAAACTAAATAATATTTAGTAGGAGGGTTATCTATAAATAATAATCATCCATAAGAGATTGAGAAAATCAAAAGATACATAGCCTAATATGATGACACGTGTCCCATGAATGCTTTCTTTTATTATATAATATAGATATAGATTGTATTCCTTTGTAAAAGAGACACCTCAACTAATAATATCAATCCCTTTCTCTCTATTATTCTCTCTTATTCCTTTGCTAATAGGCTAGTTTTATAACACATTATTAGCACGAAAATGCTTTCTCCATAAACCTTAATCGGAGCCACCGCTCCCTTGTTCATGTTTGCTTTGTAGATATGTTAGTCCATACCGCATAGCTAGATTGTATATGGGTATTCGTTCGAACGGCTTGTGTGCTATCAAGGAGTTGTTCATGATTCGTGGTCTCTAGATCCATGATTTTATCTTTCTTCATCCGTTCAGGTAAAAGTTCAAAAACCTCATGTTTTGGTACTTATGTGGGTATTTACATCTTGAATAACGTATGATGTTTTTGCTACAATTGATGAAACACAATTTTGGATTTAAAAATTAAACAAATCTTTTAGATTAGTCATAATGATTTCATTGTATCTTGGACTCCTTCATGTTTTCTTCTCGTACGCATATTTTCACCTGCTTCTATCCGGTGATTTTATTTGATTTACAAGAGAAAACAAGTGATGAAAAATTAGGTTGTATTCGTTGAGTAATTTATAGTATTTTGCAGTGAATCAAACTGCAGGTCTAAAAGATGATTCCGGATACTTCCTTATTCAGTTTAAATCTCCTCAAATATATAATGAAAAAAATGAATGGCAAAATTACATAGTGTGGTTTGTATTTTATATTCCATAAGGCATAACTAAAATCTCTCGTGATTTTAAAGTTATTGGATGTATGATCCATAAAACTAAAAGTTGTATAATTTTTTATATACAAATGAGCCTTTTGTGCGGAAGCATAATTAGAAAAGTGAAATTACGAAATATTATTATGTTATATGACGTTAAAAAATTTGATAGGTATATCTCTTCATCCTCTCAGTCAATTTAAGGTACTTGCTTATCCATGTTAGTTTAATCTATCTCTATTCTTATGTTATTTGACTTTATGAAATTCGAATTGTTGATACGGTGGATATGATTTGCGTTGTGGATTATTTGATACCAGTTGTTTAATAATGGTAAAAAGAATTATATATATATGATTTGAATGATAAATTATGTAAAGTGTAGTGATCTAAAATCTATTTTGATTCGTTTCTTATTGAGGTATTAAATTGGAAAATATAACTAAAGAGAAGTTATAAATGTTTTTATTACTTTATATTTGATGTTGTAATTTGAAAATTATAAGCTAGAATGATATTTAACTGTTGCAATTATAATCATATAAAAATAATTCTTATACAATGACAAATCTTATTTGCGATCCACCCACTTTTAAAATCCCCACACAAATATTTGTTGTCACTTAATTGTTTTCACATGTAACACTTTTTAGCTATGAATAAGTTTTATACGGTTTTCACTTATTTGTTTTCAACTTATTACATTTTCTTTTGCATGACCACATGCTAAAAAAATTATTTATTGTTATTATTCATCTTATATTGTATAACCGTATGTCATTAGCTCGTGTTATTTAAACAATTCACATGCATTGTTTTTGTTACACTTTCCATGATATTTAACATTTATATGATTTGCATCATACTCCAATAATTAAAATTTGAAAGTTAATATAAATATTTCGTGATAAGATACAATGTCAGAAATTTTAAATTCACTGATGATATGTGAGGTTTTATCATGTGATTAAAATTAATGCTAAAAGATGGATGTCATAAGACTTGAATATGCAAAATGTTAGCATAACCAAAGATATTTTACAACTCCTCAATGTCTTCTATATGTGGAACAATAAAATATCTTTCTATAAAGATGGACTTGCTTGAAACTTATAAATATTTATATGTTGAGGAACTCGAAAGAGATATTTGTTTAAGTTTCAAATTAAGTAACAGATATATGTATGTGAGATATACTTGCGATTGATTGTACGTAAATTATATATATTTGGTTATTATTAATGAACATAATATCTTATCTCATAAAGTCTTAATATAACTTGTTTAATACCACGTCTTATAATGTCGTGAATTATTTTACTTTGTGTACACCTTCTATTCTATATGTTATGTTTATTGTATAGATAGTATTTAATGGAACAACTAAACCAAAGTTATGGTTTACTATCAATCTCATGTAAAAGCATAGATATGCTTTCACATGACACACGAAGTGTCATACTCCTTGATGCTCATTCAACTTATAAAGGTTGTAAGATGTTAGACCAATAAATCTTACATGACGTACACGTTGAAATACTTCTAAGTGATGTTATGTGAAAAGAAGTTTATTTATAAAGAGAACTTGATAAGAGTTTTTCCATTAGATATGCTCCTAGAGTAGCAATATCGTTACAACCATGAAATGCTTAATATGATTTTATATCTATATGGCTGGTTGAGAAAATTGAAACGCCCATATTTACATAGGGTCAAAACGACATGTAAAACGTCAAAATCTAAAACCTTCATTCCACTTCATACAATTTTACCAAAAATACCCTTTACGGTTAAGTATGACTTTTACAATCATCAAAACATTTTAAACTACATTTGTCCAAACTAATTGACCACAACTATCAAACTACTTACTTACAAAAGACCTTAAACACAAAATAACATCATACAACCCAAAAAGAGTTTTGACCCGTTTGACACAAAAACATAACCGGAAGCGCATAGTGGGCATGAGTTGTAGTGTGTTCGATCCAAGCTCGCCATCATCAATTATGAGATTTACCTATCATTCAAACACGGATAGGTTAGTTTGTACAATTCTTTTAACATCATACATTTCATGCTAATTCACCCCTTTATTCGACCCATTAATGATTTGTAGCAAGGATTCATTCCTTCTACCAATTACTTCTTTCAACTAGCCATCTCCGATAAAGCGGATGTTCTACATGCCATTTCATCATCCATATCTTCAACCCACCTGACTCGTTCATAACAAGTCTAAGACTAGAACCTTCACAAAGCCTAACATCCATGGCAAAATTTAACTCATTCTCGACGGGTCAACAATTAACATTTCATCATTTCAAAACTTCAATACATTATGACCCATTTATAACGAGTCGTTTCATATCTATTTCTTAATCTCGTCATCCATTTGTTTGACCCATTCATGACGGATCATCATCATACATACTGCACAACTCTATATCTTATAACTAGCAACAATAAAATAAAACCAAAAACCGTATTCTACATTATGACTACTTGAAGTTCATAAGAACTTACCGCGATCTTGCGTTTCTTGCGTCTTAGAATGGCCCGTGCCCATTGTTGCAGAAATCGGCCTAGGCGGCGATTAATCGGCCGCCTAGGCGCTAGGCGGTAGATCACTGACTAATTTTTACCTAGTCGGTGGAATTAGGCGGTTTTGGTCAAAGTCGGTCGTAGGCGGTCGTAGTCGGTAAAAATCGGTCGTAGGCGGAATTAATCGGACTAATCGGTCCAGCCCATTAAACCCAATTTTTGACCCTTTAAACCCATATTTTAAAGCAGGCCCAAGTATATTACAGCCCATTAACCTTTTTTTGACCTTTTTAACCTATTTCAACTTCAGGCGACATATGTTTTGAACTTTGTCTCTTTGACAGTCGACCACAAGCAGCTCCGAGTCCGACTGTCCGAGTTCATCCACAACACCACCGCACACCACGGCACCACCAGCAGCTCCGAGTTCATCCACAGCTCTGCCGCACACCACCAGCAGCTCCGAGTTCATCCACAGCTCCGCCTTCAAGGTAAGTTTCTGATTAACGGCTTCGAATCTTTGATTGTTTCGATTGTTTGTTATCATTTGTTTGATTGTTTGATTGTTTCGATTTTTTGTTATCATTTGTTTGATTGTTTCTGATTTACAGCAACAGTAGGTTATAAATTATAATATAATGTGGGTTCGAATCTTTGATTGTTTCGATTGTTTGTTATCATTTGTTTGATTGTTTGATTGTTTCGATTGTTTGTTATCATTTGTTTGATTGTTTCTGATTTACAGCAACAGTAGGTTATAAATTATTATAAATTATAATGTGGGTGGGTTAGAATCTTTGATTGTTTCTGATTTTCAGCAACAGTAGGTTTAATTGTTCCAATTTTTCGATTGTTTGATGTTTCAGCAACAGTAGGAAAGTAATGTGAACTTGATGATTATTCTGTGTTTAGTTACATGACATCAATGGAATCATTGGAATCAACCGCTAATGCTAGTCAAAATCTTAAACGAAAGTCGGATGATATTGGATGGGAATTTGGAAAGTTGGTGGATGCAACTAACTTAGACAAAACTCAATGTAATTTATGTGACAAACTTATGTCCGGGGGAGTTTATAGATTAAAGCAACCGATTGGAAGCCTTCAATGGGTTTTAGTTTTTGAATTTCTAAGTACTTGATTTGTTATGTTTAAGTTTAATTGCTTATGTTTGAACCATACTATTTGAAACTTGAAGTATTTATGTGAATTTTGAAGTATTATTTTTATATTATTGTGTGTATATATATAAATTTGAAAAATTACATATAAAAAATCCCATTCCGATTAATCCCGATTAATCCCTATTAATCCCGATTAATCCCTAGGCTGTATCTCACCGCCCGACTAGCGCCTAGCGCCTTCTACAACATTGCCCGTGCCTTCTTCCTTCTTCGTGCCTATATATTACAACTTCACACTTTTAGCTTTCATACCAATTCATTACATATGCATTTTTCTGTATTCATCATAGTGTTTAGACAACTATACATACTTCCATTTTCATTCTACCACATCGATTTAACAAGGATTCAAATCAAAACGCAACTAAATCAATCTAGACATTTCATCGAACACGTTGTGTGAATACCATCAATAAGGCATAATGTACAAGTAATTAAAGCACATTTTTTTCTTAATCCATCTAGAGATTACAATAATAATTCAATCTTCACAAATCATCATCACAACTATATGTATTTTGTTTCATGTCAGATTATTCATCAAAACATCATCTACAACACTACTCCAACATCAACATTACATTAATTTACATAAAATTTTCACTAAACTTCACTTTTCTATAATACCAAGTGGGTTTTACCCAAATTCATCAATATAGTCAAAATTAAGCACAATACCACTTCTATGTGTTGTAATTATCTAACTTTCATGCTCAATTTTTATTAACAATCATAGATTACACATAACCCATTTGATCAACATTCACTAACATACTAAATACAACTTACTTGATGATAAGAACACTTAGGTGGCCATTAATCTTAGCTCATGCATACAAACAAGCTTCAAACTTCTTTCAGTTTGGTTGATTTTTGAGATGGCAAAGGTTTTATTCCTTTCTCCTTCAAGCCCTAGTCGACACATACATCTGATGTATGTGTTTTTTGTTTTTAAATTTTGTGTTTTAATAATACATCTTTCCATATATCCAAGTTTGGTCCCTCAAGTAAGGTCTTTATATTTTTAAAGGCTAATCTATTCTTATTTGTTTATATTTAGCCTTCGTTAAATAGCATACTAAATTTGGGGTGTTACAAAAATAATGAAAATCCATTAAACTTGTTTGGTTTTACTCCGATCCATGAAAGGAATATATATTGACCATTGTGATCATTGACATAATTGAGAAAATTGTAATGATGGTCATAATAAAATAAGATCGACCATCAGAAATGCAAATTATGTAAATAATGAGATTGAACACCACAATTGGCAAATAAGAGAGTGATTATAATATTATGGTTTGAAATATAAAGTTATAATATATTCTCTCATATCTTACGTTTTGTATTACATAGGTGCAAGTAATACATATACGATCATTGAACAAACGTTTATGGGTTATGGTTAATTAGTTAAGTGGCATGATTGGTCAGACAACACCGTGTCAATAATGTGAATTTTGTTGAAGAACTAAAAGATTATTCAAGTTGATAATTAGCATGCAATGTTTGCTCTTAAGGGAAGTTAATTATTTGTCAACTAAAAGAGGGTATGAATCCCTAAAAAAAGTTTGGAAATAATAAAAGGATATGAATATCCTATCATTATACCATTTAGTGTTTTAAATCGCTGCATCGTCTAAATGGTTATCATGTATGCAACTTGAAGTTTGCATGATTTGTCTTAGCTACGAAGATAGCAAGCATGTTATTCCACATTGGCATATTTGTTTTGGTGAATTTAATTCCTAAGTGATAAATGATTATTGGAATAAGTGTTGGACTTTCTATATATTTATACACGAATTGCTTTTGTTGAAGACGGTAACCAAACGTCTACGATTGATTGCAAAGCCAATAATCATGAGAGCAAAAGTTTATGTTTAAATTTGAGTTCATGTGATTATACATATGCGATAACATTAATTCACATCAAGCCAACATGTTGTAATAGTTTCTCCCCATTATAGTTGGTTTTTGGTCAGGAACCAAAGATATCTCTTCTAAGATTTTGATTATTGATCCACCACTATACACAAAGATGGGACCTTAAAAGGTGGTTGGGAATATATGATAACGAATAGAGCCTTTCACAAGATATTTATTTATGGCTCAATTAATTCATCTCAATGGATTAGCATTCCCAACATCAGGGGGAGATAAAAAGCAGTTGGAACAGAAATGAGTTTGTATGAATTATCATTGATACTCAAAACTAAAAGTACGAACCTGAAGTTCAAAGAATAACTCATTTACAAAGATTAACGAATCTATTACCAGACGCATTCACTGACCTTAAAAAGGTGACTATGTCACATATACCAACTGCTAATGCTCCAATTAAGATTAGTGTCCTAGAAGGACAATCACATGTTTGTAATGAGTCTATTGCATGTCTGAAGCGTGGTACACCAGTCGATTCTAATAATAAAATTCCTTGAAAGTTGGAGCAAATATTTAAGATGGTCAAGTTGAGGTTATATTAAAAAGGTCTCCTGAAGAGACATTAGATATGAACCATAGGTACCTGAAAATAAAGAGATCTCAATAAGTTGTATCATGTCTAAGATATCTATGGAATCGAAATAAAATCGACGTCGTTATTATTTTGTATATAAAATAGCTCTTGAAATGATGAGGATAAAAAATCTTAGATCTGCCTATGAATGAATACAAAGAAATGATTGGCCAAAATGGAAAGACACAAAATATGACAGATTTGAATTCTCTAATGGAATGGAAAGTTTTCAGACCAACAATCTATGCAACTGAGGTTGTAAAATATATTGGATACATATAGGTCTTTTAAGCGAATTATGAATTAAAAATCAAATCAAGTGATATCAGACAAAATTGGTGGCACAAGAATTTTCTCAAAGACCTATGATTGATGATTAGGAGACGTATCCTCTAGTGGTGGATGTATTGACTTTCCAATATTTTATTCGTCTGGTAATATAAAGAGAGAATTGGCATGCGTCTTATAAATGTTATGTATCATTTTGATACTAAAGTTTACATGACAGTTCTTAAAGGATTTAAATTGTCAAATTCATGTAAAGTAAGTTATCGAGAATAGCTTGATTATTGTATACATATTTGTATCCGAATACATTATATTTGTTGTATACCTTATCGAATTGAATGTAACTGGAACTCCTCATGAGTTTCCCATAGCAGTTGAACGCTTAAAAAGTTAGCTGAAACCTCTTAAGGATGTAAATCTTGTGCACCAATATACATACATAGAATAAAGTGTGCCTGGTGATTTTGGTATCTCAACCTACTAGCATGGTACAATATGGATTGGAAATGAATTAGATGTTACCGATTTCTCCAGTTGATCTGCTAAATGATATTTATTTACCGTAACTCTTAAAGAGTGAATGCACTTGCATAATTGGTCAACATGAAAAAAGTCCTGATGAATTGATGATGCCTGAAGGATTGATATCAATACCTTAGGAAGTATTTTATAAAGTTAACAATATATGCATGGACCAAAATAGTCAGGTTGAGTATTGTACAACTCATGAGATATTCATATAAATAGCAATATAAGTTTGATAATATTATCCATCTTTATCGAAAGGCCTCCCCAAAAGTTCACTATAATCGCAGTTCATAGTGATGATGTATAGGCATCATCGAGAGAAACTGTCGAGCTTTCAGAGGGGAAATTTATAATGACCCTGACAAAATCTAGTTATTACTCAACCTACAGTTCGATTATATTTGTGATCATCCATTGATCAACTACATCCAGAAGATGTTGGGACATTTTGAGTATGGATAAAGCTGAATCTTAAAGTATTTCTTTCTTGCTATGCATGATTATATATATCTTTTTTTTAATTTATCAACATGATATAGCATATGTCCAATGAGGAGACATTTGAATGGTAAAGTAGATATGTCGATACCCTAAAGGTAAGAATGATATGTGTCTGTATTTTACTAACCCATGAAAACTAGTTTCGTTTATCTTGTAGATGTAAAGAATATAACACAACATAGTCATGGATTTTATGGTATTTGTTTGCAAGAGGAAGCACTAGAAGTCTAGTAAGAAGATTTTATAACATTACTCAACATAAAGGATTGCACTTCAAGGCATCAAGCGACAAGTCATTCTACAAAAGTTTTGAGCAACTTTCAAGGAAGATGGACACAGGTCACTTAAAGGATACATATTATAACGAGGGGGAGATTTATTCAAGTTGCACTCTTTTTCCCTCGCTAAGTTTTTTCCCATTTGGGTTTTCTTAGTAAAGTTTTTAATGAGGCAATCCGGAGAAGAAAATACGCGTTGCACTCTTTTTCACTTAGCTAAGGTTTTATCCCTCTGGGTTTTCCTAACAAGGTTTTTAACGAGGCAACATCTCAAAGCGTACAAAGTTGATAACCAAGGGGGAGTGTTATAAATATATTATATTATGTGGTTATCATCTCCTTAAATAGATTGTCTTGTTCCCCAAGACTTCATCTCCTATATACATTTATTGTATTTCTTTGTAAATAACGCACCTCAATTAATAATATCAATCCATTTCTCTCTATTATTCTCTCTTATTCTTTTGCTAATAGGCTATTTTTTATAACAGTTGATGTACGTAAAATACAACATATAAATTATATCAAATACGGCGTAAAATCAACCATTTTTCGGTACTAATGTTGGAAAAAGCTTGTTTCTTTGTTCCTTTTTAATTTACAAGGTCAAAAGAGCTTAAACGAACAGAAGGAGAAAAATAACAGTAAAACCAACATATACGAAGAAGGAGGATTGACGCAACTCGCCAAGCCCCCATCCACATCCAAACCAACAAAATAGCAAGATCAAAAGACCTGGCACGGGGCCGTGCTCACCAGGCATGGGTCGTGCCCAAGACAAGATTCTCTGCAGAAGAAAAGACAACGGCAAAGGACAAACTAGACAACCAACATGGGTCCGTGCTAAGGCAACACGGGGCGTGATCAACTTTAAGATTCGCAAAATCTGAGATAGTACAACAAGTACAACGGCCACGGGCCGTGCCGTTGACACACAGGGCCGTTGTAACGCCCCACATTTTCTGTACTTTCCATATTTAGAAAGTTGTATTCACATTTTTATTTTTAGAAACTTGTATTCTTACTTCATTTCAATCCTTGTAATCTCGAGACTTTGATCATAATGGAAATCGTATTTTTATATCAACCTTGTTTTCGCAAAATACAAGTTTTAATTTAAAACCAATACATACATCGAGATTATATTTTCTCAAAATCACATTCATACATGGATCATACTTATAATATACTTGCATACACCTTTATAGCATAAAATGACCAATAATACAAGTGCAAGGACTAAAAATGAAAATTTTCATCTCTCCAACCACTTTCTTTAATGTCATAACCTCTAACCAACTCATTTAATACCCCAAACCCACCTTCTAACCTCCAATCAACTCATTTAATACCCCTCCTAACTCCCAACCACCTTCATTTAAACCGCAACCATCTTCATTTAAACCCCAACCACTTAACCCTCTTATAAACACCAACTCTAACATCTTCCAAACATTTGCACCACCTCCAAATTATTTCCAAACTCTCTCAAATCTCCAAGATTTTCAACTTTGGGTAAAAAGTTCAAGAACCAAAATTGGTAACTTCGGTGTTCCAACAACTCAAGACTCGTCAAACTCACTAAGTAGAAATTTTTCGCAAATCGTGCGTATACTCGACGCCCTTTTTACCGTTTTTACACTTTTTGGGTGTAACATGTTTACATATACAAAAACACACTCAACATACATACTTTTATGCAATCATACATACAAACAATCCAATACATGCTTACTATCATGTTATGCTTGATTCGTATTTTCTGGGTTTGTTCGTTTTGTGATAAACTTGTCGTTAACTTCGTACGAGCCTACCCTTAACATGTATAGCGCTATAGGAGTAACACACCGCCCGTGAACGTGAGGTTATGTTAAGGAATTCATTCATACTTGCGTTAAAATTTGGTTTGACTTGTTTGTTCACATGCCGGTTTATAAGTTAATCTTGATAACTAGGTTTGCCATGTGGATTGTTCATTTTATACTTATATGCTGGTACACCAAACTTGTATACTCGCCAATACTTTTGTATTGAAGTACACTTTAAAACATGTTGCAGGATTATGATGATGATGCACAGAACTTCGTAGGATGCCTAGAAACGCATTTTAAACTTTAAATACTTGTTGTAATGTAATTCATTTTGTTTCAACTTGTTGTATTCAATTTCAAACAATGTAATTTGATTCTTGTAGCAATAAAATGAAAGTTTATTATTAAATACTTGTCACAATTTAGTATTATGAAGTCTCGAGCAATCTATATCGTCTCACTCTGATGTTTCTGCCATCGGTTGGGGTGTGACAGCCGTGTTAGTATAGGACCTGACACTGCAGTTAATGAGGAAGAGAGAAAAAGATGGCCACAGGGCTGTGCCAGGCGGGCACGATCCATGTTGAGCGTCTGACTTCAGCTATAAATAGGGGTACTTGGTTCCATTCCAATTCATCCCTTGACAAACCACTTCTCTCACACGTGCCACCACTCCACCACCACTACAACACCATCATCCACCACCATCATCCATCTTCCATCATTTAGAGTGTGTAGTAGTCCCGGGATCCAAGATCGATCGTAAGAGTTCTTGTCAAACAAAGGTCATGCTTGGCTAAACTCTTACATCACTTGGTGAAGACAAAT
Organism: Helianthus tuberosus; assembly: GCA_030545235.1. NCBI lineage: Eukaryota > Viridiplantae > Streptophyta > Magnoliopsida > Asterales > Asteraceae > Helianthus > Helianthus tuberosus. The sequence continues at coordinate 30,978,344 of CM060425.1, forward strand.
CTTTTTTGTATTACTTTTTGATTTCCAATCTTTGGCTCTTTTTATTTAGGTATGTATTAATGACTTTAATAACTAGTTTTTTATATTGAAGGCGAATTTATTTAACCATTCTTCATATGTTGTTGATTCACATATTCGTGTCTTTATGGTCTATATAAAGCGTATTAACTACTTGGAAGGGGGTTAGAAGGGTGGTTGGGTACTCGTTCAGTGTATATATCCTGCGAGAATCTGGTTCAAGCTTAGTATTACTTCACGGATTGGGCGGGAATGACTGCCCCGGAAGAAAGTAAGAAACCGCTTGAATCCATTATCTACAAACTACTATTAAAACTTTAAACCAACCGTGCGAGGACTGTATCCCTGCTGACTCAGACCAAAGGGTTTAGGGTAACGCTGCCTGGAAGGGGGTCTACCACTTTTCGCATTAATAACTTACTTAATTATCTTTCAATAATCCGACCTTGCTGGACTGTATCCCTGCTGACTCAGACCAATAGGTTGAAGATAACGCTGTCTGGAAGGGGGCCTACTACTATAACTTAAAGATAATTTCTTAAAATGCCCAAAGTGCGAAAATCATTAAAAGGATACATAAAAGAGGAGTTGAAATCAAGTGATTCCTTCTTGTTTATTTATTTTACCTTATATTTTATTTTTGCTTTTTAGTTTATCTTTTATAGCTTTAAAGCATTTTCATCAAAATTTGGTTAGATTAGACGTTAAAGATAAGCCAGTATTAAAAACTCTTGTTTCCTAGGACGACCTCGGTATCTTGCTATCACTATACTATGTCCGCGATAGGTGCACTTGCCCTAACATGTGTATAGAGTGATAGTAGTGTATCGTGTTTTATAAATTTAAAACTTGAAATTGCGAGTAAAAAAAGTTAAAATATATCTTAAAAATATGAGTAAATTACGTTTTTGGCCCCTGTGGTTATATCACTTTTACTATATTAGCCCAAAATAAGAGTTTTTAACATATCTGCCCCCATGGTCTCTATAACTAACCATTTTGGCCCCTAAGTCTAGAGATCATGGGGGCCAAAATGGTTAGTTATAGAGACCATGGGGGCAAATATGTTAAAAATTCTTATTTTGGGCTAATATAGTAAAAGTGATATAACCACAGGGTCCAAAAACGTAATTTACTCTAAAAATATATATACACAGCACCACCTCAACAGTTAATACTTTTTTTTTCTTAGAGTAAATTACGTTTCTGGCCCCTATGATTATATCACTTTTACTATATCAGCCAAAAATAAGAATTTTTAAAATATCTGCCACCATGGTTTCTATAACTAACCATTTTGGCCCCTAAGTCTAGAGATCATGGGGGCAAAAATGGTTAGTTATAGAGACCATGGGGGCTAAAATGGTTAGACTTTGGGGGCCAAAATGGTTAGTTATAGAGATCATGGGGCAGATATGTTAAAAATTCTTATTTTGGACTAATATAGTAAAAGTGATATAACCACAGGGGCCAAAAACGTAATTTACTCTTTTTATTATTTAAGCTCATATGTTGTGTTCTTATTTTTACTTTTTTTCTTATTTAGTCAATGATATATTTTTGGTTCATCGTATTATTAAATAAATAGGGAAAAGATCAAATAGGAAGATTAATTTCGTTAGGAATGATAGGAAGCAATAAGAGGATGACATGTGACAACATTTAAAATAAAGAAAAAGAGTATTTTAGTCAGTCCAACCCTTTCTTCTTCCTTTTTCAAAACCCAGTAACTTCAAAACCCACCATTTTCAAAACCCACCATCTTCAACCATTTCTTCACTTTCTATCTCAATAATCACTACATTATAGTGCGATTTTCATCACCAATCAATGATTCAAACCCCCGATCAACGTGTTCTTCAGTTTTTTTGAAGAAAACCCAGTTTAATTTCATAAAAACTCTCGTTTTTTCCGGTGATTTTGAAGATAATCACTCGATTTGTTCGATTCAATCGCTGATAAGTGTTTCTATCATTTCAAATTTCATCAATTGATGAAGAAACCGGCTTCGATCCATGTAAGAAATTCTTTAATTTCATTTTCACGATCTGGGTTTTTATTTAGTCATTGCGTTTTACGATCTTGGCGGGGGTCCGGGGGCGGCAGCCCCTAGCGGGGTCCAAGGGGCAGAGCCCCTGGCTATTGCGTTTTAGAAATAAGAGAGTTTTATGTGTTTTCTGGCTATTGCGTTTTAGAAAAAACACATTTTTAAGTATCTTTAGTCATTGCGTTTTAGGTAAAACACATTTTTGAAGTGTTTTTAGTCATTGCGTTTTAGGTAAAACACATTTTTAGGTGTTTTCAGTCCATTGCGTTTTACAGAGAACACTTTCTTTTGTTTTTTTAGGTCATTGCGTTTTAGAAATGAGACATTTTTAAGTGTTTTCTGGCCATTGCGTTTTACAAATAAACATTTCTTTGTGTTTTCTGGCCATTGCGTTTTACAAATAAGACATTTCTTTGTGTTTTTTGTGCATTGCATTTTAGGTAAAACACTTTTTATGTGTTTTCAGTCTATTGCGTTTTAGAAATAAGACATTTCTTTGTGTTTTCTGGCCATTCCATTTTACAAATAAGTCATTTCTTTGTGTTTTTTGTGCATTGCGTTTTAGAAAAATGTCATTTTTTAGGTTTTTTTTTCATTGCGTTTTACGTAACTGGTTGTTTTTCTGTTGCGTCTTACACAACTGGGTTTAAATTTTTTTTTTAAAATATAGCAATAGTATACTCGTTTTAAAGATAAAAAAACGGTCGTTTTTTTGGTGCAATTTTTATAAAAAAATAATGTCGTATGAAAGAGTTTTAACGTTTAAAAAATGGGGGGGGGGGAATTGGAGGAGAGAGAAACTATTGGCTTGGATTGACTAGAATGCCCTTGAACAAACTCACGCGCCTCTTTTCTTCTTTTCAATTTCTCTGATTTAATCTTAGCCCTTGATTAACTAAATGGATGGTCAAGATCACTTGCTAGCCTTCCTAGCCAAATTAACTTCCTATTGTATCTCCACCCTAAATAAATAAGTATGACTAGTTTTATTGTATTTATAACGTGGATAAATATTAATTGGTTTAGTCAATCCACTTTGATATGACTTGTTTTGACCCGTCTTCTTTTAACCCGACTAATTTGTGCTCACCTTAAAAATAAAATTTGAATTCGCCACTCCTTTTATGCATTATGTATAAATGCTTATACGGTTCTTGTAATTTTTGTTTAAAATTGGCTCTTAACTGGACTTGTTTTGTTTTGTACACAATATATTATTATGCTTATACGGTTCTTGTAATTTTTGTTTAAAATTGGCTCTTAGGGGTAAGATCAAATAAAAAGTTTATTTTGCCTAAGTAGGATGAGAAGAAATCTTAACCATTCATTTTTCAAATCAATGGTTAAGATGAAAATGTAGGAGAAAGGAGGAGTCCAAGGGTATCTTGGGAAAATCCTATTTATGGACTTTCTCTCTCCACATGCAAGGCACATGCATATTTCACCCTCATTTTTAAACGTTCATAACTTTTTTATACGACATTATTTTTTCATAAAAATTTCACCATAAAATCGAGCGTTTTTTTATCTTTAATTTGAGTACCATATTGCTATATAAAATATGAAGACTAAAAAAACCCACTAAAATGTGTTGTATTTCTATGTTGTATAACATTTTTTTGTGCTGGATTTTTGTACTATATTTTTGTACTAAAATTTTTGTGCTGGATTTTTTTATCTTAATTTTTTTTTCTCAATTTTTTGTACTGTATTTTTTTGTACTACATTTTTTTGCTGAATTTTTTTGTGCTATATTTTTTGTACTAGATTTTTTTGTGCTATATTTTTTTGTACTAGATTTTTTGTACTAGATTTTTTTGTACTAGATTTTTTTTTGTATTTTGAAAAAACAAAAGGGGTGCCACATGTCATTTTCACTCCTATTTATAAGGACCAAAATGCCCTTGATTCCTACTTATTAGGAGTGCCACATGTCATCATCACAATCCTTCTTAGGCTACTTAGGCAAAATCCACTTTTTAGTGGATCCTTCGCTTGGCTCTTAACTGGACTTGTTTTGTACACAATATATTATTATATAGATTCATTACCAAAAGTACATTAGTGTAGAAGAACTGATAAGAACCGAGTACTGTGTTTTAAGCTAAAGTCTTTTAATAAAAGAAAATATTAACTAAATTAACAGAGTGTATTCCATTTTCTTATGGAAGAATTATAAGCACTCATGTCCAATGGAGATACCTCCATTCATGGGGTCTCAAAAATCACAATAACATTACTTTACAACGCCACACCTTTATCTTTATTATTATTACTTCATTCTTGGGGTCTCATAAATCTCAATAATATTACTTTACAATGCCACACCTTTATCTTTATTATTATTACTGTTATTATTTTATTATGCATTCATAACAAAGAGTATATTTAAAGATCTTTAAGTAATAAATTAACATTCAGAGGAGTACTAGTGTCCATTATAACTAAAAATGACTATCTATGATATAAATCAATTTCGAAATTCAATGCATCTAATATAGCCAAATGGCAACATTGTTACTTGTTTTATCATATAAAAAAAAGAATTACACTGTTTTTGTCAAACTTTTAGAAGATTGCTGTGATGTTACCAATTATTTTCAATAATTTCATTTGTCCTCTTGCTTCTCTTTGATATTTTTATGTTTGTTGGTTTAATTCAAAATGTTGAAAAGTGACGTACACTAAAACAATGACCACTTATCTTTCTTTTTTTTTTTTTTTTTTTTTTTTTTTTTTGTGAGTGATAAAAGTGACACAGGGTTGTCAGTTGGTACAACGGTTACTCATTTGGTTTCTCTTTTTAAGCTCTCAAGTTCGATTCCTACTAGTATCACTTTAAAGGACATGGGTGGTGGCAATGAAGTTTAGAATTAGGCATCTCTGGAGGTCGCCAGATCGAAACCAGGCCGAACTGGGTTTTACCGCAGTGGGCTTTCGGGCGGGTGGGTTTTCCTCGGAACTGGTGGCTCCGGTATGCATCAAACTCTGACCGTTATGGAGAGGGGATGAATTTTCTCGATTGAGGGCATCCCACGATATTTATCCGATAATTTAGTTGGCCGTTCAAAAAAAGAGTGACATAGGGTCGGATTGTGTAACCAGTGAAACGAGTTTAGGTTAGATTACGTTCGGGTTAAAACACACAATTTAAAAAGATGACAAATAAATTCAGATGAAAACATGTTAGGTCAGTACGGATTCCTCTTGTCTATCTATTTTTTTGCGGGGCTAGTGGTGACAATGGGTGATGGATCATAAAACAAGCGTATAACTCTGTCAAACTTTTTTTTTTAATCCGACGTAATCGTAGAAAAATATACACATACTCCTCCTCTATCTCTCATTCACCTCATCTCCTCTATCTCTCCTAGCTAAATGCACCTCAAGTGTTCTCCATTTACCATGGTGAATGGAATATATATAGTGATGCAAAGACATCCACCTAATGATAACATGGCATGTGGTATTGTGGCATACATGTAGTGGTGTACAAATGTGTTTACTATTGTCCAAGAAAGGATTGGTTTGGGTTTACATGTGAAGTGTTTCTATACAATCAAATAGTAAATAGATAAAATAATGGTAGTTTTGTTTGGTTTTTCAATCATGCATCTTTTATGTGTGCTGGTTCCAACACATTTTATTTGAATCTTGCAATAATAATGATTTAAAATCAGAAGATACAACTTTTTAAAACAACATCACACTCACATATCATGTAAAATTTCATGTTTCGTCCTCTAACTATATATACACACACACACAACTTTAAAGTTTGGGTTTGTCAGAGATTCCGTCATCTCAGCACGCAAACTGACGCTTAAATTTCAGTTAATTTTCTAAAAATTAACTATTTCACTCATACTATTAAACGACAACGCTTAAATTTCAGTTAATTTTCTGAAAATTAACTATTTCACTCATACTATTAAACGGCAAAATATGTAGTTTTTAACGGTTGTTTTTTTTTCTTTTTCTTACTTTACTTTAAGTTTCTTCTTTTCTTTTATTCTTTTAATTACCTTTATTATATATACTTATCTTAAATTTTAGAATAAGATCATCATCATCATCATCATACTCAGTATATCCCACCAATAGCAAAGCTAAGATAGGGTCTGAGGAGGGTGAGATGTAGACAGCCTTACCTCTATCCCGTAGAAATAGAGAGGCTGCTTCCAATGAGACCCCCGGCTCGATAGTAGTTTTGCATCAAGCCTTGGACATAAGGCACATAACACTCAGCAATTGAGACAAACTCCTATTAGTGCATGTACCCCCTGTCTTTCGGCTATCAACGCCACCACATGATGCATGATTAACCATCCCCCTCTTTTAACGTTATTTTCATGAAATTAGTAAAATAACGTTAAAATTAGTGCACTTTCACTTTTGCCCCCCAAGCGCCCACACATATATACATTATATGAGCATACCGCAAGCGGGGCGTAAATTTTAGAATAAGATGGATTTTATTAATCAAACTCTGATCTATTGGTTGATAATAATCAATACTGAAAATGTGATCAACAGCTTTTCTAACTTTCAAATTTGTTAGCAAATGCAATCCTAGTCTAATGAAAAAAGTAACTTAGTGTGATCCTAATGAACAATATTTTATTTATTTTTCTATTTATATTTTATTGCATATTAAACAAATCAATTATCTTCTTTATTGATTTGTTTTTGTCATGATCAATATTTTATTTTGATATAATTAATCGCTTACAACAATTTCAAGACTTAAATACAAGTCTCTAAAAGATTTAAAAGCCAAGTATAAGTGAAACATGTTCAATCACAACACATTCAAAAATCAAATTATAACAAACAAATACTAATTTATTCAAACCATAATGCCACACAATCAAATTAGATATATACTTAATCGGTGTTGAAGGAACGGTAAAATATAAAGAAAAATGTAACATATTTACCTTAACTAGTTAGGGCAAGTAATGTGTCAAACCATGAAGAGTTTGTGATCAATGTTAAGCTCAATTGATTATTTAATTACGCTAGTGCTAAATTTTTAAGCTTTTGATTTTTGTGAATTAAACATGAGTCAACTTTGACTTTGGAAAATCAGTAACTAAAAAACGAGATTAAAATCAAGTTTTGTAAACAATGGTTGGAAAAGGGATCACTTTGGGTTTAAGTTGTTGGAAATCAGGCCTTTGAACGAAAACGCAAACACGATTTGAACGAACTGTTCGACTCTTTTTATTATTTATCAATAAAATCGCATCAATACAGTAACCCTAACCATCTATTTATACTAAAACTCATTCTAGTCCTAACTCGACTCAAACACTATTTTAAATAATAATATATTAACTAGATGAACCTATCTAATAAAACCAACAATTATATAACACTCTAATTTGCAACATATTCTTGCATTACAAGTTGTGGGTAAAGTTCTTGTACAAATAATCTTAACATACTAAACATACAAATTGAAGGAAAACTCAAAAAGACAAGGTGACATTTTTGTAATTATCAATAACTTTCAAAGTTACTCTACAAATATACCTAAAAAAACCTAACCACTCCCCCACCCAAAAAAAAAAACCTAAACCCCCCACCCCCCAAAAACCTAAAAAAAACCTACCCCCCCCACCCCCCAAAAACCTAAAAAAACCTAACCCCCCCCCCCACCCCCCAAAAACCTAAAAAAACCTAACCCCCCTCCACCCCCCAAAAACCTAAAAAAAACCTAACCCCCCACCCAAGCTAAAATGCTAAAAACTAAACCCCAAAAAAACCTAAAAAAATAAAAAAAAAAAACACACAAATTATTTTATTTTATTTTTTTAACATTTTTATTAAAAAATCGCTACTTTTAGTAGCAGCAAAAAAAATTTTTTTTTTTCTAACGAAATGTAGCGATTTTTTAATAAAAAATGTTAAATTTTTTTTTTTGTTTTTTTAGGTATTTTTGGTTGTAACTTTGATAGTTGGTGGTAATTACAAAAATGCCATCTTGTCTTTTTGGGTTTTCCTTCAATTTGTATGTTTAGTATGTTAAGATTATTTGTATTTGATCTTTTGCCTACAAGTTGTACCCTATGTATATGTATTTGTACATGGTAATAGACACATTTTCTAAAATTGTGTTCCAGCTTTTCCCCATTCATTGCTTTCTACCATCCCCAACAGTTCTTTACTTCTTCCTTTTCACACACAAAGAGAAAGAATCTAACCAAGAGTGGCCGTGCCGGGCAGGTCCGACGACCACGACAACCACCGCACAAGAGCGAAATTGGTGATGGTGGTTCGCTGTGGTCAGCAGCCGCAATTTGGGTGACGGCTAGGGTTCCGAACATGGGAGCAGCAACGGCGTCCACAAAGGTTAGGATTCCAGTGGCATCGGGTAAGTTTTGATGATACAACGACGACAACAGAAACTTAAATCGAGGTATGTATTCATCATCTTCTTCATTCCTATGAATAAAACGAAAAACAATGAATGGATTTTTGTGTGATATATAGCGGATTCTTATTGTATTCGTAATTGATTTCCCTCACATGACTACAGTTACCTGATGTGAAATTTGAAGCCGAGGCATTTGGAGTGAAGGATTATCTTCCGGCATCTCTGGACCCTTTGATAAAAGACAAAGATCTTCAAACTGGTGTAAGTTTTGCTTCTGCTGGCAATGGGTTTGATCCACTAACAACAACAATAACGATATACATGCATATCTTGCCTTTAAACTCTTATCATCAATAACTGAAAACATTGTTACATATATGTGTATGCATTTGATTTTTGCTTATTTATTTTATTTTTTGTGGGTTACAAAAATTAGACTGGTTTATCAGTGTCTGTTCAACTGGACATGTTAAAACAATATCTTGGAAAGCTTAAGAGGAACATTGAAGAAGAAGTTGCCGATAATATAATCAACAATAGCGTAGCTGTGATCGTTGCAGGCAACAACGATCTGTTGTTTACCCTTCTTATCAGAAGATTACAATATGATGCTGCATCTTATGCTAACATGATCGTAAACATGGTCTTGAATTTCACACAGGTACCAATTCTGTATCATATTTAGCATGACACCTCAGGCAAATCTCAAATCGTTAACAGGTCAAATAATGATTCTTTGTTGTACTGCAGGGGATTGCAAAAATGAAGATGGGGTAATAGGAAGATGTATGGAAGTTTTAATTATTATAAATTAAAGGTATTTCTTCTCTATTTTTAGGGTTTTTTGTTGCTTTGTTGCTGAGCCTATTGTTATAGATTAAAGGTAAGTGTGGTTCTTTACTCTCAACTGATTGCTTGAATTTGAACCTATATAACAAAATCGAATGAACTAGGTAACTAAGAAATCGAAATCAAACCTCAGGTCACTTGGTGGTAATGCGAAAAAAGTGGTTGTACTAGATCTCTCTGATGAAGGACATGTTCGGTAGATCTGTTCCTAAGGTATGACTGATTTTGTCAAGTTAAAGAAAGAAAGAAGCAAATTAGGGTATTGTGTTTGTACGTGTTTTTTTTTGCATCTGCAGGTCTAGGTCTGGGATTTTTTTCCGAGTGGATCAAAGTAAAGGTTTCACTGATATTCAGGTAGATATTTCAACTTCTTATGATTTATTAATCCGTTTGTAGGACGGGTTTGATCCGTAAATTACTCGACTAGGATTTGAATATTTTACCTGCACGACACACCATTTATGCGATCAGTTTTAAGTAGAGATGATTTATGTAATCTTAATAGTAAAACGTATTGTACAAGCTTATGTCATACCTTACACTGATACAATACATGTAAGTGTATTGTGCATGCTCATCAAGTCGAAATTGTTATCTATACAAGTAAAATGTTTTTTCAATAACTTAATGGATTAAAAATATACACAATAATTATTTAGCAACAATTATTACACAATAAGCTGACACCAACAATCCATTTTACTTTAAAATTTGTGCAGATTAAACAATAGCATGGAAGTGCAAAAGAGTTATACACAAGTTAGTGTTGGTCAGATGTGGCAAGCAAGGTACAAAAACATTCTTATTTGTTGCAAGTTAAGTAAGAGAAGGAATATTCAGTTGAATATATCAAGCCAACCAATGTGGATCGATTTGACTCATAAACTCTTTCTTTTTAGTTTTTCACCTATGTTATTAGTTTATATTACTACTGACGTTTTATTATTGCGTATCAGCGCCAAAAACATGGTTGTGTTGCGATACCTTTGGGGTTCTAAATTGAAGCTCGCATTTGCAGCCACCGTCATGGTCGGCGGTGTTGGTGCCGCTAAAATTGAAGAGATTTCATGTGTAATAACTTAAATGGAAGTATACCTAATGGGAGGTGAAATATTTCATCTTTAGCACTCTTGCACATTAAAATGTTATGAAGTGAGGCTGCAAGTTTCAGTGTTGTGTTTTCCACTGTTGATGCAATTTAGTGAATAGTGATCATATGCACCTACCTTTACATTAGGGAGAACTTGAAGTATAAAAAGGCTTTAACCTTCGTGTTTTTCATATTTGTTGTAGTGATTCGTGTTTCTTCCTTCCTAGCCCGCCCACGCTATATCTGTTGTGTTTCATGTTTCTTCCTTCTTAGCCCGCACCGCAACGCGGGCGGGTCGATCTTCTAGTTATCTCTAATCTATACCACCTTATTAAGAGAACTAGAATTTATACCCTTTTGGTAATTTTACATTGTGTACACATCTTCAAGCAACATATACAAGAGAGCCAAGCAATTTTAGAGGGGGTAAACTTGCCAATTGTCCAAAAATTTAAGATACTTTAGGGGTATTTAAGGGATTTTGGCACCTTTGTAACCTATAATGTTAAGGTGACATGTGAAGAGTCTAACTTAATTGATTAAATTTATTATAATTTCCACAAACTGGAACGAATGTTGAGGTGAGGTTTTTTTTAATCAAATTTTATATGTTTGCGATCTATCAATTATCAGTGTTCTTCTTCTCTCTCACAACCATTTTTCCTAAAGAGCTTGGTGAACTCAAGATGTTGGAGATGCTGGATTTAAGCTTATACACTTCCTCAAAGTGATGTGCAAAAAAAACATATAAAAAACAAAATTTTATGCATAAATTCGACAACCATTTGTATAACAGCCCTCCTAAAACCCTTAACATGCCCTACACATCTTAAAATATACCCCGTATACGAAAAACAAGCTTAAAATACCTTTATATTATTAAAATTCAAATAAAAACAAAAAATATATGATTCTCGCGGGGCGCGACCCACTTAAGGGAAGTAGTCGCGGGCCGCGAAAAGGTGGCACCAGGTTGCACCACGTGTCCCTTGCGTGTAAGATCTACACCGTTGATTCATCTAAGCTAGTGCCTACCCTAGTGGCCTCGCGGGCCGCAAAGAGCTAACCACAGGGAGTCGCGGGGTGCAGGCCGCCCCTGATTAGACCTATAAATTGAGGTCTCGGCCTCAGTTGAAAATCGTTCAAATTCTTTTCTTCTCTCTAAGTAATAGTGTAATAATACTCGGGTATTATACCCCTAAAAGGCGAAACTCTGCCTTGTTGTAAGTATTATAACCCCTGGTTACGTATTAGTTACTCTACCCGATTGATCTAGGGCTCCGTAACGCATGTCAAGGCTCTGCCTGACTCAGTTCGTTGGAGTTCTGTCTTGGGGTTATGGCTAATGTTAATTGGGTTATCTTACTAAAACATGTGCATTGTTTAATTTTAATAGATTATAACCAGGAAATCACTAGAAAGCAGTAATATTTTCTAAGTTAGCAAAGTGAGTACATTCTCTTTTTGTAAACTCTTTTTGTGAGTACATTCTATTTTTGTAAACTCTTTTTGTGAGTCATTCTCTTTTTCTACCAAACTGTTCTACCAAAACCTCAATTGTTTTAAATTATGATAACAGTGATTGAGTCTATGTATTCTACAATTACTGTCGGTATGTTGGGGTTTTGTATACATTACTTATTACTATACTGTGAATAGTAGCATGACCACAAGTTAGGATTGACAGTACCGTGGATGGTAATTGGGTAGATATAAACATTGTAATTGCCCTCAATACTGTAAAATGATAAAAGCTTGTTTTGATTAAATTGGGATGCACTCGCCAGTATTTCTTGCTGATAAAATATTTTTAAAACGCGTTTCAGGTAACTTAATGTGAAGCTAATAGAAGCCAGCTAGAGAGCACTGAAGGCTTGGAAAAGTGGCTATAAAATTACCTAAATAAGAATGAAGTTTTATTTCAATAAATTAGGGTTTATCACTATAAACATATTATAATGGAAACTTGGGTTTTTCCCATGTATTTATCATTTATAAAAGTGTGGTGTTTTAACTCTGATTAACTATTTCCTAACTACGGTCCTGATGTTTAGTTTCTGTTGCCAAATTAATAAACACCGATACCACCGGCTCTGTGCATCTCGCGGCCGCCCGCCCCTCGGGGCAAGGGTTCGGGGGTTGCGACAAGAGGTGGTATCAGAGCCACAACCACGGTTTAAGCCACAGAAGTGTTCTGCTGACACCAAGATTTTTATCAGTTATGTTAGGAAATAATCTATGTGATTATGTGTAAATATGTATATTATTGTTTTGTGTTATTTGACAATCTGTTAGTTTACAAAAAAAGTAAGCAAGGTACATCTGACGCTTCCCGTCACCTAGCTAGTTCAGCAAAGAGTGAAGGAACCTCATCACAGCCTACTCCTTCGGGGTATTCTACTGATATTGAGGAAGGAATTTTCATCTTTAAGGCGCAATCCGAGGAACCGTTCCCTCCGAAAAAGAGAGGATGGTTTAGTAGGGGAGCACATGAGAGGAGAAAGAGGAAGAAAATGTTACAACAACGGAGAGCGTTAGCAAAAGCCAATATGGAAATGAATGCCCAAACTCAGGAAGCAGTTAATAGATAGTTGGCAGACTTTTATATGCTAGCCACCACTGCAGCAGATCCAAACCTTGATCAGATAGCTGAACCACAACCATTGCCATTATTTTCAACCCAACCAATGGAGATAGAACTTAACCAAGGAAACCAATTTCCCATACCAGTATTTGACCCTAACAAGATACCTAGAATCCCAGCACCTAATCCTCTAGTGTATGATCCATGGGAAGATGACCATAGGGATTATCAGGAACTCCATCCTCAGGAAGAACCGATACCAAATCCCATAGCACAGTATACCGACCTTAATCCATTAGATCCATTTTGGAATGACGACCGGTATATTCAGAGTGTGTTAAGCAACCCGTACCCATATGGAGAACCGATACCTCCATACCCTGACCCAGTACCCGCACCACGACCACCCATGAGTGAAGAGAATGTGCAGGAACTCCGCACATATGGTGAGGAATTAGTGGAAGAAGGAGAGAGGATATGACAGATAGGAGAAAAACTCGTGTGGAAGTATGACGAGCGAGAAATGCAGTTTAGATAAACGGCTCCTAATAATATATATATATATATATATATATATATATATATATATAAAGGTGTGTAGTGAAAACAAATCAATTAAAATAGATAACTTAATATCTATCGATGCATAACTATTAGCATGCTTAAATTTCAGTTGTAGGTTGTAATAGATATATGTATGAAAAGAGTAAAAGTCGCAATGTTCGACGTTTTTTTTTATCAATTTGTTTGCATGATTGTTTGCATTAAATCTTATTCTGTGATATTAATAACTAATAAATGTTTATAATCCAGATGGACAACGAAATAAATCAGGAAAACCAGAATAATGATAATAATGGAAACCAAGTAGATAACAGTGTCATCCAACATATAGTAGCCCAAGTAATTATAGACGTTATGCCATATATTATCAAGACTGTTAAAGAAGCAGAAAATAATAAAACTATAAGTGGAAGTAAACGACAACCTACTTAATCCAGTCACAGCGTGAATAATGTACCGCTACTCCAATTACCTATTCCAAAAAGAAGAAGAATCATGTCATATAGTTGTTCTTACAAAGAATTCTGGTCTTTCAAACCAATAAAAATCTCTGGCTATGAAGGAGCCAATTGCATCTTTAAGTTGGATAGAAAAGACAGAAGCAGTCTTAAAAATAAGCAAATGTGCAGATGAAGATAAGATTATGTTTGCTTCTAATCTTTTTAAGAATGCAGCCTTAGAATGGTGGAATACTATTCTCCAGTCTAGAGTAAAAGACAAAATTTATAATATGGAATGGACTGACTTTAAGGACATAGTCGAAAGGAAATTTTGTCCTCCTCATGAAAAAGAACAAATCGCTAATAAGTTCTTAAATCTTAAAATGACTGTAATAAACTGCAAGGGTTACACTGCCATATTCTTCGAATATGCTAGAATAGTGCCTACCATAGCCTCACCAGAACCAGTATTAATCTCCCGTTACATCTGGGGATTAATCGGTGAAATCAGACATGTAGTCAAGGCAACTCGACCACAAACCATAGAAGAAGCAGTAGAACTAGCCAATACCTTGACTGATGAATTGGTACGCACGCAAGAAGAAAATCAGAGAAAGAACTTAGCCCAAAGACTTACCCAGGAATTTTGTTATAGAAATACCTACCGTGGGAAAAGTACAGGTTCTACTTCTGCACCTTACTGTAAGTACTGCAAAAAGAAGCACTCAGGAATATGTTCAATATACTGCAACTTCTGCAAAATGTCTGGACACAAGGAAGAAGACTGCAGGAAGAAACCCAGCAATAAGCTATGCTTCAATTGTGGAGAAACTGGACATATCAAACCGAACTGTCCGAAACTAGCTCTAGCAACAAACAGCAAAACTACTAAGAATGTCAGAGCATTTGTTCTGACAGCTAAAGAAGCCAAGATGATTCCGGATGTGATTGCTGGTACGTTTTTAGTTAATGATATTTTTGTTAAAGTATTATTTGACTCTGGTGCAAACCAAAGTTTTATTATTACTTCGTTCTGCAAACTTCTCAATCAACCATTAACTAAACTTCAACAAGATTGTCTAGTAGAGACGACAAATGGAGAATCCGTTAAGATTACTGAAATCTTGCAGGGAGCAAGAATAGAGATTTTAAACCATAATTTTATTACTAACCTTTACCCAATGAATCTGGCTGGATTTGATATCGAATTAGGAATGGATTGGTTGGTAGCCAATCATGCCAGTATTCTATGTGATCAAAAGTCAGTACAAGTAAGTTCACCAAAGAGTGAAAAGATCACAATTAAAGGAGATAAGCCAACTAGGTCCACAAAATTCATCTTTGTGATGAAAACAGCAAGCTATGCATGGAAAGGATCACTAGTGTATATGATTTCCATAATCATTAACACTAAAGGAAAATAATTGAAAGAAATTCCCGTAGTATCTAAATTCTCAGATGTTTTTTCAGAAGAGTTACCTGAATTACCGCCAGATAGAGAGGTTGAATTCAGAATTCACCTAATACCAGGGACAACACCGATTTCCAAGTCACCTTATCTTTTAGCACCAGCGGAGATGCAAGAACTGAAAAAAGAGTTGGTCGAACTTCTGGAGAAAGGTTTCATACAGCCTAGTTCATCACCATGGGGAGCACCATTCTTGTTTGTCAAAAAGAAGGATGGATCAATGCATATGTGCATTGATTACCGAGAATTGAACAAGGTTACGATTAAAAATCAGTACCCACTACCGAGAATCGATGATCTGTTCAATCAACTTCAAGGAGCTCGATTCTTTTCTAAGATCGATTTACGCTCGGGATATCATCAACTGAAAGTACAGGAAGAGGACATTCCTAAAACTGCTTTCAGAACAAGGTACGATCATTATGAATTTACAGTTATGCCATTTGGTTTAACCAATGCCCCAGCCGCATTTATGGACATGATGAACAGAATATGTAAACCATATCTGGATAAATTCATAATTGTCTTTACAGATAATATTTTTATTTACTCTAAGAGTAAAGAGGATCTGCAAAGCATTGTTTATACTTCTGAATTTGCTGAGAAAAGAAAAGCTTTACGCTAAATTTTCAAAATGCGAATTTTGGTTAAAGGAAGTGCAATTCCTTGGACACCTGGTTAATCATGAAGGAATTCATGTAGATCCCACAAAAATCAAGACGATTACTAAGTAGAAAGTCCCTGAATCACCGACGAAGCTGAGAAGTTTTCTTGGACTAGCAGGTTATTATAGACATTTTATTCAATATTTTTCTAGAATAGCCATTCCCTTAACGAAATTGACCTGCAAATCAATTAAGTTTGAATGGGGACCAAAACAGGAGGAAGCTTTTAGGATTCTAAAGCAAAAGTTAACCAACACACCTATACTAGCGTTACCAGAAGGAACTGAAGACTTGATAGTCTATTGTGATGCTTCTAAGTTAGGTTATGGATGTGTGTTGATGCAACGTGAAAAGGTTATAGCATATGCCTCTAGACAACTTAAAAATCTTGAAGAGAATTATACAACCCATGATCTAGAGTTAGGAGCCATAATTTTTGCCCTTAAGATTTGGAGACACTATCTTTATGGTAGAACGTTTATTGTTTTCACCGATCATAAGAGGCTAAGATATGTTTTTGGGCAAAGGAATTAAATATGAGACAGAGACGCTGGATGGAGATTCTTAGTGATTATGATTGTGATATCTAATATCATGCATGAAAGACTAATGTAGTAGCTGATGCTTTAAGTCGAAAGTATCATGAAAAACCAAGACGAGTACGTTCTCTCAAGTTAAATGTGTAGATAGCTTTAAATTAGCAAATTAGAGAGATACAGGAAACAGTAATCAAGGACAATACTGAAAAATTAAAAGGAATGATTAAGGAATTAGAACAAGGAACAGATGGAATTTGGAGATTCCATAAGAAAAGAATCCGGATACCCAAACAAGGAAACCTACGCCACCGAATTTTAGAAGACGACCATAAGTCTAAGTATACGATACATCCTGGTAATGATAAAATGTATCAAGACTTAAGAAAGAATTTCTGGTGGGTAGGAATGAAAAAGGATATAGCAACCTATGTTTCTAAGTGTCTAACCTATTCACAGGTTAAAGCTTAACATCAGAAACCCTCAGGTTTATTGCAGCAACTAGAAATGCCTATATGGAAATGAGAATTGATAACAATGGACTTTGTTACTAAGTTACCCAAAACACGAAAAGGTAATGATGCAATCTGGGTGATTGTAGACAGATTAATCAAATCTGCTCATTTCTTACCTATGAAGGAAAATTTCAACATGGAACGATTAGCCAAGTTATATGTAAATGGAATAGTTTCATTACATGGAATTCCTTTGTCTATTATTTCTGATAGAGATAGCCGTTTTATTTCTCATTTTTGGACTAGTTTCCAGAAAGCAATGGCAACCAAGTTAAAACTAAGCACAACCTATCATCCTCAAACGGACAGACAAAGCGAAAGAACAATTTAGACAATGGAGGATATACTTAGAGCTTGTGTAATTGATTTCGGAGGAAATTGGGACGATCATTTACCATTAGTAGAATTTTCCTACAATAACAGCTATCATACAAGTATTAATGCTGCACCATTTGAAGCACTCCCGTCTGTTGGGCAGAAATTGAAGAAAAGCAACTATCTGGACCAGAGATAGTACAAGAAACAACGGACAAGATTATTCAAGTCAAGAAAAGACTAAAAACAGCACGCGATCGTCAAAAGAGTTATGCTGATAACAGACGAAAACCATTGGAATTTCAAGTAGGAGATAAGATATTATTAAAAGTTTCTCCATGGAAAAGTGTTCAGATTCGTTAAAAGGGGAAAGCTAAGCCCCAGGTATGTTGGACCTTTTGAGATTATTAGAAGAATAGGACCAGTAGGTTACCAGCTACAACTGCTAGAGGAAATGGCAGGAATACAAGATGTATTTCATGTATGTAATCTCAAGAAGTGTTTAGCAGATGAATCATTAGTAATATCTCTTAAGGACATAGAGGTAAATGAGAAACTTAAGTTTGTAGAGAAACCACTGAAGATTGAAGATAGAAAGATCAAGAATCTCAAACACAAGAGACTAGTTCTGGTCAAAGTAAAATGGGATTCCAAGAGAGGACCAGAGTACACTTGGGAGCTCGAATCAGAGATGCGAAGGAAATATCCACACTTGTTCCAGTAGACCTCGAGGACGAGATCTAAAACAAGGTGGAGAGGATATAACAGCCCTCCTAAAACCCTTAACATGCCCTATACGTCTTAAAATATACCCCGTATACGAAAACAAGCATAAAATACCTTTATATTATTAAAAATAAAATAAAAACAAAAAAATATATGATTCTCGCGGGGCGCGATCCACTAAAAGGAAGTAGTCGCGGGCCGCGACAAGGTGGCACCAGGTTGCGCCACGTGTCCCTTGTGTGTAAGATCTACACCGTTGATTCATCTAAGCTAGGGCCTACCCTAGTGGCCTCACGGGCCGCGAAAGGGCTAACCACAGGGAGTCGCGGGGCGCGAGCCGCCCCTGATCAGACCTATAAATTGAGGTCTCGGCCTCAGTTGAAAATCGTTCAAAATTCTTTTCTTCTCTCTAAGTAATAGTGTAATAATACTCGGGTATTATACCCCTAAAAAGAGAAGCTCTGCCTCGTTGTAAGTATTATAACCCCTGGTTATGTATTAGTTACTCTACCCGATTGATCTAGGGCTCCATAACGCATGTTAAGGCTCTGCCTGACTCAGTTCGTTGGAGTTCTGTCTCGGGGGTATGTGATGTGTGGAAAATGCAACATATAAATTACATCAATTGTGGCATAAAACTAACCCTTTTTTAGTACTAATGTTGGAAAAAAGTGTGCTTTTGTCTTCCTTTTGTATTTTCAGGATTAAATGAGCTCAAATTAACAAAAGAAGCAAAAACACAGCAAAATCTAACATAAATACAAGAAAAGGAACAAACGTGACATGCCCGACCCCACGACAGCATCTTCCCAAGCAAAACAAGAAGACAGAAGACTGAACACGCCCCGTGCTCAGCCAGCACGGGGGCGTGCCCAAGTGTCAGCAGAAAAGACAAAGTGGTAGAAGCTTCTATTGCCCACCACGGGGCCGTGCTCAGCGGGCACGGGGCCGTGGTCAACTATAAGATTCGTAGAATCCAGGCAAATCTTCATAGTACAGATATGCTTCTACACACGGGGTCGTGCTCAGCGGACACGGGGGCGTGGTCTACTAATACAGACAAACTGCAATAAATGAAGAAAGAGAAGGATGTGGACACGGGGCCGTGCCCGAGCTTCTGTTCAGCCTATAAATAGGAGTGCTTGGCTCAAGGTCAAACCATCCCTTGGCACACCACCTCTCTCACACTTCACCCACCACCCACCACCCACCACCACCATAACACCATCATCCACCACCATCATCCATTGTCCATCATAGAGTGTGTGAGTCGTCTCGGGATCCAAGATTGATCGTAAGAGTTCTTGACAATTAAGGCCATGTTTGCCTAAGTCTCTTACATCACTTGGTGAAGACAAAGTGTTTAGTGTAATACTTTTTATTTTTAATCTTTTCGCACTTTTTACTTGGTTTTGTATTAATGACTTTAATAACTAGTTTCTTATGTTGAAGGTGATTTTTCCTTATCGTTTGTCCGTGGTGTCTTGGCATTATTTTACTGTCTATATAAAATAAAAGATTTTCACCATTCATATCTCCACGGTCTATATGGAGGTAT
Source organism: Helianthus tuberosus (assembly GCA_030545235.1). Taxonomy (NCBI): domain Eukaryota; kingdom Viridiplantae; phylum Streptophyta; class Magnoliopsida; order Asterales; family Asteraceae; genus Helianthus; species Helianthus tuberosus. The sequence goes on from CM060425.1 coordinate 30,998,101, forward strand.
GTTGGCTACCTGGTCGGGGGTTAAGGGAACGGTTTGGTAAAGGTCTTGCCTTGTTAAGTGTATAGATCCTGCAAGGACCTGGGTCAAATTTAGTAGGACCTCCTTCAATACCTAACGGTATTGGATGGCGGGGGTCCAAACTCTTTGATCCCCTCATATGTAAGCTACTATTAATACTATAACCCGGCTATTTAGGACTGTATCCATGCTGACTCAGACTACTTAGCCGAGGGTAACGTCACCTTCAAAAGAGGGGCCTACCATAATTCGCATTAATAACTTAATTAATTATCTTTCAATAATCCAACCCTTTAGGATTGTATCCTTGCTGACTCAAACTACTGGGTTGAGGGTAACGTCACCTTCAAAAGAGGGGCCTACTACACTAACTAAGATAATCTCTTAAATAGTGCAAAAGTGCGGAAATAATCAAATGTTACACTATACACGAGTCGGAGCCAAGTGATTCATCTTGTCTATCTGCCTTTTCTTTTATTTTTTATTTTTCTAGTTTAAAACCTTTTTCTAACTTTTTGATTTGATTAGACGTTGAGGATAAACCGGTACTAAAAGCTCTTGTGTCCTTGGACGACCTCGGTATCTTACCAACACTATACTACGCTCACGATGGGTGCACTTGCCCATATGTGTGTTTAGTGTTAGTAAATATCGTGTTTTATAAATTTAAAACTTGGCTAAAAAAGTGTAAAAGGGCTTAAAATATACTTAAACTTATATATACACTTCACACGCATCAAGTTTTTGGCGCCGTTGCTGGGGACACAAGGATTTTAAGAAAGTTAGGAATCAGCGGCCTAATCGTTTTTTTTTCTTATTTTTTTTTTTAGGATTTTTCTTAGTTTTTCAGTTTCTGCAGAGCTCAGCACGGGTCGTGCCTGGTCGGACACGAGCCGTGCCCAGCGTTATCACTGGCAGTTTTTATTTTCCGAGTTACAAAGAGCTGAGCACGGGGCCGTGTCGGTGCAACACGGTGCCGTGTCCAACTCCCAGTAACAGGGATCCGGAAAACAATCACTGTACCTCTGACCACGGGCCGTGTTCACTGAGCACGGGGCCGTGGTGAACCTTCTGACCAACGTTCTTTTCTGTTTTTATTGCAGGATTTGGAACCCAGGCGCCACAATTGAACTTCCTACGTAGTGCATGAGCTCCAGTTCTAGTAGAGACATAAAAGAACATCTAGAAGAACCCGAACGCTTTATCAGAAAAAGACTTAAAGCTAAAAATCAAGAGAAAGTTTCGGGGGACCCACTTCCAATGGCGGACCAACGTACCTTCATGGATTACCTACGGCCCACCGTAGGTAATCTCGGCGCCGCTATCAATGCACCGAATGTCGAAGCCAATAACTTCGAACTTCGACCACATTTGATACAGATGCTTCAAAACTCCGCAACCTTCCATGGGCTTGCAGACGAGGATCCCCATCTACATATTACTAATTTCTTAGAAATATGTGATACCTTTCGGATCAATGGAGCATCAAATGACGCCATCCGCCTTCGAATGTTTCCATTTTCACTAAAAGATCGAGCTAAGGCTTGGCTTAACACCCTCCCAGTTGGATCGGTAAACACCTGGGATGAACTAGCCCAAAAATTTCCTATATAAGTATTTCCCTCCTGCTAAAACGGCTAAACCTATGACTGAAATTAATACATATTCGCAAGAGGACGGGGAATCCTTATATGAAACTTGGGAAAGGTTCAAGGAGCTACTAAGAAAGTGTCCTCATCACGGTCTTGCGGTGTGGCAACAAGTATCCACCTTCTACAATGGGTTGTTGCCACACACAAGATAAACACTTGATTCTAGCTCCGGGGGACTTCTAGGTAATCGCCGCCCAAATGAAATATATAATCAAATTGAGGAAATTGCGCAAACCAATTTTCAGTGGCACACTCCCCGAGGCAATAAATCTATTGCCCCGGGTGCCCATAAGGTTGATGAAAGCACTTCTTTACAAGCCCAAATCGAGGCCCTTTCTTCAAAAATAAAAAAAATTAGAAATGGCGAAAACGGCCTCGGTTATGGCTTGTGAAGGGTGTGGTGGACCACATGAAAATTGGAGTTGTATGAAAGAAGTAGATGATCAAACGGAAACGACATACTACATTGATAATAGACCTAGGCCGTCGGGTCCACCAACGGGTACCTACAACCAAGGATGGCGTAACCACCCCAACCTTGGTTGGAGAGATCCCGGCAATAGTAGTAACCAACAAAACCAACGAACTAACTTTCAACAACCACAAAATTTTTCTCAACAACAAGGTGGAAGAGAAAGGCTTGAAGATACTGTATCTCACCTCATCTCCGAAACCGAAAAGAAAAACTCGGATCGGTTTCAACAATTGGAATCGAATTTTAGAAATCAACAAGCTAGTATTCAAAACATCGAAAAACAATTAAATCAAGTAGCTCAAAATTTCTCCAAGAGACCACAAGGCGCGTTACCAAGCAATACCGAAACCAACCCAAAAGCCCAAGTACATCTCATTACGCTGAGGAACCGAACCGTAGGTCCCGAGGAGGCTCCACTACCGCCAGCTGAGAAAAGCCAATCCAGCCAAACCACAACTCCACCCGGTCCCCAACCAGAAACGACTTCTCCACCAACTCAAGAGCCCACTAAGGCTCCTCCGGTTCCGTACCCCGGTCGGTTAATTCGTCAAAAGACCGATGAGCAATTCGCAAAGTTTGAAAATTTACTAAAACAATTGCATGTTAATATTCCTTTTATAGAAATCCTAACCCAAATGCCTAAATATTCAAAATTTATGAGGGACTTCCTCACTCACAAAAGGAAAATTGAATCATTGCAATTAGTTAACTTAGGCGAGGAATGCTCCGCGTTAGTACTCAACAAACTCCCACAAAAGAAGATTGATCCTGGAAGCTTCACGATTCCTTGCTCAATTGGAGAATCCCCCATTCGCAATGCGCTAGCCGATCTTGGGGCTAGCATCAACCTCATGCCCGCATCAATGTTCAAACGACTCGGCCTGGGAAAAACAAGCCCCACAAAGATGAGCATACAACTTGCCGACAGATCCGTCAAATTTCCACAAGGTGTCGCTGAAAATCTATTGGTCAAAGTCAACAATTTCGTCTTCCCGGCCGACTTTGTTATACTAGATATGGAAGAAGACGCTGAAGTCCCTCTCATCCTCGGGAGGCCATTTCTAGCCACCGCCCAAGCAGTGGTAGATATGAATGACGGAACACTAACATTGAAGTTTGGTGATGAGGAAGTGAAGTTTGGAGTTGGAAAGAGAGTAGAAGACGAAGACCCGATCAACTACATGAAGGTTATAGACTCAAGTTTGGATGACACTCTCCGACGGTGTAACATGGGATGCAAAACATCCCACTTGAGTAACTTATGACCAGGCTTTGGGTCTAGCCAAGGACCCTTATAAACGTGGCGCACCACGGAGGCATTCCGCGGAACTATCCTTAGTTTAGTTTAGGTTAATTTTTATGTTTTCTAGTTAGTTTTAATTTTCAGGAATAAAACACACTCGAGATGGCAAAGGAAACAAGGGAAGCTTGAACCAGCACCCCATGCAGGAAAACAGGACCATCCGACAAAATTTCTTCGTTTACAGTAAGTTCGGCACGGGCCGTGTCCGCCCAACACGGCCCCGTGCTGCACAGTCTGCAGAAATACCCAGTTCAGGTAAACTGGACACGGGCCGTGCTCACCCAACACGCCCCCGTATCCAGGCTTCTGTTTCTCTTGATTTATTTTTGTTACTTGCACTTGAACACAGGGCCGTGCCCGGACACCACGGGGCCGTGTTCAGCGCCCAGTAACCCAAAATTTTTGCTTTTTCACACCTTTTTACACATTCAATCAACCTAAAAACTTATTTTTGGGACACATTGAGGACAATGTGTAATTTAAGTGTGTGTGGGGGGGGGGGGGGGGGGGATGCTAAAACCTTGAATCTTGCAAGTCCTAAATACAAGCCTTACACAAAACTCTATTGGAACCGCTAATCACCCCAATTTTTTTCAAAAAAAAAAAAAAATTTCATTTTTTTTACTTGTCTAGGTTTAATTTGGGAATTTCAAAATTCTAAAAAGGTTATATTTTTACAAATTTATAACCGATAGCGTCGTGATAAAAAGAACCAACATAAGAGAATTATGAAAAGGCATGACAAGCTTAGTTAAAATTTAATTATATATACTTGATCACATAAAAACACATTCCCACAAAAGTGAGTTTTGAGCCTTTATTGAGCATACAAATACATATCTTTAAATTAAATGCTCATTTTTCGTTTCTTGTGTGAATAGCCGCTTGGTTCTTACGACTCTAGAACTTGCCATGACGATACATTCCCGGTCCTTACCAACTTAAACCCGAGTAAGTAAATGATGGAGGCATTAGGACTAACCCTTTTTATTTCTACACCATTATTTTTTTTACCACCTACCCAAAATCCCCCTAGCTAGCCCCTTTGAGCCTAAACCTTTTCATTTCATAACCCAAACCAAACACTCTTTCACCCACCAAAACCTTTTTCATTTTTAACCCTTTATTGTAGTAACTAGCTCGGTTTTTCATATGACTTTTCAAAAAAAAATAAAAAATTAGTGTTGTTGATGAAGCAAAAGAAAAAAATAAACAAAAAAGTTTATCAAAAATAACTTTGTTTGAATAATAGCTTCATCAAAATAAAAGTTACAAAAAATAAAAAGTCTTACGAAAACCGACGCTTGTTACGCTTTTCGCCCTTTCACTAACCACTAACCCAACCACCTACCTTTAACCCAAGCCTACCCCTTCACCCAAAAAGTCCTCTTGATATTTACAAATGTATATAGTTAAAAAAGAGGAGGATTGATTGCTTGGCAAGCTTATGGTAGGAGTAAGTTCCATGCCGCTTTCGAGTGATCCACTAAAATACATTTTCGGCCGAGTGTTGAGTGATCCCCCGTGAGGTATGTGAACTTGTATATAGATAGAATTTTAAAGAGGCATGTTATGCCCTAATAAGTAATTTATCTTATGAAAAGTTTTAAATAAATCATGACGAATAGGATCGTAAATAAATAAAAATAAAACTTAATAAAGAATCTTGGAAATCCCGACACTCTATGACAAGCCCAAAAACTTTCTCTTCTACCCATTCCATTTGGGAGTGTAAAGCCACATTATAAAGAGTTTTGCTAGAGGACAAGCAAAGATTCAAGTGTGGGGGTATTTGATGTGTGCAAAATGCAACATATAAATTACATCAATTGTGGCATAAAACTAACCCTTTTTTAGTACTAATGTTGGAAAAAGTGTGCTTTTGTCTTCCTTTTGTATTTTCAGGATTAAATGAGCTCAAATTAACAAAAGAAGCAAAAAGACAGCAAAATCTAACATAAATACAAGAAAAGGAACAAACGTGACATGCCCGACCCCACGACAGCATCTTCCCAAGCAAAACAAGAAGACAGAAGACTGAACACGTCCCGTGCTCAGCCAGCACGGGGGCGTGCCCAAGTGTCAGCATAAAAGACAAAGTGGTAGAAGCTTCTATTGCCCACCACGGGGCCGTGCTCAGCGGGCACGGGGCCGTGGTCAACTATAAGATTCGCAGAATCCAGGAAAATCTTCATAGTACAGATATGCTTCTACACACGGGGTCGTGCTCAGCGGACACGGGGGCGTGGTCAACTAATATAGACAAACTGCAATAAATGAAGAAAGAGAAGGATGTGGACACGGGGCCGTGCCCACTGGACACGAGGCCGTGCCTGAGCTTCTGTTCAGCCTATAAATAGGAGTGCTTGGCTCAAGCTCAAACCATCCCTTGGCACACCACCTCTCTCACACTTCACCCACCACCCACCACCACCATAACACCATCATCCACCACCATCATCCATTGTCCATCATAGAGTGTGTGAGTCGTCTCGGAATCCAAGATTGATCGTAAGAGTTCTTGACAATCAAGGCCATGTTTGCCTAAGTCTCTTACATCACTTGGTGAAGACAAAGTGTTTAGTGTAATACTTTTTATTTTTAATCTTTTCGCACTTTTTACTTGGTTTTGTATTAATGACTTTAATAACTAGTTTCTTATGTTGAAGGTGATTTTTCCTTATCGTTTGTCCGTGGTGTCTTGGCATTATTTTACTGTCTATATAAAATAAAAGATTTTCACCATTCATATCTCCACGGTCTATATGGAGGTATGTTGGCTACCTGGTCGGGGGTTAAGGGAACAGTTTGGTAAAGGTCTTGCCTTGTTCAGTGTATAGATCCTGCAAGGACCTGGGTCAAATTTAGTAGGACCTCCTTCAATACTTAACGGTATTGGATGGCGGGGGTCCAAACTCTTTGATCCCCTCATATGTAAGCTACTATTAATACTATAACCCGTATATTTAGGACTGTATCCCTGCTGACTCAGACTACTTAGCCGAGGGTAACGTCACCTTCAAAAGAGGGGCCTACCATAATTCGCATTAATAACTTAATTAATTATCTTTCAATAATCCAACCCTTTAGGATTGTATCCTTGCTGACTCAAACTACTGGGTTGAGGGTAACGTCACCTTCAAAAGAGGGGCCTACTACAATAACTAAGATAATCTCTTAAATAGTGCAAAAGTGCGGAAATAATCAAAGGTTACACTATACACGAGTCGGAGCCAAGTGATTCATCTTGTCTATCTGTTTTTTCTTTTATTTTTATTTTCAGCATTTTAGTTAGCTTTTATTTTTCTAGTTTAAAACCTTTTTCTAACTTTTTGATTTGATTAGACGTTGAGGATAAACCGGTACTAAAAGCTCTTGTGTCCTTGGACGACCTCGGTATCTTACCAACACTATACTACGCTCACGATGGGTGCACTTGCCCATATGTGTGTTTAGTGTTAGTAAATATCGTGTTTTATAAATTTAAAACTTGGCTAAAAAGTGTAAAAGGGCTTAAAATAAACTTAAACTTATATATACACTTCACACGCATCAGTATGGCTAATGTAAATTGGGTTATCTTACTAAAACATGTGCATTGTTTAATTTTAATAGATTATAACCAGGAAATCACCAGGAAGCAGTAATATTTTCTAAGTTAGCAAAGTGAGTACATTCTCTTTTTGTAATCTCTTTTTGTGAGTACATTCTCTTTTTGTAAACTCTTTTTGTGAGTCATTCTCTTTTTCTACCAAGCTGTTTTACCAAAACCTCAATTGTTTTAAATTATGATAATAGTGATTGAGTCTATGTATTCTACAATTACTGTCGGTATGTTGGGGTTTTGTATACATTACTTGTTACTATACTGTGAATAGTAGCATGACCACAAGTTAGGATTGATAGTACCATGGGTGGTAATTGCTTAGATATAAACATTGTAATCGCCCTTTATACTGTAAAAATGATAAAAGCTTGTTTTGATTAAATTGGGATGCACTCGCCAGTATTTCTTGCTGATAAAATATTTTTAAAACGCGTTTCAGGTAACTTAATGTGAAGTTAATAGAAGTCAGCTAGAGAGAACTGAAGGCTTGGAAAAGTGGCTATAGAAGTTACCTAAATGAGAATGATGTTTTATTTCAATAAATTAGGGTTTATCCCTATAAACATATTATAATGGAAACTTGGGCTTTTCCCATGTATTTATTATTTTTAAAAGTATGGTGTTTTAACTCTGATAAACTATTTGCTAACTACGGTCCTGATGTTTAATTTCCGCTGTCAAATTAATAAACACCGATACCACCGGCTCTGTGCATCTCGCGGTCGCCCGCCCCTCGGGGTAAGGGGTCGGGGGTGCGACAATTTGGCATCCCATGTAATTAATAATTCAAATCCCATTACAACACCAATTTCACAAATTATCTTCTCACACAACAGAACAGACCCTTGGCATAATCAACATCATCAATTGAAATAGGGCAACCACTACACATTGAAGGCCTTAAAGCATACTCGCTTCATCTTCCCCTACCCCACTGTTTCCTTCCTTTCCCCTCGCCCCTCCAGGACCACACAAATCCAATAACAACTTCGAACTCTATCATTTTTCTCTCTCCATCTGGAACCCTAGCTTCCTCCATAGCTCTCCAATCGGACAACGAAGAACCGGAGATGAAGAACAAATCGAAGGTGAACACCGATTTTGGAGAAACCCGAACTGATTTGGAGGTTTGTTCCTATTATTGTTCCCAATCTTGTTTCAGTTCTTATTCTTGTTTAGTTGTTGTTCTAGAACTTGTTAATATATTGATCTTCTTAATATACTTGTAATGTATAAATGATGTTTTAGTTTATTTTATATAAAAATAATTTATATTGTTCTTTCTTGTATTTAATTTGTTGATATTTTTCAACTTGCAGCCTTTCCCACAAAAAAAAATTGATTTAAAAAAAAAACTAATTTTTCTGAAGTTCATAATGGTCAGGGTTGAGCCAACAGTTAGCTTTTTGTATGTTTAAATAAATATTGCATGCTTATGTTTAAATAAATAATAGTAATGATAGCGGAGGCAGTTCAGTTTTAGTCTTAGAGTCGATCTCAAACAACTGTTTTTAATTATTTTGGTCGAAATGAACCGAACATGTGTTGGCATCATTTTCGGTCATAGTGTATGCCATTTACTTTAGACTGACTCGTTTCCATATTTTCGTTTACAGTTTTTTTAGAATGCCCATTTCCTACTTAAACTTAATACGAAATTCTTTTATTTTTCTTGTTAGGTATGACGCCACACCACTGCGCAGCCACCCCCTCCTCCATGACCGACCTATGTGCTGAAGTTATCGTCTTTGAGATACTAATAAGGGTCCCGGCAATGGACATGGGCCAAAATAAGAGTATATGTAAGGAATGGTGTGCTTTGTTGTCCACACAATACTTTGAAAGGGTACACTCCTCTCGATCATTGGTAGCGGCTAACCAGAAAACACTCATGATTAGCAACCTCACCTGTGGTGTTCATCCAATCAACTTTCAGACAGGTGAATATGGCCCAGAGACACACATTGCATGCCCATTCCACCAGGATATTACAGACATCTCCATTCTTTCACACTTGGATGGGTTGTTATGTACTTGGGCACAAGATATACATCAGTTGTTCTTATGGAACCCAACCACTACGGCGTACAAAAATTTGTCAACGTCAAATGGCCTGGGCTTGTATATAGAATCTACGGACACACTTGGTCTGTACAAGGACACATTGCATTAGTATAGGATCATGCACGTCACACGAAACACAAACGCCCTAGAAGCACACATCTACTCCCGAAAATTAGCATCGTGGCGAAGAATACCATTCCAGACAAATGTGGAGTATGCACAACGTAGTTTCTTTTAGTCGTGTAGAACTCAATGTGGAACAAGTGTATACTTTACAGTGTGTGAGTCCTGGACCTCAGGAAAACATGTGGTCATTACATTTGATATTGGTTCGGAACAAGTAACAGAGCTACGCTTCCCATCAGTGCAAACGGCAGCCATTTCCATGTCCCACTTGGTGGCTGTTTACAACAGGCTTGCATGATATGACACTCAATTTGTGGCTCCTAAGAGGAAAAAACTGGATCAATGTATTCACGCGTCCTCCTACACCGCTCTCTTTATGGTGCTGCATTACGCACTACATGACCAACAGAAAATGGTTTGTGATGACTAGCTTAGGGAAGCTTTACGAAATCAGTACACCAATGGAGCGCCTTGAATGTTTCCACAGTGTCACTTGGTTTCGCAATCATGTAGGCGCAGTGTTCCTTGAGACCGTTGTGTCACCATCTATATGACGTCGTTTCCTGCCCATGTCTACTACATGTTTTTCGCAACTACTATAGCCGCCATTGCCCTTTAATTTTATGATTATGTACCTCTTTTTAAGTATATTTTTGGTCTATGTGGTTCTGTTATCTTTATAAAGCAATAATTTTAACATTATTACGTAAATTGTATGTTTGGATATTACATTAAGAGTTGTCTTTTGTCTATAGTGTATTTACACAACCTTTTCTATCTTTCATAGCATAGAAATGCATATCTAACCTAGAAGCGTTTATTTTATCGGGCCCACGGATGCAACATCAGCACCTATAGAAGTACGCATAAACTGTATGACGACTCAGGCGTAATTTTACTAGGCCATAAATAACTTATTCTGACATCCTATTTTCTTCAACTACATTTCAGGTACATATGTTTACAAATGCAAAACTATTTATTAGTATATGTATGCTTAGCTTCGACACCATTTGGCAAGAAATCAAATGATCACCTTTTTATACAAACAAACTAGGAACTCCATATTAAAAATTAAATAAATAAACAAGCTACTAAAGTAGTAAAAAACAAACAAATAACTAAATGATAAAAGAAACATGAGATCCAATTTGGTAATGATTCCCATTTCCATTATCTCGTTTACCAGCTATTGTATTCTTGGTTTTTATGTAAATTATGCAATTCATGAATTGATATATTAATCACACTACCACAATATTTTAAAAGATAAACCAAGTGAAAAAAACCACGCAAACTGCAGGCCAACAACGATTACACCTTAACTTTAGGTTTCATTTATGATATTGATTTCCAGTTGAAGGGGTATGGTTCCAAATCCGGCGCCGACCAATTAGGTCGCGCGCGGGACTATACTCTTATTTGACTAATTTGGTAACTTTCCCAACCTCGCACCGGATAATCGGGTGCAATCTAGGTCGCGCGCGAGGTCAGGGTCAACACAGGACCAAATTCGACACTTAGCTCCTTGGATGAAAACCCTTACTTCCTGGACCTTGCGTCGGCTACACTGGATATCCTTGATGGTCGCGCGAAGGAAGGAAGCGTAGGTAAACCTAGGACAAGTACCAAAGGTACAAGTGGCAGAGTAGTGGACCAATGAGCATCCAAACAGGCTGTATCCGATCATACTGCACGATTAACAATCGTATAGGAGACAAAAGGTACACAAGGACGCATACGTGGCACCGATTAGCGTGCGATGACCACTGCTCCACGATCTCCACTTAGCCGCTGATGACAGACCAGACAACAAGGACAACGGCCAGGACACGTAGATCCATCCAGCGTGTGCCAACTACCTTCTTGCCTAGAAGCACCAATGGTCGTGGTAAAGGGGATAGAGCGGATATTCCTTGTTGTCGACTACAGGCCCAAGGCCCATCAGCCCATCCCCTTCCCAAACCACTCTGGTTATAAATAGTGAGCTTCACCTCTAGGTTTAAGGATGGTTTTCTGGCTCTCTCACTCTTAATCACACACTTTATACTCAAAACATATACTTATTCTCACGCCGGAGGGTGATTACGAGGAGAACCCCCTATTCCCCTCCTCATAACGAGCTTAACGGTGTGTTTAGTGTTTTGCAGGGTCATCACCATTGCAGCTTGGACGAGATAAAGAAGATTAACCTTATTCGTCAAGGCACAAACCACAAACTAACCACCAGATTAGTTTGGTGTTTCTTCACCAGTTAATTTTATTCAGTCCTAGATGATATGCTATTTTTTGTCTTTCATCCAACCATCGTCACGCATTTCAGGTTAATTTATCATAATTCACATGTTTCATTTTGTAAGATGAGAGTGACATGTTTGATTTTGTAACTAACAAACTTTATGCTTAAAAGTCAACATTTATAATACATATCATAAATGAATATGAGATCAGTCGTGATACCCGCCGCAACGCGCGGGCTTTCCCACTATTTAAATATAGAAAGACTCAATAAGTAATTTACATACTTATCTATAACCCGTCTTGATATATATCTTTTCTATTCAAGATTGTCATCTTCATTCTCCCCCTTAATCTTGATTTGGACATGGTTCTTCACATCCGCATCTTTATCGAAAGCTCCAATCCTTTAACCAAGTTTGACATCCCTCTTCTCGGGTCACCAGAACAACCCCGTTCTTGACCACCAATCAAAGAAAAAAACAAGCTCCCCATTTCTATCGTTTTTTCTTCCATTTGCTAGACGAGACAAGATTCAAAGCCTCCCGCTTTGACAAATCTTCTTCTGTCCATCTACTCACAAATTCCGATCAGATACTTCTGCCAAAAAAAACAACCTACAATGGTTACTCGGTCTTATCCTTGGCAGGAAGAACCGGGTCTTGATCTTACTAGGATTAAAAGTTACTAATGCAATGAAGTTCATCACAAAAACCGAACTAAACTAATCACCTGTCACCACCGCCTTCCCAACAGTGCTCCTCGTGACACCCGCTGGCCCGAACAATATTGATTGACTAAACGAACTTGTTTAACCCAAATACTTTGAACCTTACTCGTTCAAATCAACAGCACCAAAAATTGAACCCAACTTGTTCAATCAATCTCTGGTAATGATCAAACCTCCTCGTTCAATCTCTAAAAAAAGTTGTTCAAACCTGTTAAGAAACGAACAAGGGGGTCCTCACAATTTTCCAGTTCTCGAACAATTTTCAACTTGAAACCTGGTAACAACCAAACACTACTCAATCCGAGCAAAACTTGTCTGGTTAAGCTTTATGATTGCTGCCAAACGAACAACCTACTCGCTGCCCGCTGTCGTAACAGTACCACACCGCTGCTCTGACGTACCAGTACTGTCAATCTTAACCTACCTTTGATCAATAAACAATCATACCAAAAGTCTTTGGTTAAAATAATATCTTTTTTTTGTTTCTATTCCAAAAGAAATAACCACCAAAATTAATCATGTGAACTCCACGTTATTCACCCTAAGCACAATTCATGATAAATTGCATGAGTCAACCAAGTTGACCAAATCAAATCACCCTTTTGACTTCTTTTCTTTCTTTTGATCAGACAACAAACCACGAAACAAACCTACGCAAGCCTTCCTCTTTCCTATTATTAATTCGCAGCACAAGAATTAAATCCACATTGCAGTTAGGTTTTTTTCGCAGAACCGATTCAGTCTTGCCCTGTACGAACAGATACGAACGGTACCGCGTGTATGCCTAACCAACGCCACTTGTACACACCGCCGTTGCAGCCCCGCGAAGGGCTACTCCCCCTTCTCGGAAAGCGACTCTCAAAACCGCCAACATCGCCAATTGTTGGAAATCAGGCCCTTGAACGACATGCAAACATGATTTGAACGAACTGTTCAACTCTTTTTATTATTTATCAATAAAGGCACACCAATACAACTCATTCTAGTCCTAATCTGACTCAAACGCTATTTAAAATAATAAAATATTAACTTGATTAACCTATCTAATAAAACCATAAATTATCTCTAATTTAAATATAAAAGACTCAATAAGTAATTCACAATAATTATCTATAACCCGTCTTGATATATATCTTTTTAATTCAAGATTACCATCTTCATAAGTTATACAAGACGCAAATGGCCCAGTTTGAGATGCCAATTGGTAATCATATAGACACAATTTGATAAACAAACACAAGCCAAAGGAATCCGACCATGTTGACCTAACAACCTGTAACCAAATAGGAACACGCGCTAGGATATCGTCTTAGTGAAAATCAATTCAAACAACACGAGACTCTTAAAACAATTATTGGCAACTGGTTGTTAATAATAAAAATTTGAAAATTGCCTGTAAGTTAATTCAAATCCGTTCTTCAATCATAGAAGCATTACAAGAATCGAATTGACTGTAGAAGACAACAATCAAAAGGTAATTCAAGTCCAAACAAATACTAACCTAGTCAAACAATGTCTACAAGTATAAACCCTACACGCAGATTGATCAAAATTGGATTAGTCGCTCATATGCATGTTGAATTCCTCGATTGGGTCAATCAAGGTTTGGTTTTGGGATGGAATGATGGATTGAAGCCCTAAATGATGAAAATCTCATCCTTAATTGTGCCTTAGCCTCCAGGGAAGTGTAATTACAAAACCCTAAACATATGGCTTAAATACCAGGCAAAATTTGGGTAATTCCCGAATTTGAATCCGACGGGGTGTAACATATGCTTAACACCATATCACCACAATGATCATTGACTTCCCGCTAGGTCATTACTCTGATTTTGATTCTGTATTTTACTACCGTTTCACCATTAACATGAGAATCAATAAAACCCTTAAAAGTAACAATATTCCATGTGAAACAATAACCAAAATTGTGCAATTGACCACATTCAATACGTAAAATTAACCAACCCATCAATATATTAGGTTAAAGATTAGGAGAATACTTAATAGTAACCATCACGTACATAATCAAGTAGATTACATTCATACATGTCTCAAATTTACCCCCAAGTTGAAGTCCCAAATACAACAAGCTCAAGTCCCAATTGCAAGTGTTTAAAAAGATTAAAAAAAAACATACACCAAACATAGTCAATCATAACACATTCAAAAACCAACTTAGAGCCAACATATACTTATTCATTCAAATCAACTTCTAGAGTGAACACTAGTGTATTTGCGAACTGAGTGAACAAATCCTGGCCATTGATCTACACACGTGCATGGCCAGGATCTCATCATCAAATCTTAAAATACACTACTAGTGTATTTCAACATCAAATCATGGCCATTGATCTACACACGTGTATGGCCAGGATTAGTTCGCTCAGTTCGCAAACTACACTAGTGTTCACTCTTGAACCTAATCATATATATATATATATAGATATATATAAGATTAGGTTCAAGAGTGAACACCATTGTAGCTTGCGAACTGAGTGAACTAATCCTGGCCATACACGTGTGTAGATCAATGGCCAGGATTTGATGATGAAATACACTAGTGTATTTTACGATTTGATGATTAAATCCTAGCCATCCACGTGTGTAAATCAATGGCCAGGATTTGTTCACTCAGTTCGCAAATACATTAGTGTTCACTCTAGAACCCTACCCTATATATATATATATATAGGGAGCCGCTAAAATGAGAACCACCTCTAGTTGTAAGAACCGCGAGAACCACTCTCCACCAATCAGGGTTTGCCAAGTATACACTAGTATTTTATATTCTTGGGGGCATTTTGGTCTTTTGATCAAAGTGTCATGTCCATTAATGTCTGACTTGTTTACACTCTCACTCCATCTCATGAGACTTGTTTTTATAAAGCTTTGCACTCTCTCTCTTTGAAATCCAAATCCTTCTCCGGTGAACCTCTCATCTCTCTCATGTCTCTCTCTCTCTTTGTAATCCTTCTCCGGCGACGATTCCGGCCACACACATCTATCTTCCTCGAAAGTTTGAGAGAGAATCGCAGGGGAGAAAGAGAGTGCCGGAGAGAGAGAGATTGGCTCGTGGTGTCTGAAAGTTAGGACGTCGCCGCCACCATCACTGTCTCCTCCGCCGCCGTTCAGCACCATTTAACGGAGATAAAACCATAGGACGCCGCCGCCGCACAGGGGGTGGTGTGTGGTGTCTGAAAGTTGTCCGGTTCCGACGACAGGTATGGTTTCGTCCCCGGTGGTGCCGGTCGTGTCGTTTGATGTCGGTTGTGCCGGTGATTAGGTGGCGGTTTGGTTTTGTTTTTTTGAATGTTGAACAATCTTGACTCTGTTTTTGCTTAGATCTTGGTTTGATTTGTTTTTAGTTTTGGATTTGCAAGAAGATAGGTGGGTGTTGATCTTTGGATCTTTAAATTGTGGGTTTGATTTTGCAATCTCAGATCTTTAATTTGTGGGTTTGATTTTGCAAACAGTGAACTTGGATTTGAAGTTTGAAAGGGCAAGCGTTCTAAATGCCCATGTTTCTTGATCTATGATTTAAATGAAGTTTGAAGTTTGGAATTTGATTGAACAAATGTATTCAAAGGTTGAATTTTTGAACCAACAGTTCTTGTTTGAAATTGTTGAAATTTCTTAGTTAGTGGGTTTTAATTTGTGTTCTTTTGAATCTGTTGGTTTTGATATGGTCGATTTAGGCGGCGATGATGCAAAAAAAAAAAAAAAAAAAAAAAAAAAACGTAGATTTTGATGACGATGGCGCGGCAAGGACGGCGGAGGGTAGGTTTTTTGAACATGCAACCCCACTTTTGCAGCCTTTTTGATTATCGGATAATCTGAGCCAAACCCCGTTTTTTTTTCGAGATACACTTTGTTTTGATGTTGTTGGTTTTTTATTTTTCTCCCCTAGTTGATGATGATAACAATATATCTGAGACACCTCCCGAGTTTACGATTTCTGGATGCGTTCGTTTTTGTATAAAAAGATTTTGTAAAAAAAAGGTTAAACCGTAAACTTTTTAACGTAAAACGTAAAAAGTTTTACGTTAAACGTAAAAAAATTAACGTAAAACACAAAATGTAAAAAGTTTACGTAAAACGTAAAAAAACGTAAAAAGTTTTACGTAAAACGTAAAAAGTTTTACGTAAAACGTAAAACATAAAAAGTTTTACGTAAAACGTAAAAAGTTTAACGTAAAACTTAAAACGTAAAAAAGTTTAAAAAGTTTAACGTAAAAAGTGTAAAAAACGACGCGTTAAAAAAACGTGTAAAAAACAGTGCGTTAAACGTAAAAAGTTTTACGTAAAACGTAAAAATTTTAACGTAAAATGTAAAAAACGTAAAAAGTTTTACGCAAAACGTAAAATGTAAAAAAGTAAAAACGTAAAATGTAAAAAAAACGGCGCGTTAAAACGAAAAAAACGTAACAACGTAAAACGTTAAAAAATGGCGCGGTAAAACGTAAAAATTTTAACGTGAATTGTAAAAAAACGGCGCGTTAAAACGTAAAAAATTTAACGTAAAAAACGGCGCGTAAAAAAAAAACAACGCTTGAAAAAGCTTGGCGTAAAAATCGGCGCGTTAAAAAAACGACGCTTGAAACGTAAAAAAACAGCGCGTAAAACGTAAAAAACGGCGCCTAAAACGTTAAAAAAACGGCGCGTAAAGTTTTAAAACGTAAATGTCGGCGCGTAAAAAAACGACGCCTGAAAAAGCCGGGCATAAGAACGGGGCGTAAAAAAACGGCTCTTCAAAACGTTTTTTTAAACAAATCTTAAAAAAAATTATAATAAAAAATCTGATTTCAAAAAAGTTTTTAAACCCAAATATCAGTTTCTTAATAAAAAATTATTAAGACAAAAAAATAATTAATGAATGGGACAAAAAAGACATTCAAAATAATATATATAAAAAGACAAAAAAAAACAATTTTACCTAAATACCCTTTAACAATAAAATATTAAAAACATAATAAGACAAAAAACTTTTAATATTAATATTAAATACTTTTAATCTCATCCATCCATCCATCCATCTACTTGATCTAATGGCTATATATATGTTACACATAAATGTAACATATGTGTTACATAAAAACTTGTTTATTTTTAAAAAAAAATCTGGTCGGCGCTTTTTTGATTTTTTTCTCAAAACCCTTAAAAACATGTATATTACTTGTGTAATTTTTTTTCAAAAAAATGTAGGGAGGTTAGAGTTTTTTAGGTTTTCTCAATTAAAAGGGTTCTCTTCCAATACTTGCATTATATATATATATATATATATATGGTCAAAGATTGACTAATAACCATATGCAGATACATAATCATGCAAATCATATGTACAACAATTTAGAAGTTATCAACACTAACCCACCCAATAAAATCATGCATGTGCCACAAACTTTTTTCATTGTTTTTAAAAATACTTTATTTATCATGGATGGTGGCGTAGTTTGTTGCTCGTCTACCTGCTATCTTTATGTAATTTGTCTTGGTGTTTGGAATGATAACTATAAGCTTTTTATTTAGTTCTTTCTCTAATTATTTGTTTCATACAAATAAGAGTAAGCTACCCCTCCTTAAGATAATCCGTCATGCAAATATATACTGACCCAACCGTATTAAGATTTTTTTTTTCATTTATATGCTTATTTCATTTCTTTTCTTTTTAAAGGCCATTGCTCTTCTAGTATATTATAGAATAATAACCTCTACTCAGATCATCCAATCACACATATATATCTACCCAAACTCATTATTTTCAACATGATACTATACCCAAAACCATACGAAAAACATAATATACAAAACCTTTAAATTAACGCTCTAGAAGAATTATACTTATTGAATATTTATTAAATCTTTCCTTCTTTTCTTTTTCAACACTTCAATTCATGTGTAAGGAAAAATATCTTAAAAGCAAATGATATAGTTGTTTGTGTAATATTCGATCTTTACGTTGAGCAATATTATTTGCCTTGTCTATCAAAAGTTCACGCTTTTGTTAAACAATTTGAGTGAAGACCTTTAAGAAGATCGTTCATGCTGAAATTTATCCTACTCAAATACACTTAAGTGTCAACTTCCCTTCTCATTCATCTCTAAAGCGTCATCAACACATTGATGATATTCAAGATTAAACATTTCTTATACACCAACATCTCTCTATTAATGGTTGACACGTTATTTGCTTCTAGTGTGGTAACTACCCTTTTAGAGACTCATCCTCAATGAGGTCTGCCCATCATCCTAAACAACACTCGAGTGATTGATACTATTCGTAACATTCAACACCCCTCATACTAACCATATTATCTATCTTGCTCATCGTGAGCCTGCAACTTTGTTTTTGTTTTCTTGAGTGGAAACTTCATATCACACTTGACGGTGGCCTAATCCTTTAACCCACAACCAATTTGTCCAAAACTAGTTGATATATATTAAGGCTAGACATTCTTTATGACACATACGCTATGTTCCCTAGTTTCATTTAACAAGGGGAGAGAAAGAAATTAAAAGGAAGCGAGTAAAAAATGTGTTCCAGAGTTTTTTTTTAGGAAGGGAAGTGGTGAGAAAAGAAAGGAAACAAGGGGATGATTGATGCAAATAATCATCCTCTCAATTTGGAGAGATTTGGTGAGAAAAAATTATTATGAATCTCAGACTTTTTTAAATTTCCTAAATTACCCTCTAATTCATTGTGTGTTTACATAGATGTTTTATGTTAAAGGGGTATAATAGTAAAATTGTAACTTTCTTTTCTTTTCCTCCCAACTCGGGAACACATAAAATGTTTAATTTCCTTTCATTTCCTTTTCTTTTCATTAAACTCGGGAACACGAATATAATCACATCTTTTCCTTTCCATTCCCTTATAATTCCCCTTCCTTTCTCTTCTATCGTTAAATGAAACTTGGGAACACAGTGATAATCTCTCATATTTGCTACTAATATGAGATCTACATATGGTGTCTGATGACGGGGGTAGCCCAAGACTAAATAAAATGACTAAATATGTAAACGCTCAAAGGGTTAGATGGTTCAATGGTTGAAAATCTGAGGAGATGAAGTAAAGCAATACGGGAACAGTAAATAAGTCACATCTCCGGACAGCTCCACCAACTTGCCAGCCGCAAAAGCAACGCAAGTCTGCAGAGCACACGCTATTATCCAGGGCTCAAAAGGCTTTAACCCTCGAAAGGGCAAGCCCCTCACTGCAAGCAAGGTCACTAGTCAAAGGCATTCTTCTTTGGGAGATGTCTTCTCCTATAAATTGACACTTCATTTACTTCAGGAGACATTATTGGCCAGGTCTGTTTCCTTAAAATCTGGTCATTCATATCGAGTACTTGCTTTATGCGAGTTACTCACTTTCACATCCAACACACACATTCCGTTTGCTCCCACATCCGAATCTGAATATACTTCAGAGGAGGATCTTCAGCAAACAACAACAATAAACTAGTGAACCTCCTTCCACGTCTTGCAAACGTGGGGGGACCCCACGACCTGCGTTAGGCAAAGTTGAACCCTTCAACCCTTTTGCCTAACCAGCACAACTACTATCCTTGGTCTCTTATTTGTTGCATCAACAAGTTGGCGCCCACCGTGGGGCTACGCCGCTATTTCTCCTAAAAAAGACCTAGTAGTGTAGCTCTCTTCACTTAAAATCACCATGTCTGAAAGTGGATCCCCGGGTGAAGTAAATCAGATTCCAAACACCTCTACCCCGGGTAGTAGCCAAGCTCATGTGGCTATACCAACTTCTTTCTCAACTCCGGGAAGCACACCCGAGTTCCTCACCTTCAACACACCAACTCCGTCCAGATCCGGGGTTCCTTCTCCCAATATCGGTGTCTCTGACGCCCCAGCGTGTGTTGAAATTACCCCCGAGGGGGTTGCCAACAATTTCCTGGAATTGAGGTCTCTCCTCAACCAGCATGTGAATAGAGAAAGAGAAAAGGGGGTGATAATCCGCCTAGATTATGACGAGCCAGAACCAACGTTGTCTCCCGGACCACCTCCCCTTCCTTTTACAACTAGAAATGAGGCTAGTCCCAGTAATCCTTCAAACCCTCACCCATATCTGTCCACGATGACGAATCCCACAGTGCATCCCGTCTTCTCTTCCCAACCGATTACTAGTGGTGCTCCTTTGGGACATGAGCTAACCCTTGAACAACTCCTACAGTCCCCAGTAACAAGCTTTCCAGCATCTACAACAACCTCGTGGGAGCAGGCTCTGTCCGTGCTCCCTTTGGCACGAAGTGCTGTTATGAGCACTCCCCTTGGAATAAGCTGCTCAGTTGCACCTGGAAGCCTTCAAGGCTTCAACCTCATGCCCAACATGATGATCCAGATGATGGCCAACTTCCCGTGGCAACACTTTATTAATCAGGTGCTAGCCACTCAGGGAAACAATGGCAATGACAATAATGTGGATGCAAGGGCTGAAGAAGACTTGGCTAAACCATATAAGCCAAGTAACCTTTCATGCTTTTCACAGCAAATAGCTGATTATGATTTTCAAGCAAAAATCAAGATGCCTCCTCACATTAAAACGTACGATGGGACTGAAGATCCTGAGGACCATCTTCAGATCTTTACCGGTGCAGCAAGGATAGAAAAGTGGTCAAACGCTGAATGTTGTCTAATGTTCATGCAAACCCTTGTTGGATCAGCTAGGATCTGGTTCAACGACTTACCTGCACGAAGCGTTCGAAGCTTCAACGACCTCAGCAAGGGTTTTTTGGCCAATTTCTCCCAACAAAGACGATATGTCAAAGACGCGACAGTAATCTTCCAGATAAAACAACATGATGACGAAAGTCTTCGAGCGTTCATTGAACGATATAAGAAGGAAGGTCTAACTTATGTAGGGGCGGATGAGAAAATGAGGGTAGTCGGTTTCATGAACGCTATCACCTCAAAATATCTCACAAGAGATTTCAACAAATCTCTGCCCAGAACCTTGGAAGAAGCTCTCGAGAGAGCAGAAGCCCACATCCGGGGAGAGGAGGCAGTAGACATTAAAGAGCAAAGGAAAAGAGGGTCCAGTTGGCGGGGCAGTAACCCAGGCAGAAAAAGAGGGAACTTTAACTCCTATGACAGATGTCAAAAGGGTTCAGACCATCGAAGGCCTGAAGGTCGGAACCCCCCAACCAGAGAAAAAGGCATGAGTTTCACACCCCTCACAAAAACTCCCCAAGAGATCCTTGCAACGGAAGAAGTCAAGCAAAACTTTCGACCTCCTAGGCCTCTCCCCAAAAGCAGAAAAAATGAGAACTCTACACAATATTGTGAGTTTCATGAAGAAAAAGGTCACCACACCAATGATTGCTTCCAACTCAAAAAAAGAATTGAAGAAGCTGTTAAGTCCGGAGAACTCGCTCATTTGGTAAAGGGAGTCCGGGACAAAATGGCTGAAAGAAAAGGCAAGGAAGTCAATATGGTGGATTTTGATGGAAGGGTTCCTCATAAAAGACAGCGGTTGGAAGCTTGGGAGCTTCAGTGTGTCTGCTTCCCCCCAACGGAGAAAGACCCTCTCTCTAGCCCTCTTGTGGTAGAAGCTACCGTGGGAACGTTGCAAACATGCAGGGCATACATAGACACTGGGGCAGCCACTGAAATCATGTTCGAGAAATTCTTCAACCGCTTGAGTAATGAAGAACGTTCAAGGCTTCAACCCTCTGGAACCTCTATAAAAGGTATCGCCGATATACCGCTCAAGCCTTTAGGGCAACTGACACTTAATGTTCATTTCAGCGAAGGTCTGAAAGAAAGAACCCAACCACTCACCTTTGTGGTTATCAACATCCCCTCAAGCTATGACGTGATCATTGGAAGACCAGGGCAATGTGCATTCTACATGGCCGTGTCTGTTGGCCATGGCACAGTCAAATTTCCTACCGAGAGGGGCATGGCAACCCTTCAACCCTCTCAAGAAGCTTACATGGTTGAGGGTGAAAGCTCAAACAGTGAAGAAGACAGGCAAAGGTTGGTCATAAACCCTAAGTACCCCGAACAAAGAATAAGGGTCAATCCAAGCCTTTCTCAAGAGACCCTTTCGTATCTCGAAAAGCTGCTAACACATTACAGCGATGTCTTCGCTTGGTGTCCAGAAGATATGACAGGGATCCCTCGGAACATTGCTGAGCATGAGTTAAGAATACCACCGGATGTCAAGCCTGTGGTCCAAAAGAAAAGAAGCCTAGCACCCGAGAGAAGTCTGGCAGCCTGCCAAGAGGTTGAAAAGCTTGTGTCAGCCGGAATTCTCCGAGAAGTCAAGTACCAATCATGGGTTGCAAACCCGGTTATGGTCAGGAAACCCGACAACTCTTGGTGGATATGCATAGATTTCAAGGATCTTAACAAGGCTTGTCCTAAGGATTGCTATCCACTACCGGAAATTGATCTCAAGGTTGACTCCCTCACCGGTTACTCGTTCAAATGCTTTCTTGATGCATACAAAGGTTACCACCAAATCCTCATGAAGGAAGAGGATGAGGAAAAAACAGCCTTTCACACGGACAAAGGGATCTTTTGTTATCAAAAGATGCCTTTTGGCCTCAAAAATGCCGGTGCAACCTACCAACGACTCGTTGACAAAGCCTTTGCAAGCCAAATTGGTAAAAACATGGAGGCATATGTCGATGACTTGGTGATCAAAAGCAAGACGGAGTATCAAATGCTTGATGACATTCAAGAAACTTTCAATAATCTCAGAAAGGTTAACATGAAGCTCAACTCTGAAAAATGCTCATTTGGGTTTGAGGGAGGAAAGTTCTTGGGCCATATTGTGGGGAAACAAAGCATCAAGGCTAACCCAAACAAAGTGAAAGCTGTCCTTGAAACCAAACCACCAAAAACCAAGAAGGAGGTTGAAAGCTTAAACGGGAAGCTTGCAGCCTTGAAGCGTTTTACCTCAAAGTTGGCCGAAAGATCTCTGCCCTTCTACAAAACGCTCAAGAACTGCTCAGATAAGAAGGATTTCAAATGGACTGAGG
The DNA here is from genome assembly GCA_030545235.1 of Helianthus tuberosus. Lineage (NCBI taxonomy): Eukaryota > Viridiplantae > Streptophyta > Magnoliopsida > Asterales > Asteraceae > Helianthus > Helianthus tuberosus. The sequence goes on from CM060425.1 coordinate 31,021,317, forward strand.
AAGCTGAAGAAGCTTTCAACCAGATGAAGCAACATCTAGCTTCCTTACCAGATATTGCGGCACCTGAAGCTGGGGAGTTAATATCGGTGTACCTCTCAGTTGCTGACGAGGCCATCAGTGCAGTCCTCACCATTGAGCGAGACAAGGCCCAGGTACCCGTTTATTTTTTCAGCAAAACTTTAAAATTAGCTGAAACGAAATATCCTCCCCTTGAAAAACTTGCCCTAGCCCTAGTTCAAACAGCTAGAAGGCTTCGAAGGTATTTCCAAGCACACCCTATACAAGTGGTCACCAACCAACCTATTAAGAGTGTGCTTGAAAGACCTGAAAACTCGGGACGATTAGCCAAATGGGCCATAGAACTAGGTGAGCATAACATCACCTATGTCCCAAGAAAAGCTATCAAGGCCCAAGTCTTGGTTGATTTCATTGTGGAAGTCCCAAACCAAGCAATCACTGAAGTAAACACTACCACCACTGAACCTTCCAACCCTGAAGCCTGGAAGCTTTTTACCGACGGGGCTTCAAGCGTTGAAGGGTCAGGGGCTGGGCTAATTTTGATCAACCCAGAAGGGTTGGAATTCACATATGCTCTCCGTTTTGATTTTCAGACCACCAATAACGAGGCTGAATACGAGGCACTAATAGCTGGCTTAAGGCTGGCTAAAGAAATGAAGGTTGAAAAGCTTGAAGTGTTCACAGATTCGTTGCTGGTCTCAAGCCAAGTAAATGATAACTATGTAGCTAAAGAGCCCAACATGAAAAAATACAGAGAAAAATCCAAGGAGCTGATGAGTACCTTCCAAGCATGCAACATCAAACAGATCCCCAGATCTCAAAACAAAAAGGCTGATGCCCTAAGTAAGCTTGCATCTCTCACTTTCGCCCACCTTACCAAGAAGGTGCTGGTAGAAGTGTTGAAGGCTCCATCAATTGATGAATTGGAAGTTCAAGACGTAGTTACCGAGGAAGATCCAAACTGGATGACTCCCATCAAAAAGTTCCTTAAAAATGGTGAATTACCCAATGATCAAGTAGAAGCTAAAAGGGTTGAAATCAAGGCAAGGCAATATGTACTACAAGGAGAAACCCTTTACAAAAAGGGTTACCTTGCTCCCTTGCTAAGATGTGTCGGTCCTGAGCAAAGTAAGTATTTGATCAAAGAAATTCATGAAGGTATATGCGGAGCTCACTTTGGAGCTAGGTCGGTGGTTGCAAAGCTCATGAACCTTGGGTATTTCTGGCCCTCAATGCATCGTGATACAGCTGAACAGTTAAGGAAATGTGATGCTTGCCAGATTCATGCACCAATCCCAAAAAGTCCCAAGCATGACTTGGTCCCGATAACCTCGGCATGGCCATTCCATAAATGGGGAATGAACATTGTTGGTCAATTTCCCCCAAGCAAAGGAGGAGTAAAATTCTTGCTGGTGGCAATAGATTATTTCACCAAATGGCCCGAGGTCAAACCACTTGCTAAGATCACGGGAAAGCAGGTCATTGACTTTGTTTGGGAAAACATCATTTGCTGTTATGGATTGCCAGGAGTACTTGTCACTGATAACGGAAGGCAATTTGCTGAGAAGCCATTCAGCATTTGGTGCAAGGAATACAGAATCGACCAGGTTTTTAGCTCAGTGGCTTATCCGCAATCAAATGGTCAGGTTGAAAGGACGAATAGAAGCATAGTGGAAGGTATCAAGACAAGACTGGGAAGATACGAAAGCAACTGGCTTGAAGAATTGCCTTGTGTTCTATGGGCAATCAGAACAACCGAAAAAACAAGCCATAAGAAAACACCCTATAGCTTGGTATTTGGATCCGAGGCTGTGATCCCCGCTGAAATAGGAGTTGTAACCCAACGAATCGTCAACATGGACCCCGAAACAAACCAAAAAGAGACCATGTTGAATTTACAACTCCTAGAGGAAGCACGAGATCAAGCTGCAATTCAAGAGGCCAAATACAAGCAACAAATGGAAGCCTACTACAACAAGAAAGTCAAGAACGAAAGATTCAAGCCAGGGGACTTGGTTCTCAGAAACAATGAAGCTAGCAAAAAAGAAAATCTAGGAAAGCTTGGCCCGAAATGGGAAGGTCCATACACCATCCTTGAAGCACACAAGGGCGGATCATACAAGCTAGCAGATTCAGAAGGCAAAAGGCTTCCAAGGCATTGGAATGGCAAAACCCTGAAAAGGTTCCATGTTTAGAAAGGAAAAATTGGTTTGTATCAAAATGTAATTCGAAGACAGCACTATGAGTACCTTTTGTAAAAAGCAAGTATTGCTTAAATGAATGAAGTTGTTTTGTCAAACTTGTCTTTCTATCCTAAAATCAGGTTGAGAACCTAGCAAAAAACTCTGTAACACCCTTGTTATTATTTCAAAGGTTTTCGTATAAATAACGAAAATAAACATGTAATTACTATTAAGTATCCTTAGAAAATACGAGTTTACTAAAACTTTTACAATTTTAAAAGTTTGAACAACTTAATGTAATTGAATTCGTCGTTTTAAAGATACGACGAAACGCCGCGCGGAAGCTTGTATTTTATCGTGTTCAGTTCCTCATCGAGCTTGATCTTCATCCGGGCACTCTTGTCGATCACCTATAATCAAAACCAACTTAAAAGTTAGTTTTGATAGTCAAATATTAAGTTCAAACAAGTATAGGGGTTAAAAGGGCAAAATTTAAAAAATTTTCGGAGTTAGGGGGCGTCGCGTGACGCCAAGGGCCTAGGCGTCACGCCTAGCCCTTGTTTTCACAGACTGTTGCCTTCAGGTGTTGCTGTACATTCCCAGCTCAACCCGATTTCACGGAAATGGCCATAACTTCTTCGTTATTGATCCGTTTTACCCGATTATTTTTCCTTCGCGTCCGTAATTTAATTCTCCATCATATGGAGTTAAAATCCAACATCCAACATAAATAAATTTTGAGACTTTCAAGCCTTCGACTCGTTACCTTTTTATCAAATTTTACCCGTTTATGCATTTTATCAACCAAACATATTTGTTTGAGTCCTACGTCACCTACACTTCTTCAAATAAATGTTATATACCATATTAGGTTCGAATCACAGGTTTATTACACAATTTAAACCCATTTTCGCTCGTATGCTTATTTTGACCCGAAAAGGGTATTTAAGCACTTTCGGGCCTAAAATAGCTTTCGATTGCTTCTAGCATTCCATTACCACATTTCTTATCCTATAATCTCCCACCACAACTGTATTTAAGGTAGGTTTAATGTGGTGATCAATATAAACCAAATTTTACCTCTCGAATCATTTTTTTACGGCAAAAACTCAAATAGTGCCATTTGGCTAATATAATACCTCTTTCAGCTTCTATACTTATTCTAAGTATTTACCTAGTCATAAAACTCATTTCCAAACAACCTTTAAGGGTCGTTTGTTCCATTTAGCCTACAAGGGCGTTTTGGTCGATTTTAGTCCTTTTATGACGAAGGACTCTCTCTCAAATTATTCGACCAAAATAACACTTTTAACTACAACAGAATTATACGTACCTGGCCCAGATCAACAAGTAGACCTGATTTATACCTCGTTTTCATTATCACACCATCAATGGTGACGCAATTATCCGATTTGCTAATCGGTCCTGTTAACATAAGACTTGACAACCACATTAGTCGATATTGTCAAATGGTGTTATCATCACTATTCGACCCGTTTGGACTATATGCCCAACATTATCTATTTAATCAAAAACATCGTTTTTGATTTCCAATTCATACATCCATCCCATCCCGGATTTTATAACCATCCCCTTTTTCTTTTACACTCTTTTCTTACAGATTCAACCCATTTCGGCTTACGCCATGGGTATTCTTTTAACCTTGATTTACATTAGTCGACACTTGACAAATTTCCATATTTCCAATATTATCGTTATCACGTTTACAACGTATCGAATAAACGGGTATTCTACATAAGTGTGTAAATTACACTTACCTCGCATCCATGCCACGTTTTTCTTTCGTACTTGCTTCGTTTGACCCGCTCACTCATCAAGCTTCCCCTAGCTTGTTAGGCGCCAACTATCATTCATTATTCACAAGGTTGTTAGATTAGTCATTCCAAATCATGACTTTCACACCTTATGATTCTTTGACTATTTTTCTCTTTAAACTCATGAAATTCATCATTTCATCTTATTATTCAAAAAACCCATTTCATGGTAAATATTATTTATGTACCCAAACACCTAAATTGTTCAAGCACTTTATCTTTACTAACTAATATGATGATTCTAATCACAAGTTTGACACTAACATCACCATATCATAAAAACCCATCTCAATCTTGTATGAACAAATACCCAATCATGTAATTTGTTCAAGTACCTTGTTTCTATTATCAATTATAATGGTTTTTAAACACAAGGTTATCATCATCTTCATTATTAAATCAAAACCCACTTAACACATACAAGGGTCATCATCAAATCCTTTGTTTCTAGTGCTAATTCATCAAGTTTTTATCTAGGGTTCATTTCTAAACATGAAATTCATACCATATCACTCATAAACTCATCATTCATTTACGAATTTTGATTTTGAGTGTTCATCATGGATTCCAAAACATTACCAAATTATAAAATTTGACATATCTCACGATCCCCTTAACTTGGTGATCGTTTGTAAGTGATCATGCATTCGATTTGAGCTAGTTTTGACCTTCAATTTGGTGAATTAGCTTGAGTTAGGGTTTTGGCTTCTCCTTGTTTCCCCTGACCTCTTTCACGCACACACACACTCACACACTAGTTTGTGTGTAATGTTTTTAATTAAAATAAATATTAAGTTTCAATCTTCCTCTTTTGGCCCCTCAAGTTTGGTTAGTTAGTTAGGTAGGGTACAACCCACTTATTTCTAATAATGTTCCCCACTTATTAACTAGGTTAAGCATTCCTAATTAAATTAGTGGGTTCGGGGAATCTATGACTAAGTTTATCTTGAGTCCCGTTAACTCGGGCCTTTTTATCCATTTTAATTTCCTCAAAAGGATTTGTTCACTTTTTATTTAATATTAGGTTTATTTACTTAAATCCTAATATTTACCGGGTTACTTTTACCACTAACGGTACTTTACCCGTCTTTTAGTATTAACGTGGTTTGATTACCAAACCCGTTTTTGTGGTGTTACAAGTCTACCCCCCTTAAAGAGGTTTCGTCCTCGAAACCTTGCTTACATAGTTCATTGAGTTCTAAACTCAACGCGTTTGACCTGAGTAATCTCTTAAGCATTACTCATACTTTAACCAATTGTTAGTATTACCAGAAAAATTATGGTAATATCTTTTGGGTTACAGAACCTCTACGTACCTCATACGACATAATGTAACTTGAAATAACGTAATTCCGTTATTTCTACTAGTTTAGTTAACTTAGCGATTTCCATCGCTTTTATATATTATCGAACTCTTGGTGAATCCGTTACCTTGACCCGTTTAAAGGTCTTTAGTGAAATATTTCACTTTTAGCAATAATTTCTTTTGTTTTCAGATTTATTTATTCGGTTCAGTTATACCGAATCCACCGCTTACAAGCAAACCAATTTTTATTGATTTGAATTACTGGCCTTAACCGGTTTTACTAACTAGACTTATTAGTCCCGTTACTTTTCACCGCTCGCTTGGTTATAATGTGATTTTACTTCACATTACATTTCCTAACCGTGATCGTGTCACATCGTGTTTAGTTTGTATCAACCTTTCATTTTCGAAAATATCACTTTTCGAATATATCGTCTTGCGCCTATCAGTGTCAAGACTTGAACCTTTCATGCTTACTATTCAAATTCCTATCAGAATTTATATTTGTAACAACGTTATTTCTTACTAAAATCGAAGTTTTAGTTTTAGGATCTTTTCTTTAACTTTTGTCAATTATCCATACCATGATATTGACAGTCCATAATTTATTCTTTTAAAATCTTAGTTTTATACGGGGAATCGTAACAAGTTCCCTTACCTCACACTATCGACCCGTAGGTTCCTTCACTTAACCTCGTAGGCTATTTCCTTAGGCTTTCACCTCTTTGAGGCGAGACCCTTATGATCATTTTGTGTAACAACCCTCGGTAAAACCAACACCCTCACAATATTTCCGACCCTCTAAATATATTATAAAATGTCTCAATATGTTTTATATTACACCACGTATGTGAAACCCGAGCCCTAGTTATGTTATAATTATAAAATAAATCAAAAACCAGAAATATAGGGTTGAGGCGGGCCGCGTAAGGCTTCGCCTTAACTTACGCGGGCCGCCTGAGAGTCAATATCAGCAACTATATAAGAAGGCCATCAGTCTACGTTTTTCGTCGCTCACAATCTCAATTCTCAATCTAAATTCTGTAGAGAAGTTATAATACACAGGTATTATACCCCTAAATTAGCAAGGTTCTGCTCCGTTGTAAGTATTATAACCCCAGTTTCATAATAGTTACGCTGCCCGATTGATTTAGGGTTCCGTAACAACTGTCGTGGTTCTGCCCGACGTAGTTGTTGGAATGCCGTCTCGGGGAGGGTATTATTAATATTTTCAAAGGGTTATGATACTAACCAATGTACATTTGTATAAATTATAGATTATATCCAGGAAACCCTTACGAAAAGCCTAAGATAGCAATGTGAGTAATCTCCTTTTTATTAACAGTTTTTACAAAACCTTAAATGTTTTACAATGTAATTAAGCAGTGATTGAGTCTTTGTAGTCTTCAATTACTGCCGGTATGTTGGGGTTTTGTATACAAAATTTGTACTACTTGTGAGTAGTAAGTCAAGGTTGACAGTACGTTACCATTGGACAATGAGTTAGCCAATGTGTAATATGACCCACAAGTCAGGTTTGATAGTACCAAATGGAGTAATTGTGTAGACAAAAATATTGTAATCGTCCTCGATACTGTTTTAATCAATAAAATGTTTTGTGATTAAACTGGGATTCACTCACCAGTATTTTCGACTGACAAATGTTTTTAAAACGCGTTTCAGGTAACCCAATGTGAAAGCCAATTAGAAGAAAGCCAGCTGGAGAGCACTAAAGGCTTGGAGATAATGTGGCTATAAAAGTTACCTAATAAACGATGTTTTAAATTCAATAAGATAGGGTTTATCCCTATAAATGTATTGTAATAAGAAACTTGGGTTTTGCCCATGTTATTATTAATATAAAAGAAGGTGGTTTTACTCTGATAAACATTTCCTAACTACGGTCCTGATGAAAATTCCGCTGCCAGATTAAACAACCTGATACCACCAAACTCTGAGCTCGCGTCCGCCCGTTCCCGGGGATCAGGGATCGGGGTTTGCGACAGAAGGTGGTATCAGAGCCTAGCCACTGGTCTGAGCCATAGAAGTGTTCTGCTGACACTTAAATTTTAAATTGTGTTAGGAAATAAATTACGGAAATACGTGCATAACTGTATTTATTTGTTATGTGTTATTTGACTATCTGTTAGTTTTCAGTATGAGTGATCAAGGACCATCAGACGTGAATCGTCAGTTATCTGATTCACCTAGGAGTGAAGGTACATCATCACAGCCTGCCCTTTCAGGGTATACTGCTGATCAAGAGGATGGAATATTTGCTTTTAGAGCTAAATCTGAAGAGCCATTTACTAATAAGAAACGAGGATGGTTCAGTAAAGAAGCTTTTGCTCGTAGGAAGAGAATGCGAAAATTGCAACAGCAAAGGGCTTTAGCAGCTATTAAGCGAGAGACAGATGCCCATACTCAAGATATGCTAAATAGAAGCCTAGCAAATTTCCATATCTTAGCTACGACTGCTGCTGATCCAAGTCTGGAACAATTAGTAGCCCCACAACCACAAAACCCAGAACAACCTATGGAGATAGAAAATCAGGAAAACCAAGTGGAGATGCACGACTTTAACCTAGAAGAAATCCTTAGAGTACCTGCACCAAACCCTCTAGACCCGAATTACGACCCCTGGTGGGATGAAAATAGGGACTATGTGCAACGTTACTCTATTCCGGAAGACACACCTATAGGAGCCTATTCAGGTATGGACCCTTTAGATCCCTATTACCATGATAACTACATCAGGGAAATCTTAGAAGATCCTTACCGATTACAGGCACTTTTACCCCCATATCAGGAACCAGAACCCCAGATTCCAAACCCAGTCCTAGAACCTGCACACCCAATGAGTGCAGAAAACGTCCAAGAACTTAGGACTTTTGGGGAGGAAATTTTAGAAAGCAGTGAAAGGATGCGTCAGGTGGGATAGCGTCTCGTATGGAAATACGATGAGCGCAATATGGATTTTTGGATGAATCCATATCCGTGAATGTTAGAATGGAGGAAGCGGTAGTAATAATAATATAATAAAATAAAAAAAAGATATGTGTGTACGGATGCATATTACTATTTTATTTCTGTTGGTATTGTAATCTTTATTTCTGTACTAGTGTGTAATAGACGCATAGTATATGAAAAAGAGTAAGTAGCAAGGATCTACGTTTTTGGCTAGATTGTGTGTTATGTAATTTATTATATTAAAATATTAATTATGATATTAATATGGGATAAATGTTTAAAATTCAGATGGCCGACGAAGAAAATCAAGGAAATCTGAATAACGATAACCAAAGTAACATTAACGTGGTTAATGATAATACGAGTATCAATAACAATGGGAACCAGATGGATAATAGTGCTATCCAACACATTGTAGCACAAGGAATTATAGATGCAATGCCATTTATTCTTCAAACTGTTAAGGATGCTGATAATAAAAGTAAACATAGCAGTAAGTGACCAATTGAACCAGAAAACAACGTGAACAATGGACCAGTACTTCAAATGCCTATTCCCAAAAGAAGAAGAACCGTGCCTAACGGTTGTTCTTATAAGGAATTCTGGTCTTGTAAACCAATGGAATTCTCGGGCAAAGAAGGGGCCATTGCAACCTTACGCTGGATAGAGAAGACTGAGGCAGTCTTAAGGATAAGTAAGTGTGCTGAAGAAGATAAAATATTGTTTGCTTCTAATCTGTTTAAGAATGCAGCACTAGAATGGTGGAACACTATCCTCCAGACAAGAGGAAGTGATCAAACCTACAATATGGAATGGGAAGAATTTAAGAACAAAGTAGAAAGGAAATTCTGCCCACCCAATGAGAAGGAACAGATAGCAAACAAATTCCTAAATCTTAGGATGACTGGTGTAGATAGTAAGGGGTACACTAAAATATTCTTTGAATATGCTAGAATAGTGCCAACTCTTGCTTCACCAGAACCAGTGTTAATCTCTCGTTATATTTGGGGATTAATTGGAGAGATTAGACACATAGTCAAGGCAGCTAGACCGCAAACTATAGAAGAAGCTGTAGAATTAACAAATACCTTGACTGATGAATTAGTTCGTACTAGAGAAGAGGATCAGAGGAGGAACTTAACCCAGAGGCTTACACAAGAATTTCGTTCCGGAAATTACAATCGTAGAAATATGGGTTCTACCTCTGCACCATACTGCAGGGTCTGTAAGAAAAAGCACTCGGGAAAATGCTCCAATCTCTGCAATTACTGCAAGATGCCAGGACACAAGGAAGAAAATTGCAAGAGGAAATCCAGTAATGGATTATGCTACAACTGTGGAGAAAAAGGTCATATCAGGCCAAACTGTCCAAAATTGGACCCAGCTGCAAACAACAAGAATACTAAAAATGCTAGAGCATTTGTTTTGACTGCAGAAGAAGCCAAGATGATTCCAGATGTCATAGCTGGTACATTTTTAGTTAATGATGTTTTTGCTAAAGTATTATTTGACTCTGGTGCAAACCAAAGTTTTATTAATACATCGTTTTGCAAATTTCTAAATCAATCATTAACTAAACTACCACAAGAATGCTTAGTAGAGACAGCTAATGGGGAAATTGTTAGAATTTCTGAAATCTTGCAGGGAGCAAGCATAGAAATTTTAAATCAGAAATTTATTGCAAACCTATATCCCATGAACTTGGTAGGATTTGATATTGTTTTAGGAATGGATTGGTTAATAGCTAATAAAGCCAGTATTTTATGTGATCAAAAGTTAATTCAAGTAAATTCACTAAAAGGTAAAATGATCACAATTAAAGGAGATAAATCTTCTAGATCTACTAAATTCATTTATGTGATGAAAACTGCAAGTTGTATGAGAAAAGGTTCTATAGTGTATTTGATTTCTATAATCACTAACACTAAAGGAAAGGATTTAAAAGATATATCAGTAGTATCGCAGTTTCCAGATGTATTTCCAGAAGAATTGCCAGGGCAACCTCCAGATAGATAAGTTGAGTTCAGAATCCATTTGATACCAGGAACATCACCAATTGCCAAAGCACCTTACCGTTTGGCACCCGCTGAAATGCAAGAATTAAATAAACAATTAGACGAATTGCTGGAGAAAGGATTTATACAGCCAAGTTCGTCGCCATGGGGAGCGCCGATATTGTTCGTTAAAAAGAAGGACGGATCAATGCGTATATGCATTGACTACCGTGAATTAAACAAAGTCACGATTAAGAATCGGTACCCATTACCGAGAATCGATGATCTGTTTGATCAGCTGCAAGGAGCTCGATTTTTCCCTAAAATCGATTTAAGGTCAGGATATCATCAATTAAAGGTACAGGAAGAGGATATTCCTAAAACCGCTTTTAGAACAAGGTATGGTCATTATGAATTTACTGTCATGCCATTTGGTTTAACCAATGCCCCAGCTACATTTATGGACATGATGAACCGAATATGTAAGCCATATTTGGATAAATTCATAATTGTTTTCATAGATGATATTCTAATTTACTCTAAGAGTAAAGAGGATCATGCAAGACATTTGCACGCACTTTTAAGTTTGTTAAGAAAAGAAAAACTTTATGCTAAATTCAATAAGTGCGAATTTTGGTTAGAACAGGTACAATTCCTTGGACACTTAGTCAATCATGAAGGAATTCATGTAGATCCAACAAAGATTGAAGCAATTACGAAATGGAAAACCCCTGAGTCACCGACTGAGGTTAGAAGTTTCTTAGGATTGGCCGGTTATTATAGAAGGTTTATTCAAGATTTTTCTAGAATAGCCATTCCCTTAACTAAGCTAACCTGTAAATCTGTTAAGTTTGAATGGGGATTTAAGCAAGAAGAAGCCTTTAGAATTCTTAAGCAAAGATTAACCCATACACCGATATTAGCATTACCAGAAGGAACTGAAGACTTTGTAGTCTACTGTGATGCTTCTAAACTAGGTTATGGATGTGTGTTGATGCAACGACAAAAGGTTATAGCTTACGCATCTAGACAACTTAAGAGTCATGAAGAAAATTATTCAACCCATGATTCAGAATTAGGAGCTATAATTTTTGCTCTTAAGATTTGGAGACATTACCTTTATGGTAGTAAGTTTACCATATTTACTGATCACAAAAGTTTAAGATATGTTTTCGGACAGAAAGAGTTGAATATGAGGCAAAGACGCTGGATGGAATTTCTTAGTGATTATGATTGTGATCCAGTATCATGAAGGAAAAACAAATGTAGTGGCAGATGCTTTAAGTCGAAAGTATCATGAAAAGCCAAGAAGGGTACGTTCTCTTAAATTAAATCTGCAAGTAGATCTAAATGAACAAATAAGAGAAGCACAAGAATCAGTAATCAAGGATGATACTGAAAAATTAAAAGGTATGCTAAATGAATTAAAACAAGGAACAGATGGAATTTGGAGATTCCATGAAAAGAGAATGTGGATACCTAAATTAGGAAACCTACGTAATCGTATATTAGAAGAAGCCCATAAGTCTAAGTATACGATGCATCCAGGAAGTGATAAAATGTACCAGGATTTAAGGAAAAATTTCTGGTGGATAGAAATGAAAAAGAATATAGCAACTTATGTTTCTAAATGTTTAACTTGTTCACAAGTTAAGGCTGAACATCAGAAACCTTCAGGTTTGTTACAGCAATTAGAAATGCCAGTTTGGAAATGGGAATTAATAACAATGGATTTTGTTACTAAATTACCCAAAACAAGGAAAGGAAATGATACAATCTGGGTGATTGTAGATAGACTAACTAAGTCAGCTCATTTCTTACCAATGAAGGAAACAATTAGTATGGAACAATTATCTAAATTGTATGTAAATGAAATTGTTTCTTTACATGGCATTCCTTTATCAATTGTTTCTGATAGAGATAGTCGCTTTACATCTCATTTTTGGTCAAGTTTCCAAAAGGCAATGGGAACCAAGTTAAGGTTAAGCACAACTTATCATCCTCAAACAGACGGACAAAGTGAAAGAACAATTCAGACAATGGAGGACATGCTTAGAGCTTGTGTAATTGATTTTGGAGGTAATTGGGACGATCACTTACCTTTAATAGAATTTTCTTATAATAATAGTTATCACACAAGTATCAATGCTGCACCATTTGAAGCACTTTATGGACGAAAGTGTCGAACCCCAGTCTGTTGGACAGAAATTGGGGAAAAGCAATTATCTGGACCTGAAATAGTGCAAGAAACAACTGACAAGATTATTCAAGTCAAGGAACGACTGAAAGCCGCACGTGATCGACAAAAGAGTTATGCCAATAATCGACGCAAGCCATTGGAATTTCAAATAGGAGATAAAGTATTGTTGAAAGTCTCTCCTTGGAAAGGAATAGTAAGATTCATCAAACGGGGAAAGCTAAGTCCCAGGTATGTTGGACCTTTTAAGATTATTAGAAAAATAGGACCAGTAGCCTATCAGCTACAACTGCCAGAGGAAATGGCAGGAATACATGATGTGTTTCATGTATCTAATCTTAAAAAGTGTTTAGCTGATGAATCACTGATAGTGCCTCTTAAGCATATAGAGGTAAATGAACAACTCAAGTTTGTAGAAAGACCCCTACAGATTGAAGACAGGAAAGTCAAGAATCTCAAGCATAAGAGACTAGTTCTAGTCAAAGTGAAGTGGGACTCCAAAAGAGGACCGGAATACACATGGGAACTTGAGTCAGAAATGCAAAAGAAATACCCGCACTTGTTTCAGTAGATCTCGAGGACGAGCTCTAAAACAAGGTGGGGAGAATGTAACAACCCTCGGTAAAACCAACACCCTCATAATATTTCCGACCCTCTAAATATATTATAAAATGTCTCAATATGTTTTATATTACACCCCGTATGTGAAACCCGAGCCCTAGTTATGTTATAATTATAAAATAAATCAAAAACCAGAAATATAGGGTTGAGGCAGGCCGCGTAAGGCTTCGCCTTACCTTACGCGGGCCGCCTGAGAGTCAATATCAGCAACTATATAAGAAGGCCATCAGTCTACGTTTTTCGTCGCTCACAATCTCAATTCTCAATCTAAATTCTGTAGAGAAGTTATAATACACGGGTATTATACCCCTAAATTAGCAAGGTTCTGCTCCGTTGTAAGTATTATAACCCCAGTTTCATAATAGTTACGCTGCCCGATTGATTTAGGGTTCCGTAACAACTGCCGTGGTTCTGCCCGACGTAGTTGTTGGAATGCCGTCTCGGGGAGGGTATTATTAATATTTTCAAAGGGTTATGATACTAACCAATGTACATTTATATAAATTATAGATTATATCCAGGAAACCCTTACGAAAAGCCTAAGATAGCAATGTGAGTAATCTCCTTTTTACTAACAGTTTTTACAAAACCTTAAATGTTTTACAATGTAATTAAGCAGTGATTGAGTCTTTGTAGTCTTCAATTACTGCCGGTATGTTGGGGCTTTGTATACAAAATTTGTACTACTTGTGAGTAGTAAGTCAAGGTTGACAGTACGTTACCATTGGACAATGAGTTAGCCAATGTGTAATATGACCCACAAGTCAGGTTTGGTAGTACCAAATGGAGTAATTGTGTAGACATAAACATTGTAATCGTCCTCGATACTGTTTTAATCAATAAAATGTTTTGTTATTAAACTGGGATTCACTCACTAGTATTTTCGACTGACAAATGTTTTTAAAACGCGTTTCAGGTAACCCAATGTGAAAGCCAATTAGAAGAAAGCCAGCTGGAGAGCACTAAAGGCTTGGAGATAATGTGGCTATAAAAGTTACCTAATAAACGATGTTTTAAATTCAATAAGATAGGGTTTATCCCTATAAATGTATTGTAATAAGAAACTTGGGTTTTGCCCATGTTATTATTAATATAAAAGAAGGTGGTTTTACTCTGATAAACATTTCCTAACTACGGAACTGATGAAAATTCCGCTGCCAGATTAAACAACCTGATACCACCAAACTCTGAGCTCGCGTCCGCCCGTTCCCGGGGATCAGGGATCGGGGGTTGCGACATTTTGCTTCAATTCATGACCCGTGGGTCATTTTGGCCCCGTAGACCTTTGCTCTAATTAATATCCCGTAGGTTATGATGATCCCGTAGATCATCTTTTATTCGAGTCTTTATTCAAATGTGTATACATTTATATACGCATATGGCGTTAAGGCACCCCTTCTTATGTTTTAGAATTATTCACCTTTACTTTTTGGATTTCTTTTAACCTTCACCGTAGTCTAAGGCTACGTTGTTTTCTTTTGAATTATCTTTCCAACTTCTTGACTTCTAACGTCAATTACACGTCAGTTTGCCCTACACTTACCGTTACCCGGTTCTTACCTATACTTCTTTACGTCCCATTACCCGGGTTCTTTTTTTTAATGTTTTTAACATTTTTGTTTCGCTAGTTTGCGTTTTTCCTATATATATTCCTTTATGAGCCATCACGTAGGTTCATTAATGTTTCACGCTTCCATTATTCGGTTTGTGCTTACTTGCACTACCAAGTTTTTATACTTTATTTATCTCGTTTGACATGTTCGTGTGAAATTTCATCACTTGTGAACATCAAACTCTGTTCTTTATTCGACCCGTTCAACTTTAAAATAGTTGAGCGTAGTTATTAACATTTCTGTTTGCAAATTCTCATTGTCTTTTAGTCATGACTCATATTCCGAGTCTTTTGACTTTCTGTTTCGCGTTCCCGTCTCTTGGTTTACGCATTTTTTCCAAATCCTACCCATTCATCGGGTATCTTTACCGTAATCATTTTCAAGTAACCATTTTTATATGGTTTTAGACGTTATTTTAATTTATTTGGTCGTCTTAGCGAGATCCATCGCTTTTATTCAATCAAGTCCTTTATTCTTTATTCAATTCGTTTGACTAGTCCATGTGAATTTCATCACTTGTGACAGTCAAGCTTTTATCCCTATGCCTTAGCATTCCTATTGGTCGGTCGGTCTGTATTTTCTTCTTACGTAATACGCTTCCGTTATCCGACTTACGTTTACGTTTACCATCAAACGTCTTACTTATTTGATTCATTTGGGTACCATTTAAGTTAGTCCCATTCACCCCACCCTTACTACATCGGACATAAATGTGTCCATCATAAGAAGTTCATGGTACCACGTGTTCACTACTTACTTGGCCAGAGTAAGCGATCAACACCTGGTATACATGACCTTTTTATAATTTTCACATTACACCCCATGTAAGTAATGCCTCTATTTGTTTCTCTTGGAAACAATATCCTGGATAGGTATTCTATTCAGGTTTGTCCAAGTTTTCAATCTAAATCTGCAACTATCAATTTCTACATATTGGTTGCATGTTTATATTCATGCAATAATTTAAACGTGCACCTGGTAAATGCTTGCCCTAACGGGCTTTTCTTGCCATTAGCCTTGTTCGCGACCATTACGCGATTTAGGTCCTTAATGAGCATGCTCTTCTTGTCATATCTCGGACCATTCCATCATCATATCCATAATTCGTTTGACTCTCGTCGTCTTCAAACGCGAGTGTCCTTCAATTAAAACATTCACAAAAGTTAGTAACATCTACTTCAATAATCGCCCGTATTATAATACAAGGCTTTTTCTACTATACGCGTCAATGCACGTATTTTCGTCAACTATATCAATCATTTCAATTGGGGTAATGTGTATCACACGGTAGCCCTATCTGTTGTTTACAACACTTTAGCATGCTAAACTATTAACATACATGTACTTACCGGATTTGCGATCAAGCCTCGAACCGAACACGCTTTACTCTTTAACCATGAGCTCTGATTACCAACTTGTAACACCCTTGTTATTATTTCAAAGGTTTTCGTATAAATAACGAAAATAAACATGTAATTACGATTAAGTATCCTTAGAAAATACGAGTTTACTAAAACTTTTACAATTTTAAAAGTTTGAACAACTTAATGTAATTGAATTCGTCGTTTTAAAGATACGACGAAACGCCGCGCGGAAGCTTGTATTTTATCGTGTTCGGTTCCTCATCGAGCTTGATCTTCATCCGGGCACTCTTGGCGATCACCTATAATCAAAACCAACTTAAAAGTTAGTTTTGATAGTCAAATATTAAGTTCAAACAAGTACAGGGGTTAAAAGGGGAAAATTTAAAAAATTTTCGGAGTTAGGGGGCGTCGCGTGACGCCAAGGGCCTAGGCGTCACCCCTAGCCCTTGTTTTCACAGACTGTTGCCTTCAGCTGTTGATGTACATTCCCAGCTCAACCCAATTTCACGGAAATGGCCATAACTTCTTCGTTATTGATCCGTTTTACCCGATTCTTTTTCCTACGCGTTCGTAATTTAATTCTCCATCATATGGAGTTAAAATCCAACATCCAACATAAATAAATTTTGAGACTTTCAAGCCTTCGACTCGTTACCTTTTTATCAAATTTTACCCGTTTATGCATTTTATCAACCAAACATATTTGTTTGAGTCCTACATCACCTACACTTCTTCAAATAAATGTTATATACCATATTAGGTTCTAATCACAGGTTTATTACACAATTTAAACCCATTTTCGCTCGTATGCTTATTTTGACCCGTTAAGGGTATTTAAGCACTTTCGGGCCTAAAATAGCTTTCGATTGCTTCTAGCATTCCATTACCACATTTCTTATCCTATAATCTTCCACCACAACTGTATTTAAGGTAGGTTTAATGTGGTGATCAATATAAACCAAATTTTACCTCTCGAATCATTATTTTACGGCAAAAACTCAAATAGTGCCATTTGGCTAATATAATACCTCTTTCAGCTTCTATACTTATTCTAAGTATTTACCTAGTCATAAAACTCGTTTCCAAACAACCTTTAAGGGTCGTTTGTTCCATTTAACCTACAAGGGCGTTTTGGTCGATTTTAGTCCTTTTATGACGAAGGACTCTCTCTCAAATTATTCGACCAAAATAACACTTTTAACTACAACATAATTATGCGTACCTGGCCCGGATCAACAAGTAGACCTGATTTATACCTCGTTTTCATTATCACACCATCAATGGTGACGCAATTATCCGATTTGCTAATCGGTCCTGTTAACATAAGACTTGACAACCACATTAGTCGATATTGTCAAATGGTGTTATCATCACTATTCGACCCGTTTGGACTATATGCCCAACATTATCTATTTAATCAAAAACATCGTTTTTGATTTCCAATTCATACATCCATCCCATCCCGGATTTTATAACCATCCCCTTTTTCTTTTACACTCTTTTCTTACAGATTCAACCCATTTCGGCTTACGCCATGGGTATTCTTTTAACCTTGATTTACATTAGTCGACACTTGACAAATTTCCATATTTCCAATATTATCGTTATCACGTTTACAACGTATCGAATAAACGGGTATTCTACATAAGTGTGTAAATTACACTTACCTCGCATCCACGCCACGTTTTTCTTTCGTACTTGCTTCGTTTGACCCGCTCACTCATCAAGCTTCCCCTAGCTTGTTAGGCGCCAACTATCATTCATTATTCACAAGGTTGTTAGATTAGTCATTCCAAATCATGACTTTCACACCTTATGATTCTTTGACTATTTTTCTCTTTAAACTCATGAAATTCATCATTTCATCTTATTATTCAAAAAACCCATTTCATGGTAAATATTATTTATGTACCCAAACACCTAAATTGTTCAAGCACTTTATCTTTACTAACTAATATGATGATTCTAATCACAAGTTTGACACTAACATCACCATATCATAAAAACCCATCTCAATCTTGTATGAACAAATACCCAATCATGTAATTTGTTCAAGTACCTTGTTTCTATTATCAATTATAATGGTTTTTAAACACAAGGTTATCATCATCTTCATTATTAAATCAAAACCCACTTAGCACATATAAGGGTCATCATCAAATCCTTTGTTTCTAGTGCTAATTCATCAAGTTTTTATCTAGTGTTCATTTCTAAACATGAAATTCATACCATATCACTCATAAACTCATCATTCATTTACGAATTCTGATTTTGAGTGTTCATCATGGATTCCAAAACATTACCAAATTATAAAATTTGACATACCTCACGATCCCCTTGACTTGGTGATCGTTTGTAAGTGATCATGCATTCGATTTGAGCTAGTTTTGACCTTCAATTTGGTGAATTAGCTTGAGTTAGGGTTTTGGCTTCTCCTTGTTTCCCCTGACCTCTTTCACGCACACACACACTCACACACTAGTTTGTGTATAGTGTTTTTAATTAAAATAAATATTAAGTTTCAATCTTCCTCTTTTGGCCCCTCAAGTTTGGTTAGTTAGTTAGGTAGGGTACAACCCACTTATTTCTAATAATGTTCCCCACTTATTAACTAGGTTAAGCATTCCTAATTAAGTTAGTGGGTTCGGGGAATCTATGACTAAGTTTATCTTGAGTCCCGTTAACTCGGGCCTTTTTATCCATTTTAATTTCCTCAAAAGGATTTGTTCACTTTTTATTTAATATTATGTTTATTTACTTAAATCCTAATATTTACCGGGTTACTTTTACCACTAACGGTACTTTACCCGTCTTTTAGTATTAACGTGGTTTGATTACCAAACCCGTTTTTGGGGTGTTACAAACTCCATGGCAGGGGCCATGTAAGGGGATGAGCTCCCAGGCCACATCGCTCGATAGGTTCAAGGGTTGAATGAGGCTATATAAGGGGTGAGTTCCTAAATCAATACAACTCCATGAGACCTGTTAAGAAAAAATAAAATTGTCTCATAGACGGGTTTGAACAGCCTACACCAAATGTTCCCTAAGCCTTAAAAATATAATCAAATAAGCTTATAAAGTCAAGTGAAAAACAAAGAAATGATAAGAAGGATAGGTGCTATGTCTTCTTGTTAAAAATACCAAGGCTAAGTGACTGCAGCACTGAACCCTTTAAGGTATAAAAAACATAAGGGCAGCACAAACTCGACAAAGACAAAGTTACAAAAAGACAAAGAAAATCTAAAAGAACAATACAACTTAGACAAAAAATTATAAAGATACAAACCAAGTCAGATCACAAAACTAAGAAGCCTTCAAGGCTTCAAGCCACCCGGGTAACAACTCGAAACCTCAAAGGCTTCAACCTACTAACAGACATCCAAAAGGCTTGGAAGGTTAAAGCCAAACAAACTGCCTTAACGAAACATGCACAAGTATAAAAACATAACACAAAGAAAATAGCTAAACATCATACCATATCAAAGAAAGACCTAAAAGACCTTCAAACACAAGTTAAGGCAAGTCCTAGTAACTTGCAAGTTTAACTATTGTTCAAACGGCCATACAGGCCTTAAACACAACCAACAGGAACCTTAAGGGTTCCTGAAAACCTAACATTGTTTAAAGGTTACAAACCATAAATCGTTTTAAGAGTGCTAAGAAAGCTACGAATTCATGCATCAGTAGAAGGCTTAGAAGCCCCAGAACTGCTACCTTTGGCCTTCTTAGTCTTCTTAGTCTTTTTAGCTTTTGGACCCAGATCCTCAGCAGCTGAACCCTCCAAGCTGACATCCTTCAGAGCATCAGATTCCCCAGGAAAAGTATCTTCACTATCTCCCGAGTAGGAACGTTTCCTTGAAATGGAGCTAAGCATTTCAGCACATAACTTTTCATTCAAACCAACCGGCTTCAGTTCCTGCAAAACGGAGAGAGGCTTACCATAACAAGAAGCAACCTGACTCACATACGGGTATGGTAACCTCTCCATTTGCTCAACGGAACTCTTAAAAACATCGGAAGCCTCGGGACGGTACAGGGGAGACTTCTCTAAGGGATTACCAGACTCGTGAAGCTTATAACCCGCAATAAGACCTTGGTGTTTTCCCAGATTGAGCAGTTTAGTGTAAACATCACCAAGAGCGGAGTTAAACTCTTTAGAATGCAAGAGATAGGTAACCACCTGGTGAAAACCCTGCTCAATGAGCCATTGGTTATCTCCAGTAGCCTGGGCAACCAAAGTCTTCAAACCATCCTTCTCCTTATCAAAAGCCTTCTGTTGCACAGCCAAGGCCTCCCGGTCAGCTTTCAGCTTCAATAGGCTAGCTTCAAAGCTCTTCTTGAGATCACCCATCTCAATTTCGTGCCTCTTTGTTAACTCCTCCTCCTTCTTGGTCCAAGCCAATTCCTTCTCAGAAAAGATCTCGATTTCCTTCTTCATGGCAGCAATTGAAGCTTTCATTTTCTCCTTCTTCTTGGAGGCCTCCTCATATTCCCGCATCCCTTTAGCAAAGCGAGTGACACCTTCAGCCAAAAAGGCAGAAAGGTTGCAGGAACTGAGCATCATCCTAGAAATAAGATGATCAGCCTCCATCTCAGATATGGCACTTCGAACACCGGGAGGAGCAAAATGAGCCAAGGCTTCAGCACAAACAGCTGGGTCCTTAAAATTGTCACTAACCTTAACCCCCCCAATTAGGCACATAAATGTCCTCTGAACCCTCGAAACTTTCAACACTTTTGGCTGACGAACCTTGAATAGCAGGAATGGCACCGTTCTTAACCAATTTCTTCTTCTTGCTTGAAACAATCAACTCCTTTTCCTTGCCCTTACCAACATCCACAACTTGATCCCCTGACGCCTCAATATCATCACTAACATCAATAGGCTCTAAACCAGAAGGTTGGTCAACACTTTTCAGATGGCGTTGGGAACGACGAGTAGAACCTTTGGAAACAGTAACCTTGGTGAAGCCTTTAACATTCGGAACATTCACATAACCAGAACCCTCAAACCTGTAATCAGAACCCTTGACAACCGCATTCTCGCCAGGGGTAGCAGCAACATCATCAAAAGCAACGTCAGAGGTATCATCGCTTTTGATAAAATTGAGGGCAGACATAGCTACAACACAAATGTAAAAGCACATGAGCCAACAAAGAGAAAGGAACAAAAAAGCAAGAAAAGAATAAATGCATACCCTTCCCATCTCTAATAAGCACCGGATCCCGGTTAGCCTTTTCCCACACTTTACTTATACCCAACAACACCAACAAATGCTCAGGGAAGGGACGAAGCCTCGAAGGGCACTCCCTAAGAATTTCTAAAAAACGAGTGTTTATCTCGGAATCAGAGGGCTCCAGCTCGTTCAGAACAGCATCCGGGTGTCTCCAAACAAGTTTGAAAGGAACAATTTCCTCCGACACCCAGAAAAACCGATCTTTCCAAACCCCAAGTGTAGAAACCATGGACGAAATTAAACAAGTATCAACTTGACTGGTTTCAGAGGTGAACCAATCACCATTCTTAGCAAGCCGGAAAAAGCGACGGAATGCTAAAAGAGTGGGATCATACCCACAAGCCCGACACAGAATCTCAAAATGTAAAACCCTAGCCATGCCAAGGGGATGAACTTGACCAAAAGACACCCGATAATATTCCAAAACATTCAAGACAAAGTTTGAAAACGGATAACGAAGATTTGAAAACTCAAAATGACGACAATACAAGGCAATCATACCAGAAGGACAGGCATTGATAGGTTTCTCGCAAGCTGGTGCAACCGGTTTATACTTTGTCCTTATACCCCATTCCACACAAAATAAATCGACTTCCTCTTGGGTCAGTCGAGAAAAGGATTTTGCCATATCCTTACGAGCACCCATCACAATGAACAATTAAAGAGAAAATAAGCAAATCGGAACTGACCTGATTTTGAAAAAGGGGGATACCGGAGAGAAAAAAGGAGCAAAGTAATGTTTCTTCAAAATAAAATGTGTAAATAAATGAGATTACAAATAATTATCAATAGGGGGAATTAAAAACCGCCGCCTGATAAACTGCCACACGTCTTGTCAACTGTCTTGTCAAATTCCAAAATTCAAAAACCTCAACCGTTCCAACCGTTCAACCTTCGAACCTTCGAAGCCTTTGGGCAATAAAACACACGTATAAAAGTCAGAAGTCTTTGAGCTCCTTTCCCAAAAACCTCTGACTTGGGGGGCTGATGACGGGGGTAGCCCAAGACTAAATAAAATGACTAAATATGTAAACGCTCAAAGGGTTAGATGGTTCAATGGTTGAAAAGCTGAGGAGATGAAGTAAAGCAATACGGGAACAGTAAATAAGTCACATCTCCGGACAACTCCACCAACTAGCCAGCCGCAAAAACAACGCAGGTCTGCAGAGCACACGCTATTATCCAAGGGTCAAAAGGCTTTAACCCCCGAAAGGGTAAGCCCCTCACTGCAAGCAAGGTCACTAGTCAAAGGCATTCTTCTTTGGGAGATGTCTTCTCCTATAAATTGACACTTCATTTACTTCAGGAGACATTCTTGGCCAGGCCTGTTTCCTTAAACTCTGGTCATTCATATCGAGTACTTGCTTTATGCGAGTTACTCACTTTCACATCCAACACACACATTCCGTTTGCTCCCACATCCGAATCTGAATATACTTCAGAGGAGGATCTTCAGCAAACAACAACAATAAACTAGTGAACCTCCTTCCATGTCTTGCAAACGTGGGGGGACCCCACGACCTGCGTTAGGCAAAGTTGAACCCTTCAACCCTTTTGCCTAACCAGCACAGCTACTATCCTTGGTCTCTTATTTATTGCATCAACAGTGTCAATGGTAAGTTACAATTTTAGACACTTTGGTTGTTCATTGACTCGATCACATCTCTCATCAATTGCTCATCCTTGAAAGTTTTGAGTCCAAATTCTTTAGAACTACTTGATCGTTTGAGTGAGACGAATTCCTCGAAATCCAACATACCAACATAAAATGAAAAGAATTGAAGATCATTACAAACAAGTGATTGAAAATCAATGCCCCATTTCTCCATATCTCTCAATGTCATATTTGTCATTGCAAAATACGAGGTAGAGGAGAGGCACTTTTGTGTTGTCAGATGTCGGCAATTCTAAGAAAGAAGTGAGTCAGGGACAACCAAGAGGGATTTGTATGTTTTATTTAACCTCTCAATTTATTATCTTTTAATAGGGTGAATTACTTTTTGAATCCCTGTGTTTTATGAGTTCTAACTAGTTGAGTCCAAAAGCAAAAAGTTTAACGACCTGAGTCCCCATAAGCATTTTTTAACCATTTGAGTCCAAATTTCTAACTCCATCCACCAAGTTTGTTAACTACAAGGGTAATTTGGTCATTTACACACAAAGTACAAGTCTTATATGCATAAGAGTATAAGGAACAAGTCTTTGATGCATAAATATTTTAATATTATATATAAAATAAGGTAGAGGATCCTGTAAAAAGTGCTCAAAGTGTGAGAAGTGTATTATAACACTATATATAATACTATATAACACCATATAAACACCGTATAACAATATGTAACACCATATAATACCATATAACACTTTGTAACATTATATATCATTATATAACAAATATAACACTATAGGTTGTCTAATAGCATGTCTATGATAGATGTATAGTGTTATATTTGTTATATAATGATATATAGTGTTACATAGTGTTATATGGTATTATATGGTGTTACATATTGTTATATGGTGTTTATATGGTGTTATATAATATTATATATAGTGTTATAATACACTTCTCACACTTTAGGCCCTTTGTACACTATCCTTACCCTATAAAATAAATTATATATATATATATTGTGATACACACACCTGCACACAGACATTTCACACTCCATCCCTCCTCTCTTTCTCTCTACCCCTACCACCACCATTAACACCACCACACCACCAATGCACCACCACCATCCCCACCGCATCTCTACCACTGTCACCACCTTTCGTTGACCGTCAACCACCAGTCACCGCCTGCAAACCGTACGTCCACCATTATCACTGCCTTCCCCACCGTCAACCACCATCACCTCCGCCGTCAGCCACCGTCAACCGTCAGTTGTGGGTTACGGAACTGGAATCCGAGTAATGAAAGATCGATCAACGCCACAAGTCACTGTCAGTTGTTGTCGGATTGATCAATGAAGACCAACGAAAGACCAAGAAACCCAAATCCATGATCGAGAATATCGTAGCCACGAGATTGCTTGTCGGATGGATCTGGTTGGTTGGGGTGTGAATCAGACGGTGGTGTGTGGGGTTAGGGTTTCGACGGAAGTTGAGAGATTCCAGCTTCCGACATCAGTTTCATAAAAGCAATAGCAGAGGACAGATTCCGGCTTCCGACTCCCTTTCGATTCCTCTACGAAACCCTAACCGATACTCGCACCATAGCAGAGGACAGATTCCGGCTTCTGACATCGGTTTTGCTCTCACAAATTTATCCTACTTCTCTTGTCTATTATCTCTGCTGGTAAATTATTTGAAATTTCTTTTCATTTTTTGCATATATTTTTGTTCTCATGAATCTATGCTAGCAGTTAATGTGAAACATTTCACATGGTTAATTAATCGTCAACAATTCGACACCATGTTTTGCAATTGATAAATTTATGCAATTGCAGCTATTAAAAGAGATATTTATGTGTGATGGTGGTACAGTGGTGGTGATGGGTGTTGCTGTAATTTTATTGTGGCAAGTTAGAATGAATGAATGATTCGTTCCAGATAAGATATTTGTGCCGAAATTAGGTTTCGTTAGTTAAGTATAGCGATTTGTAATCGTATCGTTTATGTTCTGATGTGCACGCTTATGGCCATTGACGCAGATATGATGGTTTGAGAGAGATAGAGACAAGGAGAGAGATGTATAAGAGAAAGAGAAATCTAAATAAATTAATTTTTTATTTTTTAATTATAGGGGTAATTTGGTCATTTAATAAAACTTAACAACAAAATTCTAACTTGGTTAGAAATTTGGACTCAAATGGTTAAAGAAAATGTTTATGGGGACTCAGGTCGTTAAACTTTTTGCTTTTGTACTCAACTAGTTAAAACCCATAAAATATAGAGACTCAAAAAGTAATTTACCCTTTTTAATAATGGGTTAGGATATAATAGGAAGTTTATTTGGATAGAAAGCCTAGGAAGTAATCTTGACCATCCATTTATCTAATCAAGGGCTAAGATTAAATGAGTGAAATTGAGGGAAAAAAAAAGAGGCGCGTGGGTTTGTTTAGGGGCATTCTAGTCAATCCAAGACAATAGTTTCTCTGTCCTCCAATTCCCCCCATTTTTTAAACGTTAATAACTCTTTCATATGACATTATATTTTTATAAAAATTGCACAAAAAAACGAGTGTTTTTTTATCTTTAAAACGAGTAT
This sequence comes from Helianthus tuberosus, assembly GCA_030545235.1. Classification (NCBI taxonomy): domain Eukaryota; kingdom Viridiplantae; phylum Streptophyta; class Magnoliopsida; order Asterales; family Asteraceae; genus Helianthus; species Helianthus tuberosus. The sequence continues at coordinate 31,046,868 of CM060425.1, forward strand.
ACTATTGCTATATTTTCAAAAAAAAAAATGAAAACCCACTTACGTAAAACGCAATGGAAAAAACCCAGTTGCGTAAAACGCAATGGAAAAAAAACCTCAAAAAATGACATTTTTCTAAAACGCAATGCACCAAAAACACAAAGAAATGTCTTATTTGTAAAACGCAATGGCTAGAAAACACAAAGAAATGTCTTATTTCTAAAACGCAATAGCCTAAAAACACAAAACAAAGTGTAGTTTCTAAAACGCACTGGACTGAAAACACATAAAAATGTGTTTTACCTAAAACGCAATGCACAAAAAATACAAACAAATGTCTTATTCCTAAAACGCAATGGCCAGAAAACAATTAAAATGTCTGTTTTCTAAAACTCAATGGACTGAAAACACATAAAAAGGTGTTTTACCTAAAACGCAATGCACCAAAAACACAAACAAATGTCTTATTTATAAAACGCAATGGCCAGAAAACACTTAAAAATGTCTCATTTCTAAAACGCAATGGCCTAAAAAAACAAAAGAAAGTGTTCTCTCTAAAACGCAATGGACTGAAAACAACTAAAAATGTGTTTTACCTAAAACACAATGACTAAAAACACTTCAAAAATGTGTTTTTTTCTAAAACGCAATGACTAAAACACTTCAAAAGTGTGTTTTTCTAAAACGCAATGGCAAGAAAACACATAAAAATGTCTTAGTTCTAAAACTCAATGACCTAAAAACACCAAAGAAAGTGTTCTCTCTAAAACGTATTGAACCAGGACAATAGTTTTGTCTGTGAATTGTCTGAACCAGGAATGCAGTTCTAAAACGCAATGGCATAAAACTGTTTACGAATGCAGTTTTCCAGAGTAATGCAATTCGACCCCAGCCAGGGGCTCTGCCCCTTGGACCCCGCCAGGGGCTGCCGCCCCTTGGATAGAGGTGTACAAATCGTTTTTTTTTAAAACCGGTTACGGTTATTAACCGGACCGGTTTTTTTTCGTTCAAAACAAAAACCGGTTTTTTAAATAACCGGTTTCGGTTACTAATCGGTTTTTCAAGTCCAAAACACTAACCGGTGTAACCGGTTGGGATCGGTTTTTAACCGGTTTTTTACTTGTTTTAACCGGTTTTCTTAAAACCGGTTTCGGTTAGTAACCGGTTTTTGGGATAAATAATAGTAACCGGCTGTTCGGTTATAAAATCGGACCGGTTAAAAAAAACCGGTTTTTTTGTACACCTCTACCCTTGGACCCTGCTACCAGAGGCGCTGGCCCCGGACCCCCACCAAGATCGTAAAACGCAATGACTAAATCAAAAACCCACATCGTAAAAATGAAATTAAAGAATTTCTTACATGGATCGAAGCCGATTTCTTCAACGATTGACGAAATTTGAATGATAGAAACACTTATCAGCGATCGAATCGAACGGATCGAGTGATTATCTTCAAAATCACAGGAAAAAACGAGATTTTGAATGAAATTAAACTGAGTTTTCTTCAAAAAAAAAAAAGATGAAGAACACGTTGATCGGGTGTTTGAATCATTGATTGATGACGAAAATCGCACTATAATGTAGTGATTATTGAGATAGTAAGTGAAGAAAATGTTGAAGATGGTTGGTTTTGAAAATTGTGGGTTTTGAAGTTACTGGGAGAAGAAGGAAGAATAAAGGATAGGATTGACAAAAATACCCTTTCTCTTTATTTTAAATTTTGCCATATGTCATAATCCTATTGCTTCCTATCCTTTCTAGCCAAAATAAACTTTTTATTTGATCCCCACCCTTTTAATAATAAGGATAAAATGGTTCTAGCTAACAGATTGTTTAACTGCAATTTAAAAAGAACCAAATACGTTACTTAAAAAAAAAGTTAATGTGGTTTCTTAAAAATTACTAAGAAAAAACCACAATGTACTCTTGCCGCCAAACTAGGGCCATTCAAACCGCTCGTCGATCGTTCAGAAATTGCTCGAAAAGTGTTCGTTTGATTTGACGCTCGGTTGCAAACGAGCCGCTCTGCTCGGTTCGGTTCGGTTCGGTTTGTAAACGAGCCAAGCAGAGCAAAGGTCCGTTCGGCTCGATTCGGCTCGAATTATTATTTTTAATTAGAATATATATATATACACACGCACACACATACGCATACATGTATATACACATACATACACAAATATAAGCTATACATATATAGACACACATCGATACATACACACACATACATATATACTTAAATATAAATTAAATTTATAGTTTTACATATACAATTGTATTAGATTTTGGTCCACTATATACAAATTTACAACTATATATATATTGACTAGCCCAATCACACCAATAAAAAAATGAATATCAAATCTAAAAGTTAAACCCTAAACCGATAAACGACAATCTGCTCACCGCCTCAATGTTTCATGTCGTTTCCGTAAGTCGATCGTCTGCTCTCAGCGTCATTGTTTGTGCAATATTACCATCGCCTCGTCAGACACAACATTGTTATTCATAAGAAAAATATTATACCATTTAATTTGTCTGTTATTAAAGTCATAAAAACTTAAGACCCAATATTGTCACTATCTCTCTTAGCAAATTTAAATCGGGCGATATGGTTGTCTAAATCGCTTGAACTTCGCTCAACGCTCGGTCAGAATATTTACCGCTCGGACAATGCTCGCTTGAATTAAGGCCCGGTTTTAAATAAGCAGCTCTGCTCGATTCGGTATGTAAATAAACCAAACATGAGCAAAGGTTTGTTCGGTTCGATTCAAATCGTGAACATCCCTACACCAAACCATCCATACAATTTAAGTTAAGACCGTGGGGTATGGTGGGGCTTGGGTTGGGGCATGAGTTGACACCTGGAATTGGAGCCCCCCCACCGCCTAGTGACGTGTCCGTGGGGTATGGCGGGGCGTGGGTTGGGTGCACCGGTTGGGGTGACCGCTTGGCCAAGCCCAAACGGTTTGAATTTAAAATTCAAACTTTCAAAAGGGCCCGCTATGACATGGCGGGGTCAGCGAATAGGAGGCCGCAGCTAGGATGTCAAGACCGCCCCACGCCCGGCTTGAAACCCAAGCCCCAAGGGCCACGCCCCAAACCAAGCCCACCCGGGGTGATGTCTTGGGCGTTTTTCCCCAACCCACACCCCAACCCAAGCCCCATACCCCATAGTCTAAAGTGAGATTTTCACACGAAAGACAAGTTACAAATAGGAGGTGGCCTACTACATGGCTACACATCCGTATTAAATTATTAAAATTGTCCAAACTCTTTGAAAGAATTTGTACGTTTTTGTTATTTATCCTAAACAAATAGCACTTCTAAAATTGCTGACTGTACATTTCAATAAACTTTGGTAAATTTATCAGGAAAATTGATATCTAAATATTTTTTAAATTCAGAAGTTTAGAACCCCGTATATTACACGAGTTTAATAAATATAATTTTATATACTAAGTAAGAAAAAAGTTAAATCTTTAAAAACCCGTGCATTGCATAATTAAATAAACATGTGTATTACACGACTTAATCAGTTAATACAGAGTCATCAATATAATATTAATACATTAGATGATCATGTATCTCTTTATTTATGCATATTAGATTAGATAATGATCATATAGTAATTATACTAACAAGATACAATATATATATATATAGGGGAATTTTCAAATGAAAACCACTAGTTATTGTGAAAACTCGAAAACTAATTAAAAAAGCCAAAAAACATACCAAATTTTTTTTTTTTGCATAATAATTTTCGCTACTTTTAGTATATAAAAAAAAATTCAAAATTTTTTTTTGTATTACACATGTGTAATACTACACATGTGTAGTACACATACACATGTGTAGTATTAATTTTTTTTTTTGAAAAAAAGGTTTTTTTATATACAAAAACCTGCGATTTTTTATAAAAAAAAATTGAAAAAAAAATTTGGTGTATTTTTTAGGCTTTTTTTAGTTAGTTTTCGAGTTTTCACAATAAAAGTGGTTTTTATTTGAACCATCCCATATATATATATATTGTTAGTTGGTATATAATATATCAATATAATAAATATGTATTTAAAAGTTTTAATTAAGTTAATTGAATTAAAATAATAATTATTCATAATTAAGTAGAAAAGGGAGACCGAGAAACAGAAAAATAAATAACTCCAATAAATAACACTTATCCTCTATTGATTTACTTTGTATATAGATTATACGAGTCTTTGTCATACATATATTTTGAGACGAATGGTGGTTTAAAAATACGATGAACATTGCATGTGTTTCGTCGGTGTATTTCATCTGTTTTTATTATCTATACATATAATAAAGTAAACCTATTAAAGACACGTGTCATTCTCTGGGGTGATTTCCATAGAGTTTTCCCGCCTAAATAAATGTATTTTTCCATTTATCTCTACTTAATTTTTTTAAATTCAGATAACTATCAATTAAAATTTACATATGTAATTTAAAATTATATTCTACATGCTAAAAGATAATTTCTTTTATTCAAAAGGAATGAGTATCTTTACTAATTAATTTGCTTAAAGATAACTATCAACTAAAATTTAGATAAGCAATTTAAAATTATATTTAACGTGCTAGAAAATATAATTTCTTTTATTCATAATGAATTGGCCAATCTTTACAAATTAATTTGCTTAAAAATACGTGTAATAATCTCAATGTTTAACAAATGGTTTAGGGATAAATCATTTTTTTTATTTAGTTGAGTTTAGTTATTGTATTGGTTTTTAGAAGAATACAACTTTTCATTTCTACGGGCGGGTGGGTTACCGGGTTTTCTCCGGAATTGGTGGTGGACTCGGGTTACTCTCGGAGTACTCCGTTTGTCCAGTGGGTGCCCCGAGAGTGCTCATGATTGAGTTTGTTAGCCGTTCAATAAAAAAATTACAACTTATTACAAGTGTTTTTATATTTCTATTTGAGTTAACTGCCATTTTCATCCCTGTGGTTTGTTCATTTCTGCTATTTCAGTCCAATTTTCAAATTTGCGCCAGTTCTATCCCTGTGGTTTGTTCATTTATGCCACTTCAGTCAAAAAAGATAACGCCTTGCGCCAGTTCCATCCTCAACGTTTTTAATGGGCGCTATCTTTTTGGACTGAAATGACACGTTTCTAGAACGTCGGGGAGGAAAATAGCGCATTTTTTAAAATTGGACTGAAATGACAGAAATGAACAAACCACAGGGACAAAAATGGCAGTTAACTCTTTATATTTTTATTTCCAATTAAATTTGAGATATTAAATTGATAAAACAATTTCTGTTTAGCATAAACATATTTTCTTTATAATATGATGACATCTTTTCATTTTCATTCAAAAAAAACAAAAGTTAACTATTTCTTGCAGGTTATACCCTCGACAATGCTTATACCAACGCTACCGGAAGGCCAAAATTTAAAAAGTTGTTGGATTATCATAGATCCAATATGATACTTAAAACAATAATTCTAACAAGATATTATCATCATCAAATTTGTCGAAATCTATTACGTATGATCTAAAAAATATAACACCAACAATACCAATTACCAAGTAAACAATATTTACAAATTTATGAATTATTTGTATATTTTTGTAATACATTCATATTCTCACTGAGTTAGTGCCTTAATTCTAATGCATTTTATGTCTCTCGGTTATTTAAATTTATGTGTAATCTCGGTTACTTATAGCTTTAAAGTTTATACAAGTTTTATTTATTATACCCGTGTGTCACACGGGGTTCTAACCTAGTTTAACATATTTTATAATACTTACTAATTATTCTACTTTTGGAGATAGAACAAAAAGAATGTGACATTTAAATAAAAGTCGTCATCATCATCATCATCATACTCAGTAAATCCCACCAATAGCAAAGCAAATGTAGGGTCTGAGGAGGGTAAGATGTAGACAGCCTTACCTCTACCCCGTAGGAATAGAGAGGCTGCTTCCAGTGAGACCCCCAACTCGATAGTAGTTTTGCATCAAGCCTTGGACATAAGGCACATAACACTTGGCAATCGGGACAAAGACCGATTAGTGCATGTACCCTTTTGTCTTTCAGCTATCAAATAAAAGTGATCTCACTAATGAGTAGGTAAAATCACGAATCCAATAAATCTTTTTAAAATACTTGGTGGGTCTATATTATCGGATTCTTTAATCATTATTGATTAGCATAAAATTAATTTAGTATCACGGGAAGCCAGAAATATATATTTTTAAATATATGATACACAAATTAAAAAAAACATAAAAACTATTATTATTATTATTATTATTATTATTGTTATACGATATTCTATTTACGAAAAGAAGAAGCGTCTATGAAAAATGTTTTTGTTTATTATTCGTTTGTAAATGTAAATGTAATGTAATACAGAATTGAAAATTTTTAAATATATAACTAAAAACTCTATAAATTAAATAATGATAAATAAAATTGTGCATTACATTAAATTAATTAGTACAAAACTAATGTAATGACAAACTAAGTATTTAATACTTAAAATTAAGTTGACGAAGGAAGTGTTGCATTTTGCTTGACACGAAGAACAATAAACAGAGATGGTAATTTTTTTTAGACATAAATTAAACAATCAATAAATATTTGTTAAAACATTTTGAAAATGATAATATTGTGGTAATAGATTAATTTTAAATTGTTGGTTAACGAAAATCATGAGAAGTTAGGAAACTCTAGTATCTGTATAAAGAAAAGAAGTCATGTATCAATAATCAAGGTATTTTATAAACAAAACTGAAGTCATGTGTCAATATTTTATAATACATTTGTTTTGCTTAAGACGACAACCATATGACAAGTTATTTTTATTTACTTTGGGTAGGGATATTTTATGTGACAAACCGCAATTTCAGGTCACTACTTTAACCTAATCACAGTTAATTTAGACGTACATTCATAGCACTGCATTTAACTAGGGTTAGTTGAATGAGACTATTTTGGTAATTAGGGGAATTACAAGAACACACACATAATAACTCTCTAACGTTGGTGACTAACGCGAATAATGATTATAAACGAATGGTTATTACGAAACTTGCGTGCTGCATGTCAAATACGTGAACTACATGCTTTAATTGTAAAATTACATGTCATTATGTGCTCCTTGTGTGAAAGTTGTATAGTTAGGGGGTGTTTAGAGTATTTGTGAAACTTGAATAAACTACTCCTAACCCTAAAACCTCTCAAAATCACAGTACGTTAGTTTACCCTCTCTAATCATTTCACTAACCATTTTGGCTTTGCAACACAATTCTCAATCCTCAATCTCGATCTCTTCAACCTTTCTAGGGCAAACCCTAAATCCATCTAAGGTATGTGGTTATGTATGTGTTGATAACTTGTTCTTTTGATTTAAACAAACCCTAGATAATCCAAACAATTGATTGTGTATAATTGAGCATACTTAATGAATATGGCACTGCTGTTTGATGATTAGTGATGCCATTTACATGTTAGGAATGCTAAACTACTGATGAAATTGATTACATTGTCGTGAGTAGGGATTTGGATCATAGAATATTGATGGTTACGTAGAAAAACTTCTCGATTTCTTCATGAATTTGTGTAACTGTGCGTTTTTGAATTATCCAACTTTGTGAAGTCACAAAGTCTCGATTTGTGAAAATGATATGTTTACCCGAACTTGTTAAAATACAGGGTCAGAACTTATTTGATTATAATGATGATGTCTGACTTTGTTAGTGATATGATAGATCCTAGTTTATCCTACATGGTTGTCCGAGTTTATCACTTTTGGGCCGAGTCCGAAGTTGTAATTTCGAGTCCGTATTTGTGTATCATGCCATGTCCGTATTTGTTGATATATATGAGGGCCTGGACTTTTATGTTTGTGTGTGATCAGGACTTATTGAATAACAAGGTCTGAATTTACTTATTAAATAACATGGTCCGAATTTACTTATTTAATCCAAGTTTAGTCCTTTTAAGTTGTCCACACATAGTACATAAGGTAAGAGGGATATCCGAATTTGGTTTGGAAATAAAAGGTATGTCTGTATTTGATATATATATATATATATATATATATATATATATATATATATATATATATATATATATATATATATATCAGAGTTTGCCAACCACACATGTTCAGTACTTATAAGTGAAGGATGTGGGCCGAGTGGGCTTGGGTGTTTAATTGGTCCGATTATGTGAGAGGATAAATAAGGTGAGGACTTGATTTATATTAGTGTCGCAACCCCCGATCCCTTATCTGTCCCGGGAACGGGCGGACACGAACTCAGAATTCTGGTGGTATCAGTTCGTTAATTTGGCAGCGGAAATTACATCAGGATCGTAGTTAGGAAATGTTTATCAGAGTAAAACCACCATAATTGATATTAATAAACACATGGGTAAAACCCAAGTTTCTTATTACAACATGTTTATAGGGATAAAATCTATTTTATTGAATTTAAAACATCGTCTTTTAGGTAACTTTTATAGCCACATTTTTCCCAAGCCTTCAGTGCTCTCCAGCTGGCTTTTTACTAATTGGTTGTCACATTGTGTTACCTGAAACGCGTTTTAAAAACATTTGTCAGTGGGAAAGACTGGTGAGTGAATCCCAGTTTAATCAAGAAACATTTTATCAATTAAAACAGTATTAAGAGCGATCACATTGTTTATTTCTACACAATTACTCATTCAGTACTGTCAATCCTGACTGGTGGGTCATATTACACATTGGCTAACTCGTTGTCCAATGGTAACGTATTGTCGTCCCGACTTACTACTCACAGTGTAGTAAATTTTGTATACGAAACCCCAACATACCGGCAGTAATTGAAGAACTACAAAGACTCAATCACCGCTTAATCACATTGTAAAACATTTAAGGTCTTGTAAAATATTACAAAAAGTTTAACAAAAATAGGATAAACTCACATTGCTATCTTAGACTTCGCGTAAGGGTTTCCTGGGATTAAGCTAAAATTTACACAAATGTACATAGATTAGTATAATAATCCTTTGAAAATATTAATGATACCCTCCCCGAGACGGTATTCCAACAACTACATCGGGCAGAACCACGACAGTTGTTACGGAACCCTAAATCAATCGGGCAGCGTATCTATGTCGCAACCCCCGATCCCTTATCTGTCCCGGGAACGGGCGGACGCGAACTCAGACTTTTGGTGGTATTAGTTGGTTAATTTGGCAGCGGAAATTACATCAGGACCGTAGTTAGGAAATGTTTATCAGAGTAAAACCACCACATTTGATATTAATAATCACATGGGTAAAACCCAAGTTTCTTATTACAATATGTTTATAGGGATAAACCCTATTTTATTGAATTTAAAACATTGTCTTTTAGGTAACTTTTATAGCCACATTTTCCCAAGCCTTCAGTGCTCTCTAGCTGGCTTTTTACTAATTGGCTGTCACATTGTGTTACCTGAAACACGTTTTAAAAACATTTGTCAGTGGGAAATACTGGTGAGTGAATGCCAGTTTAATCAAGAAACATTTTATCAATTAAAACAATATTGAGAGCGATCACATTGTTTATTTCTACACAATTATTCATTCAGTACTGTCAATCCTGACTGGTGGGTCATATTACACATTGGCTAACTCGTTGTCCAATGGTAACGTATTGTCGTCCCGACTTACTACTCACAGTGTTGTAAATTTTGTATACAAAACCCCAACATACCGGCAGTAATTGAAGAACTACAAAGACTCAATCACTGCTAAATTGCATTGTGAAATAGTTAAGGTTTTGTAAAATATTACAAAAAGTTTAACAAAAATTGGATAAACTCACATTGCTATCTTAGACTTCGCGTAAGGGTTTCCTGGGATTAATCTATAATTTACACAAATGTACATAGGTTAGTATAATAACCCTTTGATAATATTAATGATACCCTCCTCGAGACGGTATTCCAACAACTACGTCAGGCAGAACCACGGCAGTTGTTACGGAACCCTAAATCAATCGGGCAGCGTATCTAATAATACTTACAACGGAGCAGAACCTCGCTAATTATGGGGTATAATACTTGAAAATTATGCCTAATATCAGAGATTTCGAGATTGAGAAAAGAAAATGAACGATTTCTGGTTGAACCCGATGGCCTGCTTATATAGTTGTTGAAACTGGTTCTCACGCGGCCCGCGTAAGGGTAGACAAGTGTCTACGCGGCCCGCGTCTAAGCTGGTCAACTCACTAGCTTGTCCGGGTCATCAGGTAGGTCCGCCACGATGGTGACATGTGTCGGCCTGGGGTGTTGCTACGTTCTTGATCTCACGCGGCCCGCGTTAGCTAAACGGGGGTCTTACGCGGCCCGCTTGAACTTAAGAAAATCAACAAAATCAGGTCTTAACCTTCATAGCCCCCGCGTAAGGGTTGGGGTGGGTCTACGCGGCCCGCCTCAGCTTAAAAATCAGATTTTTAATTTATTTATAATAATATACTGTATTTCGGGCTCGATTTTCACATACGGGGTGTATTTAAAGACATATTGGGACATTTTAAGATATAATAGGGTGTCAGAAATTATTATGAGGGTGTCAGTTTATTGAGGATTGTTACATCCTCCCCACCTTGTTTTAGAGCTCGTCTTCGAGATCTACTGGAACAAGTGCGGATATTTCCTTTGCATTTCAGATTCAAGCTCCCATGTATACTCAGGTCCTCTTTTGGAGTCCCACTTTACTTTGACCAGAACTAATCTCTTGTGCTTGAGATTCTTGACTTTCCTGTCTTCAATCTGTAGAGGTCTTTCTACAAAATTCAGTTGTTCATTTAGTTCTATATCCTTAAGAGGTACCATTAGCGATTCATCAGCTAAACACTTTTTGAGATTAGATACATGAAATACATCATGTATTCCTGCCATTTCCTCTGGCAGTTGTAGCTGATAGGCTACAGGTCCTATTCTTCTAATAATCTCAAAAGGTCCAACATACCTGGGACTTAGCTTTCCCCGTTTGATGAATCTTACTACTCCTTTCCAAGGAGAGACCTTTAATAATACTTTATCTCCTACTTGGAATTCCAATGGTTTGCGTCGGTTATCAGCATAACTCTTCTGTCGATCACGTGCTGCTTTCAGTTGTTCCTTGATTTGAATAATCTTGTCGGTTGTTTCTTGCACTATCTCAGGTCCAGATAGTTGCTTTTCCCCAATTTTGCCCAACAGACTGGGGTTCAGCACTTTCGTCCATAAAGTGCTTCGAATGGTGCAGCATTGATACTTGTGTGATAACTATTATTATATGAAAATTCTATTAAAGGTAAGTGATCATCCCAATTACCTCCGAAATCAATTACACAAGCTCTAAGCATGTCTTCCATCGTCTGAATCGTCCTTTCACTTTGTCCGTCTGTTTGAGGGTGATAAGCTGTGCTCAGATTTAACTTGGTTCCCATTGCCTTTTGGAAACTTGACAAAAAAATGAGAGGTAAAACGGCTATCTCTATCAGAAACAATTGATAAAGGAATCCCATGTAACGAAACAATTTCATTTACATATAATTTGGCTAGCTGTTCCATACTAAAAGTTTCCTTCATTGGTAGGAAATGAGCTGACTTGGTTAGCCTATCTACAATCACCCAGATTGTATCATTGCCTTTCTATGTTTTGGGTAATTTGGTAACAAAATCCATTGTTATTAATTCCCATTTCCACACTGGCATTTCTAGTTGCTGTAACAAACCTGAGGGTTTCTAGTGTTCAGCTTTAACTTGCGAACAAGTTAAACATTTAGAAACATAGGCTGCTATGTCCTTTTTCATTCCAATCCACCAGAAATTTTTCCTTAAATCCTGGTACATTTTATCATTTCCTGGATGCATCGTATACTTAGACTTATGGGCTTCTTCTAATATACGATGATGTAGGTTTCCTAATTTAGGTATCCACATTCCCTTTTAATGGAATCTTCAAATTCCATCTGTTCCTTGTTCTAATTCTTTTAGCATACCTTTTAATTTTTCAGTATCATCCTTGATTACTGATTCTTGTGCTTCTCTAATTTGCTCATTTAAATCTACTTGCAGATTTAATTTAAGAGAACGTACCCTTTTTGGCTTTTCATGATACTTTCGGCTTAAAGCATCTGCCACTACATTTGCTTTTCCTTCATGATATTGGATATCACAATCATAATCACTAAGCATCTCCATCCAGCGTCTTTGTCTCATATTCAACTCCTTTTGCTTGAAAACATACCTTAAACTCTTATGATCGGTGAATACAAGAAACTTACTACCGTAAAGGTAATGTCTCCAAATCTTAAGAGCAAAAATTATAGCTCCTAACTCTAAATCATGGGTTGAATAATTCTCTTCATGATTCTTAAGTTGTCTAGATGCGTAAGCTATAACCTTTTGGCGTTGCATTAATACACATCCATAACCTAATTTGGAAGCGTCACAATATACTACAAAATCTTCAGTTCCTTCTGTAAACGCTAGTATGGGTGTATGGGTTAATTTTTGCTTAAGGATTCTAAATGCTTCTTCTTGTTTTAATCCCCATTCAAACTTAATAGATTTACAGGTTAGCTTAGTTAAGGGAATGACTATTCTAGAAAAATCTTGAATAAATCTTTTATAATAACCGGCCAATCCTAAGAAACTTCTAACCTCGGTTGGTGATTCAGGGGTTTTCCATTTAGTTATCGCCTCGATCTTTGTTGGATCCACATGAATTCCTTCATGATTGACTAAATGTCCAAGAAATTGTACCTGTTCTAACCAAAACTCGCACTTTGAAAATTTAGCGTAAAGCTTTTCCTTTCTTAATAAACTTAAAAGTGCGTGCAAATGCTTTGCATGCTCCTCTTTATTCTTAGAGTAAATTGGAATATCATCTATGAAGACAATTATGAATTTATCCAAATATGGCTTACATATTCGGTTCATCATGTCCATAAATGCGGCTGGGGCATTGGTTAAACCAAATGACATGACAGTAAATTCATAATGGCCGTACCTTGTTCTGAATGCGGTCTTAGGAATATCCTCTTCCTGTACCTTTAATTGATGATATCCTGATCTTAAATCGATTTTAGAGAAAAATCGAGCTCCTTGCAGTTGATCAAACAGATCATCGATTCTCGGTAATGGGTACCGATTCTTAATCGTAACCTTGTTTAATTCACGGTAGTCAATGCACAAACGCATTGATCCGTCCTTCTTTTTAATGAATAAGATTGGTGCTCCCCACGGCGATGAACTTGGCTGTATGAATCCTTTCTCCAACAATTCGTCTAATTGTTTCTTTAATTCTTGCATTTCTGCAGGTGCCAAACGGTAAGGTGCTTTGGCAATCGGTGTTGTTCCTGGTATTAAATGGATCCTGAATTCAACTTCCCTATCTGGAGGTTGCCCTGGCAATTCTTCTTGAAATACATCTGAAAACTGAGATACTACTGGAATGTCTTTTAGTTCTTTTCCTTTAGTGTTAGTGATTATGGAAATCAAATACACTATAGAACCTTTTCTTATATAACTTGCAGTTTTCATCACATAGATGAATTTTGTGGATCTAGATGGTTTATCTCCTTTAATTGTGATCGTTTTACCTTTTGGTGAATTTACTTGAATTGACTTTTGATCACATAAAATACTGGCTTTATTGGTTATTAACCAATCCATTCCTAAAACAACATCAAATCCTACCAGATTCATGGGATAAAGGTTTGCCATAAATTTCTGATTTAAAATTTCTATTCTTGCTTCCTGCAAGATTTCAGAAATCCTAACAGTTTCTCCATTAGCTGTCTCTACTAAGTATTCTTGTGGTAGTTTAGTTAATGACTGATTTAGAAATTTGCTAAATGATGTATTAATAAAACTTTGGTTTGCACCAGAGTCAAATAATACTTTAGCAAAGACATCATTAACTAAAAACGTACCAACTATGACATCTGGAATCATTTTGGCTTCATCTGCAGTCAGAACAAATGCTCTAGCATTTTTAGTATTCTTGTTGTTTGTAGCTGGAGCTAATTTTGGGCAATTAGGCTTGATATCGCCTTGTTCTCCGCAGTTGTAACATATCCTGTTGTTAGCTTTCTTCCTGCAGTCTTCTTCCTTGTGTCCCGATATTTTGCAAAAGTTACAGTATATGGAGCATCTTCCTGAACGGTTTTCTTTTGCAATTCTTACAGTAAGGTGTAGAAGTAGAACCTATATTTTTCCCACGATTAAAATTTCCAGAACGAAATTCTTGCGTGAGCTTCTGGGTTAGGTTCCTCCTTTGATCCTCTTCTCGAGTACGGACTAATTCATCTGTCAAGGTATTTGCTAGTTCTACAGCTTCTTCTATGGTTTGAGGTCTAGCTGCCTTGACTACGTGTCTAATCTCTCCGATTAATTCCCAGATATAGCGGGAGATTAACACTGGTTCTGGTGAAGCAAGATTTGGCACTATTCTAGCATATTCGAAGAATAATTTAGTGTATCCCTTACTATCCACACCAGTCATCCAAAGGTTCAGGAATTTGTTTGCTATCTGTTCCTTTTCATTGGGTGGGCAGAATTTCCTTTCTACCTTGTCTTTAAATTCTTCCCATTCCATATTGTAGGTTCTATCACTTCCTCTTGATTGGAGGATAGTGTTCCACCATTCTAGTGCTGAATTTTTAAACAGATTAGAAGCAAACATTATCTTATCTTCTTCAGCACACTTGCTTATTCTTAAGACTGCCTCAGTCTTCTCTATCCTGCGTAGGGTTGTAATGGCCCCTTCGTTGCCCGAGAATTCTGTGACAACCCTCACAATTACAGGTATCCGTACAATTAGTTAATATTTAATTTGTGCTTAATGACTGTGCTTGATTACAACTGTGAATAAACTGCTTTCTGTTTTCTGTTACATACATACATATGCATCACATTTTATACTGTCACTCTATTTCTTACACACAAACTTTAGTGACAAACTTGATGCATAAAGCACAGTTAGCACAGTGAGCGGATAACCCAGAGACATGCTGACAATGCCAGCACCAAGACAGACAATATTTTTGAGGCCAGTATGAGCCAGAGATAGAATTCTGCACTAAATAACCAAAATTCAGCATTTAATAATGCTAGTAAAGTGCAAAAACTTGGCAAACTAGTCCTAGATATTTTCCAAAGTGTTGGGAATTAAATGTGTCACTAAAAGTAATATAAAAGACACTTTAAAGACTAATTTAGCACTTTAACGGAACAACACCCAACCGAACAACCGGACTATACCCGAAACATAAAAATATTGCCAAACACATTGTTTTTACTTTTCTGAGCTAGTTAGGGTCCCCGAACACCCTAACACACCTTATAATTAACAACACACCATAACCACTAACTAAACAATTTAAATCCAACTAGATGGTAACCATAACCTTACAACCCAACCCCATACCCCCCCCCCCCCTTGGGCGACGGTCACCATAGGGTGACCCACCCTTTGTTTCTTTTCAATATTTTATTTAGATGTTGTGGTTAATGAGACATAGTGTATGGTGGATAATGTGGAAGTATGGTTTATAAATAAGCATAGGAGTTAATCATCTTCTCTCATCAAACATCAAACTTCACTCACAACTCTCTCTTATCCCCTCTTTGGTTCGGCCGCCACCACCACACCACCATAAAGTCTTTTTCAAGCAATCCATATATATCCAAGGGTGCTAGAGACTGAACAAGTAAGATTGGTGTACTCGGAAGCTCAAGGACCGCTCTAGTTTTCTTTTATCCATCACATTTGCACTCTTGAACTCCCCTAGCCTTGTGCTAGTAGTAAGTGCCTTAGATCTTCATCTTGTTCATATTTTTGTTGGTTAATAGTGAAAAGAATGGTGAAATATTGAGAACTCTAAAGAACATAATCAAAGTCTTGAAGTATAAACTAACTAGAGATGAAAAATGGTTAAAGTAATGATGAAATCATGTTGTTCTTATGTTGTTATGCTTGTTGTATGTTGTTTGTTAGTAAAAAGGTTATGGTTCATCACATAGGCTTGCTAGATCATGTTTAAAGACATGAACTAGCAAGATGTGAAGGTTAAAAATGTTGTGGATGATGAAATCATCCACACATAAGCTATGAACTTGATTACATACATGTTTTATTGAAAAATAAAGATCAAAATAAGTTGTAAACTTGTAGATCTAAAGATCTATGAGTGGTTTTTCGAAAGAACCAAGTGAAAAATATGAGTTTTGTTAAAACTTGGATCTTATATGAACTAAACACATTTTTAGTAAGTAAACAAGTGTATAAACACTTGTGTAACAAGAAAAATTTCACAAAGAAATATTTTTGGAAATCATGACTAGAAGTTGTAAATGTTCAAATCCTTTAAAAATAAAGTTTTTAAGAAACTAAACGCATTTTTAAAGGTAACAAGACTCACTAATTATGCTAGTAAGTTACTACTTGCTTTTATAAATATTTCAAGTTCATAAGTTTATGATTTATGCTTATTTTTTGTCAAGATTGGTGATTAGAAATTGTATATTGTTGAATGATGATTGTTTGAATGATTTTACAAAAGAAAATGATATGCTAGTAAGCATGGACGCCTCCATTTACAAAGGAAACTCTGGCGAAATTTTCCTAAAAATCCAACACTTAGAAAATATTTTTCTAGTAAGTGTTTACAAATATATTTTTAACTTGGTTTTCAAAATAAACTTCGCCATGATTTTTATTACAAAAATATTAAGTGCCGGAGGTTGATTTTCGTAAATAAAATTTGATAAATATATATTTAGAATATATATTTTATACTAAAACTCGTGTGTGATTATTTGTTTATTTTGTGAACTAGTTATATTATTTTTGGGAAAAATAATATAACTTATGTATATCATGAAATTACAACTCCAAAAAGGATACCAAAATTCTCTCGAAATAAATATTTAAGATACGCAAGTATTATTGCATTACGACACACTAAAACGTAACTTATGTAGTTTTTCAGAAAAGTACTCTCATACGTATATTTTTGATAAAGTATTATTTTGGAAAATTTGTGAAGTAAAATATAATGTTTTTGGGAAAAATATATATATTTTGGAATTAAGATATTTTAGACAAGTAAATTAAATATATTTGCTAAGTGGGACTTAAAATATTTTTTTTTTCGGAATTACAAGTGTACATGTATAAAAACCCCCATCCTTGGGAAGGAAATACACTTATAAAATAAATAAGAAGTGTGAATACGAAATAGTTGCCTAACTATTTTCCTAAATACAAAAGTTAAGTTAAAATAATTAATATTATTTTAACAAGTATAATATCATAGTAACGTAACTCAAAACACTAAACCCTAAGCCAAGGCACGGCCCATTCGTCTAATAGACATTAGTACGTGTAGGTCGTCACGCAGCAGTTCGAGTTTGAGATTGACGTTACAGGATACGCACTTCTGTGAGTTCATGTCCCACTTTTCTCTTAACTGTTTTCAGTTTTTATACTTCGGGGGTGGAATACATGTTACAGTAATTACAGACACTTTTATACATGGTATGGTTAGCTTAAGGAGAGTATACTACTTAGATCATGTGAGTGGGTAGGTGGTACTTGAGGCCATTAATCCTCGTTGTAGGACCGAGGGTCATGAGTGATAGATCTATTTGGGTGTAGCGAGCCCCACTCCTGAGTCCGCTGAGTGGACCATGGGGTGACTATGAACCCGACACCAAAATCTGCTAGGTTTGAGTCTTCCTGCATCACTTCACACATATCATTGGCTTTGCAACCTAATGGTGATCTCTTTTTCCTTAATTGCTTCATACCAGGGATTTTCATACATACTACAAAGGTTTATACATACTCACTTTTACATGAACTCGCTCAACTTTTGTTGATTTTTCAAACTACATGTATTTCAGGAAATTAGTGGATCTGGCAAGGTATGCAATCACGTCAAGCTGCATAAGGAATAATGCTGTCATCCAGGTTTAGGAAGTGTGACCCCTGCCTGGACGGGTTACAAGTCTTAAACCGTATTTCTAGTCAAGACTCCTGTCGTGTCGTATGAACATGTTTTTAATTATGTCATGATTGTATTTGGTTTCATGTGTCGACTTTTAAAACAATGTTGTTGTGGTAACTTTTAAAACTAAATGAATGGATGACTATCATGTGTTTTATTTTCATATAGCATTGTTATGAGTGTGCTATGGTATTAAGAAGTCACACCAAATAAACCCACGCTTCCGCAAAAGCCAGGGTGTGACAGCTTGGTATCAGAGCCTCAATCATAGCGAACTAGGATTCTTTCTCGAGTCTAGACTATGATCACTAGGGCTCTCACGAAAACATTTTACAGTGCATACACTAAACGTCCAGATCCATGGTTCAAAATATTTTTACAAACAAAAAGGCACAAATACACTTTTCAAAAAAATTTTATATTTCAGTCTTAGAGACTGAGGGAGTTCAGTCTTAGAGGCTGAGGGAGGATCACCCTTAGAGGTTGGGGAGGTTCAGTCTTAGAGGCTGAGGGAGGTTTAGCCTTAAAGGCTAGGGAGGTTCAGTCTTAGAGTTTGAAGGGTTCAATCTTAGAGATTGGGGAGGTTTAGTCTTAGAGACTGGGAGGTTTTGATCTTAGAGACTAGGGAGTTGGTCTTAGAGACCCGGGATTTAGTCTTAGAGACTGGGAGGTTGGTCTTAGAGACCAGGGAGTTAGTCTGAGAGGCAAGGAAGTTCAGTCTGAGAGGCTGGGAGGGTAGTCTGTTATTGATGCACCCATTGTTGCACCTGTAGTACCTGATCCAGCTCCTGTGCATGCTGATCATGCACGTTCGCCACGCATGTTGACCCTCGATACGCCGACACCCTCAACGGGTGGATCGACGATGATGATTACCCACCGTTTGTGATACCCATCACTCCTCCCGTAGCACCTATTTCTGCACCCACTGATATCCCATTGTTTCACCCACACACCACTGACGTCCACCCCACTGATCTTCCCATCACATTCCTCCAGGACATACCGCCACCTCGTCCTGGAGAGGGTTCATCGAGGCAGCCGCCTGTTTCTGTTCCACCCGTACTGTCATCATCTTTTCCGTTTCTGTCACAGTTTCCTCCTGTTGCACCACCTACTGCACCATCTTTCATACCATCGAGCGAGCCATTTTTGTGGACTACGCCCCCTGTTATGCCACTATCTGACCCGTACCACCCATTTCATGTGGGGTACACTACGGAGGATATACTTGCATCGCTGCAGCTACAGCAGGACGCACTCAGCCGTCGTATTCAGGAGTTAGAGATAGCTCCACATCCGCACTGTCACTGTCAGACCCCCTTTGCAGCACCACACACTCCCCGTCCACTTTCCCCTGATTCAGACGTTCGTTTCTTGACATCTGAGCAGCAGATTGCATATTTGCTGCGCGCCTATCGTGCCTTAGAGGAGGATTGGATGCTCATGCGTCGCTTGCTTTTCTCTCATTTTCCTCCTCCTCCTCCTCCGCCATCAGCATAGGTATTTTTGGTTTGATGCAGGTCGGTTATTTTGGTGAGAAAGTCGCGATTGAGCCAGCACATGAAGAACTTTTGGGAGATCACACTTTTTGTATATGATAGTTGTAGTTTGACTTGTATTTTTGAGGGTGATGTGACCCTATGATATCATTTGGATGTATGATGTACTATAAAACTTGTAAAAACAGTATCGTGGTCGTGATTAATAAAAAGCTCAATGGCAACGTTCTCACTACATGCTTTGTTGAGTCATATGTTTTAATTTATAACATAAGATGTTATGTGCTTGACGAATGTTACTGTATATATTATACTTACTATGACCTGACCAACATGATGATCTTTTAGAAGATGCCTCCAAGACGCGATGTACGCATGCCTACTAACGAGGCGGAACTCCAGGGGATAATTGCCGCAGCTATAGCACAGTATGCGACCTCCCAAACAGAAACGAGCAGAAACACTTCGAATAGCAACAACAACAACGACAATAACAATCCACCCAACGGTAATGTCAAGTAATTAAGACATATTACAACATATTTGGATATTTCTAGCACGCCCGCTGATACCATTTGTAAATGCTAACGTATGTGCAGGGTGCACCTACAAGCAATTCCTCGACTGTAAGCCCGTGAATTTCAACGGCACTGGAGGTGCTGTTGCGTTTGTTAGGTGGGCTGAGAAGACAGATTATGTCCTAAGAATGAGCAAATGCGCTCCCGAGCAACAAGTGACCTACATCTCAGAGCTGTTTCTGGATGGTGCCCTATCGTGGTGGAATATGCAAGTGCAAACTTTAGGGGAAGCGGCAGCATACGCGCTAACATGGGCTGAGCTAAAAGAGCTAATCAGGAAGAAGTACTGCTCGCGAGCTGAAATACAGAAGCTAGAAACTGAGTTCTGGCATCTAAGAATGGATGGTCCTAAGATTGCAGAATATGTTCAGAGATTTCATGATTTGTCCCATGTTGTGCCATACATAGTCACGCCCGAATTTAAACGTATCGAGCGCTTTATCTGGGGATTGGCACCCCAGATAATGAGTATGGTTACCACGTCCAAGCCCGCAACGATCACGGAAGCCATCGACCTAAGTGTAGCGCTTACTGAAGAGGCCATTAGGTTGAACAAGTTCTCGGTTTCTGAAGCAAAGAAAAAGGAAACACATGTTGAGTCGTCTGGTGAAAACAAATGGAAATTTTCCAACTTCAAACAAGGTACCAACGTTGTAAGCAAGAGGGGTGAGTCAAGCACACCGGCTAGGGCCAAAACCGGTGTTGAAAACAGAGGAAAAGGCTTCATGGGCACTCTGCCCAAGTGTGATACATGCCAGCGCCATCACTCTGGCCAGTGCGGATTGAGAAAATGCGAGTCATGTGGGAAGAACGGCCACTCGAAGGATACGTGTTGGGCCGGAACTGGTACTGGGCGTGGTGGTAATCGAGGTTATGGGAACGGTAATGGAAACCGCCAACAAGGAGGTAATGGCGGAAATGGAAACCGTTGAAATTTTGCGAACCAAGCTGGGAGTGGAAATCGCAACCAAAACAACACTCAAGGTAGAAATGGGAATGGAAATGGTCATGGACCGGGATGCTTCAATTGTGGAGATGTCGGGCACTTTAAGAGGGAATGCCCAAAACTGAACCAAGCACGGGGAAGAGTCTTTAAGATTGGCGCAAGGGGAGCGTGCCAGGATCCAAACGTTGTCACTGGTACGTTCCCGATAAACCAACGCTTTGCATCTGTTCTGTTTGATACTGGTGCCGATTATAGCTTCGTATCGTTAGGATTTAAAAATATACTTGGATTAACTGCTAGTAAGTTAGACGTTCCGTACTCGATTGAATTGGCGAATGGGAAACTAGTTGAAACGGGTGAAGTCATCGGAGGATGCGTGATAGAACTGGGAGGACACGAATTTACGCTAGATCTACTGCCAGTCGAGTTGGGAAGCTTCGACGTGGTAGTAGGGATGGATTGGTTGTCGAGCAACAAAGCCGAGATCGTTTGCCACGATAAGACCATCCGCATCCCAAGGGCAGATGGAGAGACGATCATAGTTCATGGAGAAAAGCGTGATACGCCTCTAAGAATCATTAGCTGTCTGAAGGCTAGAAAATGTTTACAGAAGGGATGTGTTGCCTTCTTGGCACACATCTTGGATAAAGAAGCTACTAAGCCAAAGATCGAAGACATTCCAGTCGTAAAAGAATATCCTGAAGTCTTTCCAGAAGACTTGCCAGGATTACCGCCTCAAAGGCAAGTCGAGTTCCACATTGACTTGGTTCCAGGCGCCGCGCCTGTAGCCAAGGCACCCTATAGACTTGCGCCTTCGGAGATGCAGGAGTTGTCAACGCAACTCCAGGAGCTGTTAGACAATGGATTCATCAGACCAAGCTTCTCGCCTTGGGGAGCTCCAGTTCTGTTTGTTAAGAAGAAGGATGGTAGTTTTCGTATGTGTATAGACTACCGCGAGCTTAATAAGTTGACTATCAAGAACATATATCCCTTGCCAAGAATTGATGACCTGTTCAACCAACTTCAAGGTTTAAGTTTCTATTCAAAGATCGACCTTCGATCAGGATACCATCAACTAAGGATACAAGAGGAAAGTATCCCAAAGACGACCTTTAGGACTCGTTATGGGCATTACGAGTTCCTGGTTATGCCGTTTGGGTTGACAAACTCACCGGCAATTTTCATGGATCTAATGAACAGAGTCTGCAAGCCATACTTGGATAAATTTGTGATCGTGTTTATTGATGACATTCTGATCTACTCGAAGACAAAGGACGAGCACGAACATCACTTAAGAGCTATCCTAGAGCTACTTAAAAAGGAAAAATTGTACGCTAAGTTCTCGAAGTGTGAGTTCTGGCTGCGTGAAGTCCAATTTCTTGGACATGTGGTTAATGGAAATGGAATCCATGTGGATCCAACAAAGATCGAGGTGATCAAGAATTGGGAGACTCCAAAGACGCCAACCGAGATTCGACAGTTCTTAGGTTTGGCTGGTTATTATCGAAGGTTCATTGAGGATTTCTCTAAAATCGCTCAACCTCTGACCGCGCTCACACAGAAAGACAAGAAGTTTGATTGGGGTGACAAGCAAGAAGAAGCATTTCAGCTGTTGAAAAAAAAACTTTGTGATGCACCGATCTTATCGCTACCCGAAGGAACGGACGAATTCGTGGTATATTGCGACGCTTCGAGTTAGGGATTAGGCTGCGTGTTGATGCAGCGACAGAAAGTTATAGCCTATGCTTCTCGCCAGTTGAAGGTCCACGAGAAGAATTATACCACGCACGACTTGGAACTAGGCGCGGTGGTATTTGCGTTGAAAAACTATCGACATTATTTGTATGGCACGCGATGCACGATCTTCACTGATCACAAGAGCCTGCAGCACATATTTGACCAAAAGGAGCTTAACATGAGGCAAAGGCGCTGGGTAGAACTATTGAATGATTATGATTGCGAGATCAAATACCACCCAGGGAAAGCTAATGTGGTCGCCGATGCCCTGAGCCGAAAGGAAAGGATTAAGCCCATAAGGGTTAGGGCTTTGGAAATGATTGTCCAGACAGACCTCTCTTTGCGCATCCGTGCCGCGCAGAGAGAAGCTTTGAAAGAAAGGAATATTGAGGACGAGTATCTCCGTGGGATGGAGAAGCAGTTGGTACCAAATGGGGAAGGGACTTTGTGCTTTATGAAACGATTTGGGTTCCTTTGTTTGGTGGTTTGAGGAAGATTGTTTTTGATGAAGCTCACAAATCTCGGTACTCGATTCTTCCCGGAGCGGATAAGATGTACCAAGATCTCAAGGATTTCTACTGGTGGCCTAGGATGAAAGGCGATGTAGCGATATACATTGGTAAGTGTTTAACCTGCGCCAAAGTAAAAGCCGAATACCAAAAACCGTCAGGTCTCTTGCAGCAACCTGAAATACCCAAATGGAAATGGGAGCAAATCTCAATGGACTTCATAACGAAATTGCCAAAGACGCCCAAGGGCCACAATACAATTTGGGTAATAGTAGACCGTCTAACCAAGTCTGCGCACTTCCTGCCAATCAAGGAGAAAGACAACACGAGTAAACTCGCTGAAATATACATGAGGGAAATTGTTGCACGACATAGAGTGCCTCTCTCGATTATCTCTGATAGAGATGGACGCTTCGTGTCAAGGATTTGGCAGTCTTTTCAAGAAGCTTTTGGCTCACAGTTGAATCTGAGTACTGCTTTCCATCCACAAACTGATGGCCAAATTGAACGAACTATTCAGACATTGGAAGATATGCTAAGAGCATGTGTAATGGATCTGGGTGGTAGATGGGATAATCATTTACCATTAGTCGAGTTTTCGTACAACAACAGCTACCACACAAGCATTGGAGCCGCACCATTTGAAGTTCTTTATGGAGGCAAGTGTCTATCACCGCTATGCTGGGCTGATGCGGGCGATAGACAGCTTGTTGGTCCCGAAATAGTGCAGGAGACAACAGACAAGATCTTTCAAATTCGAGAACGCATCAAGGCGGCCCGCGACAGACAGAAAGGCTATGCAAATCAAAGGAGGAAACCTTTGGAGTTTCAAGTTGGGGATATGGTTTTGTTAAAGGTTACACCCTAGAAGGGTGTGGCACGCTTTGGAAAGTGTGGGAAGCTGAATCCGCGTTACATTGGCCCATTCAGAATCCTGCAAAGGATTGGGCTTGTAGCATACAAATTGGACCTGCCTGCTGAACTTAATGGGGTGCATGATACATTCCATGTATCAAACCTGAAAAAGAGTCCAACACAAGAGACAGTGAGCATTCCTGCTGACGAAGTTCATATTGACGATACGCTCCACTTCACTGAAGAACCCGTTGAGGTTACGGATTGGAAAGTTAACAAAACACGCAGGAGTAGTGTCAAACTCGTCAAAGTTCGATGGAATACAAGACACGGGCCAGAATTCACGTGGGAACGTGAGGATCGCATGAAGGAGAAATACCCCCATCTATTTCCCAAGACCCCTGCAACTAGAGGCAGAACCTAAAATTTCGGGACTAAATTTTCTTAACGGGGGGAGAATGTCACAACCCTCACAATTACAGGTATCCGTACAATTAGTTAATATTTAATTTGTGCTTAATGACTGTGCTTGATTACAACTGTGAATAAACTGCTTTCTGTTTTCTGTTACATACATACATATGCATCACATTTTATACTGTCACTCTATTTCTTACACACAAACTTTAGTGACAAACTTGATGCACAAAGCACAGTTAGCACAGTGAGCGGATAACCCAGAGACATGCTGACAATGCCAGCACCAAGACAGACAATATTTTTGAGGCCAGTATGAGCCAGAGATAGAATACTACACTAGTAGGGAGTGTAGGGAAGTGAGGACCATAAAATTGCGTCACTAGGTGATAGTTATAGTGTCGGGAAGTGCCTAAAACATACTTTAAGTGCAGAATTCTGCACTAAATAACCAAAATTCAGCATTTAATAATGCTAGTAAAGTGCAAAAACTTGGTAAACTAGTCCTAGATATTTTCCAAAGTGTTGGGAATTAAATGTGTCACTAAAAGTAATATAAAAGACACTTTAAAGACTAATTTAGCACTTTAACGGAACAACACCCAACCAAACAACCGGACTATACCCGAAACATAAAAATATTGCCAAACACATTGTTTTTACTTTTCTGAGCTAGTTAGGGTCCCCGAACACCCTAACACACCTTATAATTAACAACACACCATAACCACTAACTAAACAATTTAAATCCAACTAGATGGTAACCATAACCTTACAACCCAACCCCATACCCCCCCCCATTGCGCGACGGTCACCATAGGGTGACCCACCCTTTGTTTATTTTCAATATTTTATTTAGATGTTGTGGTTAATGAGACATAGTGTATGGTGGATAATGTGGAAGTATGGTTTATAAATAAGCATAGGAGTTAATCATCTTCTCTCATCAAACATCAAACTTCACTCACAACTCTCTCTTCTCCCCTCTTTGGTTCGGCCGCCACCACCACACCACCATAAAGTCTTTTTCAAGCAATCCATATATATCCAAGGGTGCTAGAGACCGAACAAGTAAGATTGGTGTACTCGGAAGCTCAAGGACCGCTCAAGTTTTCTTTTATCCATCACATTTGCACTCTTGAACTCCCCTAGCCTTGTGCTAGTAGTAAGTGCCTTAGATCTTCATCTTGTTCATATTTTTGTTGGTTAATAGTGAAAAGAATGGTGAAATATTGAGAACTCTAAAGAACATAATCAAAGTCTTGAAGTATAAACTAACTAGAGATGAAAAATGGTTAAAGTAAAGATGAAATCATGTTGTTCTTATGTTGTTATGCTTGTTGTATGTTGTTTGTTAGTAAAAAGGTTATGGTTCATCACATAGGCTTGCTAGATCATGTTTAAAGACATGAACTAGCAAGATGTGAAGGTTAAAAATGTTGTGGATGATGAAATCATCCACACATAAGCTATGAACTTGATTACATACATGTTTTATTGAAAAATAAAGATCAAAATAAGTTGTAAACTTGTAGATCTAAAGATCTATGAGTGGTTTTTCGAAAGAACCAAGTGAAAAATATGAGTTTTGTTAAAACTTGGATCTTATATGAACTAAACACATTTTTAGTAAGTAAACAAGTGTATAAACACTTGTGTAACAAGAAAAATTTCACAAAGAAATATTTTTGGAAATCATGACTAGAAGTTGTAAATGTTCAAATCCTTTAAAAATAAAGTTTTTAAGAAACTAAACGCATTTTTAAAGGTAACAAGACTCACTAATTATGCTAGTAAGTTACTACTTGCTTTTATAAATATTTCAAGTTCATAAGTTTATGATTTATGCTTATTTTTTGTCAAGATTGGTGATTAGAAATTGTATATTGTTGAATGATGATTGTTTGAATGATTTTACAAAAGAAAATGATATGCTAGTAAGCATGGACGCCTCCATTTACAAAGGAAACTCTGGCGAAATTTTCCTAAAAATCCAACACTTAGAAAATATTTTTCTAGTAAGTGTTTACAAATATATTTTTAACTTGGTTTTCAAAATAAACTTCGCCATGATTGTTATTACAAAAATATTAAGTTCCGGGGGTTGATTTTCGTAAATAAAATTTGATAAATATATATTTAGAATATATATTTTATACTAAAACTCATGTGTGATTATTTGTTTATTTTGTGAACTAGTTATATTATTTTTGGGAAAAATAATATAACTTATGTATATCTTGAAATTACAACTCCAAAAAGGATACCAAAATTCTCTCGAAATAAATATTTAAGATACGCAAGTATTATTGCATTACGACACACTAAAACGTAACTTATGTAGTTTTTCGGAAAAGTACTCTCATACGTATATTTTTGATAAAGTGTTATTTTGGAAAATTTGTGAAGTAAAATATAATGTTTTTGGGAAAAATATATATATTTTGGATTTAAGATATTTTAGACAAGTAAATTAAATATATTTGCTAAGTGGGACTTAAAATATATTTTTTTCGGAATTACAAGTGTACATGTATAAAAACCTCCATCCTTGGGAAGGAAATACACTTATAAAATAAATAAGAAGTGTGAATACGAAATAGTTGCCTAACTATTTTCCTAAATACAAAAGTTAAGTTAAAATAATTAATATTATTTTAACAAGTATAATATCATAGTAACGTAACTCAAAACACTAAACCCTAAGCCAAGGCACGGCCCATTCGTCTAATAGACATTAGTACGTGTAGGTCGTCTCACAGCAGTTCGAGTTTGAGATTGACGTTACAGGATACGCACTTCTGTGAGTTCATGTCCCCCTTTTCTCTTAACTGTTTTCAGTTTTTATACTTCGGGGGTGGAATACATGTTACAGTAATTACAGACACTTTTATACATGGTATGGTTAGCTTAAGGAGGGTATACTACTTAGATCATGTGAGTGGGTAGGTGGTACTTGAGGACATTAATCCTCGTTGTAGGACCGAGGGTCATGAGTGATAGATCTATTTGGGTGTAGCGAGCCCCACTCATGAGTCCGCTGAGTGGACCATGGGGTGACTATGAGCCCGACGCCAAAATCTGCTAGGTTTGAGTCTTCCTGCATCACTTCACACATATCATTGGCTTTGCAACCCAATGGTGATCTCTTTTTCCTTAATTGCTTCATACCAGGGATTTTCATACATATTACAAAGGTTTATACATACTCACTTTTACATGAACTCGCTCAACTTTTGTTGATTTTTCAAACTACATGTATTTCAGGAAATTAGTGGATCTGGCAAGGTATGCAATCACGTCAAGCTGCGTAAGGAATAATGATGTCATCCAGGTTTAGGAAGTGTGACCCCTGCCTGGACGGGTTACAAGTCTTAAACCGTATTTCTAGTCAAGACTCTTGTCGTGTCGTATGAACATGTTTTTAATTATGTCATGATTGTATTTAGTTTCATGTGTCGACTTTTAAAACAATGTTGTTGTGGTAACTTTTAAAACTAAATGAATGGATGACTATCATGTGTTTTATTTTCATATAGCATTGTTATGAGTGTGCTATGGTATTAAGAAGTCACACCAAATAAACCCACGCTTCCACAAAAGCCAGGGTGTGACAAATTCCATTGGTTTACAAGACCAGAATTCTTTATAAGAACAACCGCAAGGCACGGTTCTTCTCCTTTTGGGAATGGGCATTTGAAGTACAGGTCCATTGTTCACGCTGTTTTCTGGTTCGATTGGTCGCTTACTGCTATGCTTACTTTTATTACTCGCTTCTTGAATCGTTTGAATAATAAATGGCATTGCATCTATGATTCCTTGTGCCAATATATGTTGAACGGCACTATTATCCATTTGGTTTCCATTGTTATTGATGCTTGGATTCTCATTAACCACGTTAATGTTACTCTGGTTATCATTATTCAGATTTCCTTGAATTCCTTCATCGGCCATCTGAATTTTAAACATTTACCAGTCATTAATATAATAATTAAATAATTTAAGTAACAACCACATAATACACATATTGGTCAAAAAAGTCGTGCATTGCGACTTTACTCTTTTTGATATAGTATGCGTCAAATACACACTAAAACAGAAATTAAAAATTACAATACTACTATGCCTCGTTAACCACAGAGTGGTCTATACTACGATAGATTTATTATTATTACACATATTGTATTTATTATTATTACCAACTTTATCATCTCTTTCATGGATATGGATTTCCCCCGAAATCCATCTGGCGCTCATTGTATTTCCATACGAGTTGCTCTCCTACATACATCATCCTCTCGCTACTTTCTATAATTTCTTCTCCAAAATTTCAGAGTTCTTGCAAATTCTCTGCACTCATTGGGGGTGCAGGTACTGGTATTGGCTCTGGGTACTGAGGTAGTGGATTCTCCTGAGGGTATGGATTCTCCAAAATCTCCCTAATGTATTCATCATTGTCAAAATAGGGATCTAGTGGGTCCATACCTGGATATGCTGCTAAGTTCGGCAAGGTTTCTTCGTTTAAATGATAGCGTGGCACATAATCCCTAAGATCATCAAACCATGGATCATAATTTGGATCTAGAGGATTAGGGGCTGGTATCCTAGGTATCTCCTCAGGGTTAAAATCATGCATTTCTACCTCCATCGGTTGAGTGGGAATCAAAGGTAAGGGTTGTGGGGCTACTAGTTGTTCCAGACTTGGGTCAGCAGCTGTTGTACCGAGGATATGGAAATTGGCTAGGCTTCTATTAAGCATATCCTGTGTATGGGCATCTGACTTTCGCTTAGCGGCTGCTAAAACTCTTTGTTGTTGCACCTTTCGCATTATTTTCCTACATGCAAATGCTTCCTTACTGAACCATCCTCTTTTCTTATGAGGGAATGGCTCTTCCAACTGAGCTTTAAAGGCAAACATCCCTTCTTCCTGATTAGCAGAATACCCAGAAAGGGCAGGCTGTGAAGAGGTACCTTCACTCCTAGGTAAATCAGACAACTGACGACACATGTCTGAGGGTCCTTGATCACTCATACTGTAAACTAACAAATAGTCAAATAACACAAAACACATAATCACATAAATTATTTCCTAACACAAAATTTAGAATTTAAGTGTCAGCAGAACACTTCTTTGGCTTAGACCAGTGGCTAGGCTCTGATACCACCTTCTGTCACAACCCCCGATCCCTTATCTGTCCCGGGAACGGGCGGGCGCGAACTCAGACTTTTGGTGGTATCAGTTGGTAAATTTGGCAGCGGAAATTACATCAGGACCGTAGTTAGGAAATGTTTATCAGAGTAAAACCACCACATTTGATATTAATAATCACATGGGTAAAACCCAAGTTTCTTATTACAATATGTTTATAGGGATAAACCCTATTTTATTGAATTTAAAACATCGTCTTTTAGGTAACTTTTATAGCCACATTTTTCCCAAGCCTTCAGTGCTCTCCAGCTGGCTTTTTACTAATTAGCTGTCACATTGTGTTACCTAAAACGCATTTTAAAAACATTTGTCAGTGGGAAATACTGGTGAGTGAATCCCAGTTTAATCAAGAAACCTTTTATCAATTAAAACAGTATTGAGAGCGATCACATTGTTTATTTCTACACAATTACTCATTCAGTACTGTCAATCCAGACTGGTGGGTCATATTACACATTGGCTAACTCGTTGTCCAACGGTAACGTATTGTCGTCCCGACTTACTACTCACAGTGTAGTAAATTTTGTATACAAAACCCCAACATACCGACAGTAATTGAAGAACTACAAAGACTCAATCACTGCTAAATTGCATTGTAAAATAGTTAAGGTTTTGTAAAATATTACAAAAAGTTTAACAAAAATTGGATAAACTCACATTGCTATCTTAGACTTCGCGTAAGGGTTTCCTGGGATTAATCTATAATTTACACAAATGTACATAGGTTAGTATAATAACCCTTTGATAATATTAATGATACCCTCCCCGAGACGGTATTCCAACAACTACGTCGGGCAGAACCACTACAGTTGTTACGGATCCCTAAATCAATCGGGCAGCGTATCTAATTCGAAACTGGGGTTATAATACTTATAACGGAGCAGAACCTTGCTAATTAGGGGGTATAATACTTGAAAATTATGCCTAATATCAAAGATTTCGAGATTGAGAAAAGAGAATGAACGATTTCTGGTTGAACCCGATGGCCTGCTTATATAGTTGCTGAAACTGGTTCTCACGCGGCCCGCGTAAGGGTAGACAAGAGTCTACGTGACCCGCGTCAAAGCTGGTCAACTCACTAGCTTGTCCGGGTCATCAGGTAGGTCCGCCACGATGGTGACACGTGTCGGCCTGGGGTGTTGCTACGTTCTTGATCTCACGCACGCGGCCCGCTTGAACTTAAGAAAATCAACGAAATCAGGTCTTAACATTCATACCGCCCGCGTAAAGGTTGGGGTGGGTCTACGCGGCCCGCCTCAGCTTAAAAATCATATTTTTAATTTATTTATAATAATATACTGTATTTCGGGCTCGATTTTCACATACGGGGTGTATTTAAAGACATATTGGGACACTTTAAGATATAATAGGGTGTCGGAAATTATTATGAGGGTGTCGGTTTATTGAGAATTGTTACAATCTAATACGAAACTGGGGTTATAATACTTACAACGGAGCAGAACCTCGCTAATTAGGGGGTATAATACTTGAAAATTATGCCTAATATCAGAGATTTCGAGATTGAGAAAAGAAAATGAACGATTTCTGGTTGAACCCGATGGCCTGCTTATATAGTTGCTGAAACTGGTTCTCACGCGGCCCGCGTAAGAGTAGACGAAGGTCTACGCGGCCCGCGTCAAAGCTAGTCAACGGACTAGCTTGTCCGGCTCATCAGGTAGGTCCGCCACGATGTCGACACGTGTCGGCCTAGGGAGTCTCTGCGTTCTTGATCTCACGCGGCCCGCGTAAACTAATCAGGGGTCTTACGCGGCCCGCCTGAACTTAACAATCAACGAAATCAGGTTCCAACCTTTATACTGCTCGCGTAAGAGTTGAGGTGGGTCCTACACGGCCCGCCTCAACTTAGGTTTTCTTGTTTTTAATTATTTATAATAATATACTGTATTTTAGGATCGGTTTTTGCATACGGGGTGTATTTAAAAACATATTGGGACATTTTGAAAAATATTCTAGAGTGTCAGAAATTATTATGAGGGTGTCGGTTTATTGAGGGTTGTTACATCCTCCCCACCTTGTTTTAGAGCTCGTCCTCGAGATCTACTGGAACAAGTGCGGATATTTCCTTTGCATTTCTGACTCGAGCTCCCATGTGTACTCAGGTCCTCTTTTGGAGTCCCACTTACTTTGACCAGAACTAGTCTCGTATGCTTGAGGTTCTTGAATTTTCGGTCTTCAATCTGTAGAGGCCTTTCTATAAACTTGAGTTGTTCATTTACCTCTATATCCTTAAGAGGTACTACCAGTGATTCATCGGCTAAGCATTTCTTGAGATTAGATACATGAAATACGTCATGTATTCCTGCCATTTCCTCTGGCAGTTGTAGCTGATAGGCTACATGTCCTATTCTTTTAATAATCTCAAAAGGTCCAACATATCTGGGACTTAGCTTTCCCCTTTTGATGAATCTTACCACTCCTTACCAAGGAGAGACCTTTAATAATACTTTATCTCCTACTTGGAATTCCAATGGCTTGCGTCGGTTATCAGCATAACTCTTTTGTCGATCACGTGTTGCTTTCAGTCGTTCCTTAACTTGAATAATCTTGTCAATTGTTTCTTGCACTATCTCAAGTCCAGATAGTTGCTTCTCCCCAATTTCTGCCCAACAGACTGGAGTTCGGCACTTTCGTCCATAAAGTGCTTCAAATGGTGCAGCATTGATACTTGTGTGATAACTATTATTATATGAAAATTCTATTAAAGGTAAGTGATCGTCCCAATTACCTCCGAAATCAATTACACAAGCTCTAAGCATGTCCTCCATTGTCTGAATCGTCCTTTCACTTTGTCCGTCTGTTTGAGGATGATAAGCTGTGCTTAGATTTAACTTGGTTCCTGTTATGGGTCATTTTCTGAGCATATATATCCTGACTAATATTCTGCTTTTGATTGTTTACTTGTGATCAGGATACCGGATCAGGATATTGGTGACATCCAGGTGCGATATCCTGGTATTAACTAAATGAACCACGTGCAGGTTAGAAGCTGTGGGTCACTAACGGTCAAGTGGACCTCTTCTCCTTAAGACTCGGGCAAACCAGTTATATGAGAGACGTTGAACCCGAAAGACCAGGTCTACAACGTTCATATGGGGAATATCCGTCGAATCCCGGTTTAATAGGGTAGTTTGTTATTTTTGTTTTACTATAAATAGATGGATCGGATCAGATTAAGGCATTCAATTTTTCACTTACACTCTTTTTCTCTAGCTACTAGCGATCACTACACACAAACACTTGTATTCAAATTACATTGTAACACCTAGTTGATCCGCATCACATCCTGCACTGTATCCTGATATTCGAAGTAATAGAAGAACAAGGCAGCTACGATTGTTAGCTCCCGAGGTTTTGTGCCGGCGATCTAGATTGATCAAGGGCTTTCCTCGTATATCTCGTGTCACCCCTTACATTTTTTGCTCATTGTTTGATCATAGATACAGCTCTATATCCTGAGCCGTATCCTGAAAACTGTTTTTACAAACAACTTAATCAGCATATTTTCAACACATATTTCTAGCACACTACCTCACTTAACTAATTTGATCACTTAATTGCTTCGGTAATTTTTTACCAAAACAATTTGGCACCCACCGTGGGGCAAGTGGTGCTATTTTTACTAAAAACTTTAGTAAAATCATTACTCGGTTTTCTATTGCCAAAACTTTTTGCTACATTGTTTTCAATGGCCTCGAGATCAAACATGAGCTCTTCCACCATGTCTGCTACAACCTCTGCAACAATTGGTTCAGTGCTTCCACCTCCTCCTCCAAGAATGCAAGCCTCTTCACAGGGAACTGAGAGTCATGTGGCTCGGGATGTTATCCCTGCTCCCAGTGCCCAGGGATCTGGTCCTGTTTTGGCTTCTAATGACGAAATTCTGAATTTGTTTGGTAGTGTACAGGAACAGATGAGGCAGCAGCAGGAAACTAATCGGATGCTGATAAGAGAGATCCAACTCTTGAAATCCGGCCCATGTAGGCCTGCTGAAGAAACTGTCACTCCTTTGCAACCCAAGGCTTTGAACTTCAGTTCTGCAGTTTACACTGAGGATAACCGGGGGAATATCGTGCCAAGCCATTCCCAGAATCATACTCCTGAGATACCCTCTTCAATAAGAGTATCAACCGTGAGAAGCTCGGGATATGCTTCAGGATATGGCCAGAATCCTCAGGCTGGTAACCTGTCAAATAATAATATTCTTGCTACTAACAATAGTGGATCTTTGCAGGATGCAGGTATGACGTCAACATTTACTAGGGAGCTTCAAAAGCTGAAAGACATGATATCCAGTGTGCCTGGGGTGGTCCAGCCGATTCCCGAAGTATCCCAAGACAGTCACAGGATATCCCGGTTTGCGCATCCTATCTGTGATGCTGAAATCCCTAAAATATTTCAAACCCCCAACATGAAACTCTATGATGGAACCACGGATCCTGAAGAGCATATCGCCCAGTATAGGGAAAGGATGGAGATCAATCCTATCCCTCCATATCTCAAGGAAGCATGCCTCTGCAAGGGTTTTGGTTCTACCTTGATAGGATCAGCCTTAAAATGGCTGTTAAATGTTCCTCCTCACTCAATTACTTCGTTTGCTCATTTGGTTAATTTATTTAATAGTCAGTTTTCTTGCAGCCGGAGTTTTGAGAAACTAACCAGTGATCTTTACAGGATAACTCAAGGGCCTCAGGAATCCTTGAGGGATTATGTGAACAAGTTTAGTCGGGAATCCTTGGATATCCCACATCTTGATATTGCAACAGCTGTGCAGGCTTTTAAGATGGGATTACAAAAAGATTCTCAGTTTTATTAGGATCTTGTAATGAATCCCTGCAGGAATCTCAACGAAGCTCGTAACAGGGCCTTGAGATATATTTGGTTGGAGGATGACAAAAAGATGCAAGAGAGGATGAATTCCACCTCAACCTATGAATCAACCAATAGGAAATCAGAATCCTCGTATAAACCATATCGCTCTAAGCCGTATGGCAGAATTGACAACAAGAAAGTGAATGTTGTTGAAGACGAGGATCCTGAAGAATATCCTGAATTATCTGAATATTGCTTTTCTGTTAACATACCTGAGTTAATGTATGCTATGCAGGGTTTAGGAGACAAAGCTAGGTGGCCTCGAAAGAATCAACAAAAAGCTGATTGGAAGGATAAATCCAAATGGTGTGCCTTCCATGAAGATTTCAGACATGTAACTGAGGATTGCATTGCTCTAAGAAAGGAAATAAGTTATCTTCTAAGCAAGGGATATCTGAAGGATCTCCTAGGAAGAAAGAAGAATAAGGGTCAGGATACTGAGAAGGATCCTGAACGAGCAGCATCACCTCCTACGGATGCCAAGATAATCAACTTTATTTCAGGAGGATCCGATATTTGTGGGACTTCATATTCTGAGGCCAAGAGACATGCAAAGGAAGCTAAGGCCGAGAGGGGAGATAAACCAGCCAGGATGACTACCCTCACAACTGATAAAGTGATCACTTTCGACAGTGATGATAGGGATATTGTCCAGGATCCTCACCATGATGCTCTGGTAATAACATTATACATGGCTAACCATTTTGTACGCAGGATATTGGTGGATAATGGCAGCTCCGTCAACATAATCCAACTAGAAACTTTGAGAAGAATGAATGTATCTCCAATGGATATTACTTCAAAATCCACCGTGCTTGTTGGGTTCAGTGGAGAGGCCAGGAACACAGTGGGAGAGATAAAGTTACCAGTATATGTTGAAGGGGTCAACTCAATACAACGTGTCTGTGTGATGGACTCCCTATCCTGCTATAACATTATACTAGGCGGGCCATGGATCCATGATATGAAGGCTGTGCCATCGACTTATCATCAGTGCATCAAGATCCCTACCCCTTGGGGGGTTGTCAAGGTTGATAGTGATCAGCAGGAGGCGAAGGAATGTTACTCATCCTCAATGAAATCCTCAACCAAGCCTAATGCAGCATAGCAATTAAAGATGCGGGCCTATAATATC
The DNA here is from genome assembly GCA_030545235.1 of Helianthus tuberosus. Classification (NCBI taxonomy): domain Eukaryota; kingdom Viridiplantae; phylum Streptophyta; class Magnoliopsida; order Asterales; family Asteraceae; genus Helianthus; species Helianthus tuberosus. Next base: position 31,082,647 of record CM060425.1, read on the forward strand.
ATGGAGGCTTCGGAGCAGGATGTGAAGAAAGTTATCCTGGATCAGGATAATCCTGATATCTCGGTGCTCGTAGGAGCCAATATCCCTCAGCATATTGAAAATCAGTTAACTAACTTTTTGAAATGCAGGATGTCAACATTCGCATGGAAGCATGAGGATATGACAGGTATTTCTAAGGATATTATAACTCACAAGCTTGGAATTGACAGGTCTTTCAAGCCTATCCAGCAAAAGAGAAGGAAGTTTGCTCCAGAACGAAACATAATTATTCAAGAAGAGGTTGAAAGACTATTGAAATCCAAGATGATCAGGGAAGTCAAATTTCCCAAGTGGCTAGCAAATGTGGTCGTGGTTCAAAAGAAGAATGGGAAATGGAGAGTTTGTGTAGATTACACAGACTTGAACAAAGCATGTCCTAAAGACCCATTCCCTCTGCCTCATATAGACTCGATGGTGGATGCCACTGCCGGTCATGAGATGTTAACCTTCATGGATGCATCCTCAGGATTCCAGCAGATCCAAATGGAACCTTCAGACCAGGAGGATACTGCTTTCATGACACCAACAGGTATTTACTGTTATACGGCTATGCCTTTTGGTTTGAAAAATGCAGGTGCAACGTACCAGAGATTGGTGAACATGATGTTTAAAGACAAACTGGGGGACACCATGGAGGTGTACATTGACGATATGGTAGTCAAATCCAAGAAGGTTGAGGATCATCTCTAGGATATTAAAGGAGCATTTGATATCCTGGACCAGTACAATATGAAACTAAATCCTGCCAAGTGCCATTTTGGAGTGGGGGCAGGAAAGTTTCTAGGATATATGGTGACTAAAAGAGGAATAGAGGCAAGCCTGGAGCAGATTAAAGCTATCTTGGATATCAAATCACCTTCAAATATGAAGGATGTTCAACGGTTAACAGGGCGAGTAGCAGCATTGAACAGATTTATCTCAAGATCATCCAAGAAATATAAGGAATTTTATGATATCCTGAAGAAAAATAAGAAGTTCGAATGGAAAGAGAAGCATGAAGCAGCCCTGCAGGATTTGAAGCAGTATCTCTCAACTGCACCTCTATTGATGAAGCCTGAAAATGGTGAACCACTGTCCCTATACCTCTATTGATGAAGCCTGAAAATGCTGTAAGTGCCGTTCTTATAAAGGACCATGAAGGTCAGCAATATCCTGTCTATTATGTTAGTAAAAGTTTATTAGATGCTGAAACTAGATATTCTCATCTAGAAAAGATGATATTAGCCCTAGTTATGGCATCAAAAAAACTTAGACATTATTTTGAGACACATAGGATTCATGTTAAAACTAATTATCCAGTTAAGAACGTGCTTAGGAAACCCGAGATGTCGGGTAGGATGGCTAAGTGGTCAGCAAAATTAAGTGCCTATGATTTAGTTTATGAGCCTAGTAATGCCATAAAGTCTCAGGCTTTAGCTGACTTTGTGGCTGATTTCAGTAGTGACATTCAAAATGAAGTAGACTTAGAAGTACAGCAGCTAGGAGAAAACTTAGAATCCTGGACATTATATACTGATGGTGCATCTAATGTAAGAGGTGTAGGTTTAGGTATACTACTAAAATCGCCACAGGGGGACATATTACCCCAGGCTGTTAGATGTGAATTTCCTGCTACTAATAATGAAGCAGAATATGAGGCTTTAATTGCAGGATTAGAGTTGGCTAAAAATATGAGTATCAAGAATTTGCAAGTATATGTTGACTCCTTGTTAATCACTAATCATTTTAATGGATCATATGTAGTTAAAGGTGAGAAGTTAATCGAGTATCTCGAAATTCTCAAAAAATTAGCAGGATATTTCGATATTTTCACACTTGAACAGGTACCAAGAGAGGATAATGCTGAAGCTGATGCCTTGGCAAATCTAGGATCATCAGTCAGGATACCGGAAGGAACCCGAATACCAATGTTACATATCTTATATCCTGCGACAAATCCTCAGGATAGGGAAGTACTAAGTATTCAGGATCCTGATGAGTATCCTGAGAAGGATCCCAAGTCCTGGATGGTTCCAATTTTAAGATATCTCAAGGAAGGACACATCCCAAAGGATGAAAATCCTAAGGCCTTTAGAATGAAGGTATCACGATTCACTATTATAAATAATGTCTTGTATAAGAAATCTCTTGCAGGACCATATCTGAGGTGCTTAGAGGATCCCGAAACTAAGGAAGTGCTTCAGGATATACACGAAGGGGATTGTGGTAACCATACTGGGGGCAGGCCATTGTTCTCAAAGGCGTTAAGAACAGGATATTATTGGCCGACGATGAGAAAAGATGCTGCAGAATATGCTCGAAGATGTGATGCATGTCAAAGACACAGTAACATATTACATCAGCCGGCCGAACCACTTTATCCTATAGCTTCCCTTTGGTCATTCATGAAATGGGGAATGGACATAGTAGGAAAATTGGCAAAGGCTCCAGGAGGAAAGGACTTCATGCTGGCAATGACCGATTATTTCTCTAAGTGGGTCGAAGCTGAAGCATTTGTTCAGGTTAGAGATCAAGAAGTGGTATCCTTCATAAAAAGGAATATCCTGACTAGGTTTGGAGTACCAGCTGAGATAATTTGTGACAATGGATCTCAATTTATAAGTAAAAGGACTACTGACTTTTGCAAGAGTTGGGGAATCAAAATGATTACATCCACACCGGTACATCCTCAAGCAAATGGGCAAGCAGAATCCTCAAACAAGATAATTGTCAACAACTTGAAAAAGAGACTAGGAGCTAAGAAAGGAAGATGGGCAGAAGAATTACCCTTTGTTTTGTGGGCTGATAGGACGACAGTAAAAAGTGCAACTGGCCAAACCCCGTTTTCCTTGGTGTTTGGAGCAGAAGCGGTGATCCCGACAGAAATGGTGATACCTACATCGAGATCCAACCTCCGGGATCCTGAGCAGAATCCTGAAGTCCTATGCCGGGAACTGGATACTATTGATGAAACAAGAGACGCAGCAAGGCTAAGGATGGCAACATATCAATAGAGAATATCTAAAGCATATAACAAGAATATAAGGACTAGAAGATTTCAAGTTGGAGATTGGGTATTGAGAAAGGCTTTTCAGAATACTACTAATCCTGCTGATGGAAAGTTGGCTCCAAAATGGGAAGGACCCTATGAGGTTGAATCAGAATCAGGAAAAGGAGCATACCGACTCAAGAATATGGAGGGGGATATGCTACCGACATCCTGGAATGCTATACATCTAAAACTCTATTTCAAGTGAGTGTGGAATTTAAATTCTAACTCAGGATGGTATGGATTCTGTCTCTTTTATTAAATTTTAATATTATTTACTGTTTTGAACCCGTTACTGACTTAAGCATCGGAGGGGTGTTAGCCAGGCTAACACCCACCTTAGCTTACAGTTGTTTTGCAGTATATGTTTCGAGATATAGCTCCAGGATATACATTCAGGATACTTCAGAAGATTAGAGGATTGGCCCCCTCTCTCACGTCTAAGGGATCCTGATCCCTTCACAGGTTTAAAGGTATTCACCTTTCTTCCAAATTGGGTTTAAGCACCCCGCCTGGAGCGCAAGTTATTCGGGAATAGTTCAAGGTGGCGGGACCAGTTCATGTAAAAGTGGCTGACAATTTCGTTACTATTGGCTATATCCTGAATCCTAAAGGTATATGAGGATTGATCACCCTCTCTCACGAAAGGGTATTTTCATACTCTCTAAGGTTTAAAGGTTATCACCTTTCTAAGTCTTGGAGTTTATACACTCCCGCATGTAGCGCATGAAAATTTGGGATTTTCCCCAGGATACTAAGGATTTATCTCCAGTATATTTTTGGGTTTTACCCCTGTAACACAAGAATTGTCTAAACAGTTGGAACTGGTATTCAAAAATTTTCTAAGTGTTTATAGACTTCATGCACAGGGGATATTCCTTCTGAAGCAATTGTGTGAAGCTCAAAAGATCAAAATTGTGCTAAGTGTCTCAGACTAGGGACATCTTAGTGGGAGAAGTCGCAAAAAGGGTTGGAGTTTAATACTAGGGTTACACTCAATTCCTGGTATGATCTTTCCTTTATTGTTTAACTCTGTTTAAGGCTCAAAATATCCTGAAAAGGATATATCTTTAGGATATGTCTTCAAAATGTGTTTTTGGGATGCGTTTCGGGATATTTGATTGGAATATTTGGGAGATGATACTTGGATTAAAAATTAATACTCTGATCAAACAAGTGTTATCAAAACAGGTTTTGGAAAATAGACTATCTTTTATTCTTTAGAAATTTTGTCTAAAATTGTTTGGATTTTGAGAAATTCTATTTGATAAAGGTCTTCATAAGATATCACTGGGTATATTTATCAGAATATTTTCAAAAGATAGTTGCACAAATTTTGCAAAGCTAAAATCTAAACTAAGAAATGTATGACAGAAATTAGAAGGCAACAACAAATAAGTCAGAAGGTGGTATTATTTAAAAATAAACGATGCCAGCCGATAACCAAAGGCTTCGTCCTAAAACCTAGGACCCATCCACCCTTGGTTATCAAATTGTTTTAATACAGGAAATAAAATGGTTCAAACGAAAAAAGAAAATAAAATTGTTCAAATAAGCGTAACTCTCAAATTTAAGGGAAATAAGTTTTAGGAGGCAGCGCCTTCTTCGTTCGTGGCATTTTCAGCAGCATCCATCTTGGGATCAGCCTGAGCATCCCTCTTAGCATCAGTTGGTTTTTCGACTGCCTTTGAAGATCCTTCAGCTGCAGGTTTAGCAGAACTGCCGCCGAGACTCCTTAGCTTTGTTTCCCAGGCATTGATGTCCCAAGAAGGACATTCGAAGCCCAGTGCTTTGGCTTCGTGGGCCATCTTTAGCCTGGCTTGGAGAAGGGAAGTGATGACGGAACTTTTAAGGCTTTCCCGGTAGCTGATCATATCATGTTCGTGTTGAGCATGGGCAGCATCAAGATCGGCTTGGGCCTGGAGAGCAGCTTTGTTGAGGGCGGCCTGGTGTTCTTGGGTCATAGCCTTGAACTTGTCCTCGTAATGCCGAGATTTGGCGGCTGCAATCATACCCTGATCGGAGATGGTAACCTCGGCTTTCTTCAACTTGGATTCAAGCGTCTTGTTGAGCCCACAGGATTCTTGATATAAATGAACCAGACGTTCGAGACCCTGCAAAGTAAGAGGACATGTATTGGTTTTAATAAATACTTATAAGCGGTATAAGGTGCAGGATATAGCTCGAGGATGTTAACCTGGTTGAGAAAAGAAGTCATGAATCCGCTTGCCTCAATGAACCCGTGATTCTCATAGGGGAATGTATCAGAGATAACAGGAGAATCAGGCTCTTTCCTTTTACGAGAACTTAAACTCCGGGGCTTAGTAGCTGGCGAAGGTTTGGGAATGATGATGGCCTTGGAGCTGCTGGGCTTGGATGAGGTCGTGGCCTTGGGACTGGGTTCCTTCTTTATCTGGACCTGATCAGAATAACTGTCCAGCTCATCAAGGTCGAAAACCTTAGGGATCTTGGCTGGTGCTGCATAAAGGGAAAAGTCCTCCGTCCTTATTACTCTTCATTATATTATATTACATTAATTAGTCATTTCAAAAGTAGCTCTTACCAGACATTTCGGATGATGAATATTGACTGGAACCGTGGGATCGGAGGCGGTAAGCGATTGGCATATCTTCGATGCAGAGGTCGGGATAGTGAAGGTTTTTAATTTGGTTGAGCACGATTAATACTCTCCAGACCATGGGCATGGTTTGGGCAAAAGAAATACCGGTAGTCCGGAAGAATTGCATCATGAATTCGGGAAATGGATACCGAAGATCTAGCGAGAAAGGGTATGCCGGAAAACAGACCCAATCGGTAGAAGAAACATCTGATCGAATTGTTCGATCAAATGGTCTAAAAATCGTGCCATCGGGGAAAGCGCCGGAGGCTCTCAACGCCGCAATGTCTGCGTTATCAAAAGCACAGATCTCCTTCTCGGGATTTTTGGGAAGGTTTTGCTGAATGAAGGATTTCGACGATTCATTGGTCTGAGAATGGACTACAGTAGCCATCGGAGGAAGAATAAAGTTAACAGAAAACGTGGAAGGGATAAGTGATTACCTGGAGATTCTGTTGATGATATCTGCTTCTCAAACAAAAAGAGAGAATATATAGGAGCGTTGTAGATGTCCATCGAGTGAAAAGCGCGTTCGAAGTTGTATAGTGCAATCTTGACCGTCATTTCGATTTAATTGCCTTGATTTGCGAGACAGGGTTTTTGAAATATATCCGTTGGATTGGTATACCAACAGATATATTTGGGGACAATTGTTATGGGTCATTTTCTGAGCATATATATCCTGACTAATATTCTGCTTTTGATTGTTTACTTGTGATCAGGATACCGGATCAGGATATTGGTAACATCCTGGTGCGATATCCTGGTATTAACTAAATTAACCACGTGCAGCTGTGGGTCACTAACGGTCAAGTGGACCTCTTCTCCTTAAGACTCGGGCAAACCAGTTATATGAGAGACGTTGAACCCGAAAGACCAGGTCTACAACGTTCATATGGGGAATATCCGCCGAATCCCGGTTTAATAGGGTAGTTTGTTATTTTTCTTTTACTATAAATAGATGGATCGGATCAGATTAAGGCACACATTTTTTCACTTACACTCTTTTTCTCTAGCTACTAGCGATCACTACACACAAACACTTGTACTCAAATTACATTGTAACACCTAGTTGATACGCATCACATCCTGCACTGTATCCTGATATTCGAAGTAATAGAAGAACAAGGCAGCTGCGATTGTCAGCTCCTGAGGTTTTGTGTCGGCGATCTAGATTGATCAAGGGCTTTCCTCGTATATCTCGTGTCACCCCTTACATTTTTTGCTCATTGTTTGATCATAGATACAACTCTATATCCTGAGCCGTATCCTGAAAACTGTTTTTACAAACAACTTAATCAGCATATTTTCAACACATATTTCTAGCACACTCCCTCACGTAACTAATTTGATCACTTAATTGCTTCGGTAATTTTTGACCAAAATAGTTCCCATGGCTTTTTGGAAACTTGACCAAAAATGAGAGGTAAAACGGCTATCTCTATCAGAAACAATTGATAAAGGAATCCCATGTAATGAAACAATTTCATTTACATATAATTTGGCTAGCTGTTCCATACTGAAAGTTTCCTTCATTGGTAGGAAATGAGCTGACTTGGTTAGCCTATCTACAATCACCCAGATTGTATCATTTCCTTTCTTTGTTTTGGGTAATTTAATAACAAAATCCATTGTTATCAATTCCCATTTCTATACTGGCATTTCTAATTGTTGTAGAAATCCTGAGGGTTTCTGGTGTTCAGCTTTAACTTGTGAATAGGTTAAACATTTAGAAACATAGGTTGCTATGTCCTTTTTCATCCCTATCCACCAGAAATCTTTTCTTAAATCTTGATACATCTTATCATTTCGTGGATGCATCGTATATTTGGACTTTTGGGCTTCTTCTAACATACGATGACGTAGGTTTCCTAATTTAGGTATCCACATTATCTTTTTATGGAATCTCCAAATTCCATCTGTTCCTTGTTCTAATTCTTTTAGCATACCTTTTAAATTTTCAGTATCATCCTTGATTACTGATTCTTGGGCTTCTCTAATTTGATCATTTAAATCTACTTGCAGATTTAATTTAAGAGAACGTACCCTTTTTGGCTTTTCATGATACTTTCGGCTTAAAGCATCTGCTACTACATTTGCTTTTCCCTCATGATACTGGATATCACAATCATAATCACTAAGCATCTCCATCCAGCGTCTTTGTCTCATATTCAACTCCTTTTGCTTGAAAACATACCTTAAACTCTTATGATCGGTTAATACAGTAAACTTACTACCGTAAAGGTAATGTCTCTAAATTTTAAGAGCAAAAATTATAGCTCCTAACTCTAAATCATGGGTTGAATAATTCTCTTCATGATTCTTAAGTTGTCTAGATGCATAGGCTGTAACCTTTTGGCGTTGCATTAATACACATCCATAACCTAATTTGGAAGCGTCACAATATACTACAAAATCTTCAGTTCCTTCTGGTAAAGCTAGTATGGGTGTATGGGTTAATTTTTGGTTAAGGATTCTAAAGGCTTCTTCTTGTTTTAATCCCCATTCAAACTTAATAGATTTACAGGTTAGCTTAGTTAAGGGAATGGCTATTCTAGAAAAATCTTGAATAAATCTTCTATAATAACCGGCCAATCCTAAGAAACTTCTAACCTCGGTTGGTGATTCAGGGGTTTTCCATTTAGTAATCGCCTCGATTTTTGTTGGATCCACATGAATTCCTTCATGGTTGACTAAATGTCCAAGAAATTGTACCTGTTCTAACCAAAACTCGCACTTTGAAAATTTAGCATAAAGCTTTTCCTTTCTTAATAGACTTAAAGGTGCGTGCAAATGTTTTGCATGATCCTCTTTATTCTTAGAGTAAATGAGAATATCATCTATGAAGACAATTATGAATTTATCCAAATATGTCTTACATATTCGGTTCATCATGTCCATAAATGCGGCTGGGGCATTGGTTAAACCAAATGGCATGATTGTAAATTCATAATGGCCATACCTTGTTCTGAATGCGGTTTTAGGAATATCCTCTTCCTGTACCTTTAATTGATGATATCCTGATCTTAAATCGATTTTAGAGAAAAATCGAGCTCCTTGCAGTTGATCAAACAGATCATCGATTCTCAGTAATGGGTACCGATTCTTAATCGTAACCTTGTTTAATTCACGGTAGTCAATGTACATACGCATTGATCCATCCTTCTTTTTAACGAATAAGATTGGTGCTCCCCACGGCGATGAACTTGGTTGTATAAATCCTTTCTCCAACAATTCGTCTAATTGTTTCTTTAATTCTTGCATTTCTGCGGGTGCCAAACGGTAAGGTGCTTTGGCAATCGGTGTTGTTCCTGGTATTAAATGGATTCTGAATTCAACTTCTCTATCTGGAGGTTGCCCTGGCAATTCTTCTGGAAATACATCTGAAAACTGAGATACTACTGGAATATACTTTAAATCCTTTCCTTTAGTGTTCGTGATTATGGAAATCAAATACACTATAGAACCTTTTCTTATGTAACTTGCAGTTTTCATCACAGAGATGAATTTTGTGGATCTAGATGGTTTATCTCCTTTAATTGTGATCGTTTTACCTTTTGGTGAATTTACTTGAATTGACTTTTGATCACATAAAATACTGGCTTTATTGGTTATTAACCAATCCATTCCTAACACGACATCAAATCCTGCCAGATTCATGGGATAAAGGTTTGCAATAAATTTCTGATTTAAAATTTCTATGCTTGCTCCCTACAAGAATTCAGAAATCCTAATGGTTTCTGCATTAGTTGTCTCTACTAAGCATTCTTGTGGTAGTTTAGTTAATGACTGATTTAGAAATTTGCAAAATGATGTATTAATAAAACTTTGGTTTGCACCAGAGTCAAATAATACTTTAGCAAAGACATTATTAACTAAAAACGTACCAGCTATGACATCTGGAATCATTTTGGCTTCATCTGCAGTCAGAACAAATGCTATAGCATTTTTAGTATCCTTGTTGTCTGTAGCTGGAGCTAATTTCGGGCAATTAGACTTGATATGACCTTGTTCTACGCAGTTGTAACATATCCTATTATTATCTTTCTTCCTGCAATCTTCTTCCTTGTGTCCCGATATTTTGCAAAAGTTACAGTATATGGAACATCTTCCTGAATGCTTTCTTTTGCAATTCTTACAGTAAGGTGTAGAGGTAGAACCTATATTTTTCCCACGATTAAAATTTCTAGAACGAAATTCTTCCGTGGGCTTCTGGGTTAGGTTCCTCCTTTGATCCTCTTCTCGGGTACGGACTAATTCATCTGTCAAGGTATTTGCTAGTTCTACAGCTTCTTCTATAGTTTGAGGTCTAGCTGCCTTGACTAAGTGTCTAATCTCTCCAATTAATCCCCAGATGTAACGGGAGATTAACACTGGTTCAGGTGAAGCAAGAGTTGGCACTATTCTAGCATATTCAAAGAATAACTTAGTGTATCCCTTACTATCCACACCAGTCATCCTAAGGTTCAGGAATTTGTTTGCTATCTGTTCCTTTTCATTGGGTGGGCAGAATTTCCTTTCTACCTTGTCCTTAAATTCTTCCTATTCCATATTTTAGGTTCTATCACTTCCTCTTGATTGGAGGATAGTGTTCCACCATTCTAGTGCTGAATTTTTAAACAGATTAGAAGCAAACATTATCTTATCTAATTGGCTGTCACATTGTGTTACCTTAAACATGTTTTAAAAACATTTGTCAGTGGAAAATACTGGTGAGTGAATCCCAGTTTAATCAAGAAACATTTTATCAATTAAAACAGTATTGAGAGCGATCACATTGTTTATTTCTACACAATTACTCATTCAGTACTGTCAATCCTGACTGGTGGGTCATATTACACATTGGCTAACTCGTTGTCCAATGGTAACGTATTGTCGTCCCGACTTACTACTCACAGTGTAGTAAATTTTGTATACAAAACCCTAACATACCGGCAGTAATTGAAGAACTACAAAGACTCAGTCACCGCTTAATCACATTGTAAAACATTTAAGGTTTTGTAAAATATTACAAAAAGTTTAACAAAAACTCACATTGCTATCTTAGACTTCGCGTAAGGGTTTCCTGGGATTAAGCTATAATTTACACAAATGTACATAGATTAGTATAATAACCCTTTGAAAATATTAATGATACCCTCCCCGAGATGGTATTCCAACAACTACGTCGGGCAGAACCACGACAGTTGTTACGGAACCCTAAATCAATCGGGCAGCGTATCTAATACGAAACTGGGGTTATAATACTTACAACGGAGCAGAACCTCTCTAATTAGGGGGTATAATACTTGAAAATTATGCCTAATATCAGAGATTTAGAGATTGAGAAAAGAAAATGAACGATTTCTGGTTGAACCCGATGGCCTGCTTATATAGTTGCTGAAACTGGTTCTCACGCGGCCCGCGTAAGAGTAGACGAAGGTCTACGCGGCCCGCGTCAAAGCTAGTCAACGGACTAGCTTGTCCGGCTCATCAGGTAGGTCCGCCACGATGTCGACACGTGTCGGCCTAGGGAGTCTCTGCGTTCTTGATCTCACGCGGCCCGCGTAAACTAATCAGGGGTCTTACGCGGCCCGCCTGAACTTAACAATCAACGAAATCAGGTTCCAACCTTTATACCGCCCGCGTAAGAGTTGAGGTGGGTCCTACGCGGCACGCCTCAACTTAGATTTTCTTGTTTTTAATTATTTATAATAATATACTGTATTTCGGGCTCGGTTTTCACATATGGGGTGTATTTAAAAACATATTGGGACATTTTGAAAAATATTCTAGAGTGTCAGAAATTATTATGAGGATGTCGGTTTATTGAGGGTTGTTACAATTAGTGTGTCCGATTATATTGTGATGTCCGAATTTAAGTGAAAGTAATGATAAGTGCTGAATGATTATTGATGATATTTGGGTGAAAGAAAACAATATATTCTGAATGATGTGGATAACGTGTCCCGAACTATGTATTGTCTGAACTATATATGCAATACACATACAATATAATGCATGTGTTTACTGTATGAAAATTGTGAATTTGACCACATTAAATACCGGGTTGTTTGGATTCATAGGGTATTGCAAAACTCTACTTGTATACATACTTACATTTAACGTACATTAGGTCGTATGTAACGGACCTAACACTTACTTAACGCGTAAAGACACATTAACGTTACCGACCAAACTAAGGTGAGTTCACTACTTTTCTCACAAGCATGCGTCCCGGGGGAGGGGGGACAAACAAACTAATATTCTTGGAGGAATACTTTTAAATGTCTTGGTTTAATTTCGATGTTAGTTATAAACTCAACTCTATCACGAAAGTCCCTATTTACATACCGAGCTAGTTGCATGGGAGGCAGTGGGGTATTAGTTGATAGCGCTATTAGGCCTAACAAACCTCACACCGTGCTGGGAGCCGGGCGTGAACTAATGACCTTAAACACTTTAATCAATGATGATAGACATTGATGAGGGCACCAAAAACAGAACAGTCAATCGGTATCGAGTTTATTATTCGTAACATGTCTTTAAACTAAACACTAACTGGATTTACGTAAAACAAAACTGTGAACTTGCCAACTTTATGTTGACACATTTTTCTGCATGCTTGCAGGTCGTTAGGTACACCTATGGATTGGAGCTTGCAATCTGAGGAGCTAGAGGTGTCATGGGTCGTGGTGCTTATTGAAACGTTTAATGTTATGCTATGTTTTATAAACAGTTTGGTTTCAAATGCTTAGAACAATTTCAATTGTTTCCGCTGAACGTATACTTGTTTAAATCAGACGTTTTGAAATGCACTTTTCATATTGAATAAGATTATGCGTTTATTATTTAACTCTTAGTTCAATGTGATTAGTGGCTAGATACGTCACACGCCTCGCGATGAAATCCGCGTGTGATATTTTGGGGGTGTGATATTTTATATACTTATTATCATACTATAAATTACTAACATTGTAATGCTTTATAGTGTTGTAACACATGCATATGGAGTTTTTAAAAAAATGATTCATCACTTCAAACCCAATGGTTTTCAACTTTTTGTATTTTATCCCCATTGATTTTTTTTTTACTTTTCACCCAAAGTTTTTTATTTTTGCAATTTAATCATAACACTTTTTTTTATTTTCAACTTTATTCACCATGTTTTTCATCTTTCGCAAGTTTTTCGTTTTACATTTCCTTTTAAATTTGCGAGTTAACACGCCACAACGTACGTGTGGGGTTCAACGTTTTTTCGTCTATTTTTTCCGTTTGACAGGTCCGTCGCAACTCATCTATTTTTCCCCGTTTGATAGATTTGTAGCAACGTGTGGGTCGTAGATCGAATTAGTTATTTTTTTCTACATTTATACATTTCGGTCAAATTTCTTCGCACTAATACGTCGCAACGAGCGTACACATTTTTACGTCTGCTTTTTCATTTGGTGTTATTTTTATTTTTTATTTATTTTATTGTTACGAGTTTTTCTGATGTTGGTGGTTGTTGGCTGTGATGTGGCATTGGTGCTGCTTGGCACTGTTTTACGAACGTTTTTAACATATTAAGTTTTTTTACTAATAATTTGTTCCGAGTTTAGCCGATACTTCCTTTTCTTAAAAAACAAATTATTTATGTGCGTATTTTTGTGTACGTGTCGATATAAATTTGATTTGCTCTACGTTTTAACGTAAACTTTTTTCAGAAACGAGTCAGCTCAGATATAATACGTTTTCTTTAAAAAACATTTTTACGTGCCTATTTTTATGTACGTTTTGGTATAAATTAGACTTAGTCTACAATTCGATGTAAACGTTTTTGGGAAACGAGTCAGGTCAAATATAATATGCTTTCGTACTTATTTTATGGATGTTTCGAAATTTTGTTTCGAACCAAGTGGAGTCAAACTGTGGTTTCCTCTTTTTCTTTTTCAAAAGCACTAATTAATCTCTTTTGATTACACGTGTCAGTTTTTTCTTTTATTTTCGCAGCCCCCGACCCCACCCCGAGAGCGGGAGCCGCGAGCATAGCTGGTGGTATCGGTGTTATTAATTTGGCATCGGAAATGAGACATTAGGATCGTAGTTAGGAAATAAATTTCACAGTTTCAAAACATCAAACTTTTATAATAAATAAATGGGATAACACTCATGTTTCATTCATAACATCTTTATAGGGATAAACCCTAATTATTGAAAACATAAACTTCTTTTATTTAGGTAACTTTTATAGCCACTTTCTTTAAGCCTTCAGTCCTCCATAGCTGGCTTCTTATAGCTTCACATTAAGTTACCGGAAACGCGTTTTAAAAATAATATATTTATCAGCATGAAATACTGGCGAGTGCATCCCAGTTTAATGAAATTAGCTTTTATACCTTTACAGTATTAAGAGCTATTACAATGTTTATATCTACCCAATTACCCGTTCAGTACTTGTCACTCGACGGATCTGTGACTATGGTCATATCACACTTTGGATACCCGTGCCCAATTGTGAAGGTTATCAAGTACTGTTACAAACCCCATAATACCGACAACAATTGTAGAATACAAAAACTTAATCACTGTAATTAAAACTGATAAACAATTTAGGATTTTGTAAAACATTTGAAATAATGGCTCACAAACGGTGAGAAAAAGAGAATGAGCTCACATTGTAAACTTAGGTATTTCTACGGGCTTCCTGGTAATGTTTCTTGATTATTTTATTGAGTTTCTATCAAAACATACAATGCACGCGTGTTAGTTAGATAACCCAAATCACATTAGCCATACAACACGAGACAGAACCCCAACGAACTTAGTCAGGCAGAGCTTCGACATGCGTTGGTGGGTCCTAAATCAATTGGGTAGGGTAACGAATTAGTGATCGAGGGTTAAAATACTTACAACGGGGCTGAGCTTCGTGTTTTAGGGGGTATTATATCTGGTATTTTCGCACTATATATATAAAGAGAGAAAGAGAATTGAGCGAGATTGAAAGTGCAGAAGTCTGCTCAATTTATAGGTGAATTCGGGGTCTGTCGCGCCGCGCGACCTCCTCCCCTTGTTCTGGTCGCGCCCCGCAAGAGGCACCCTAGCTACGGCTAGGGTTGCCGAGTTGCAACATAGACTCGCCACACGTTGGGACACGTGGCACCAGGGGTGTTCGCCAAACTTGAGGACGTCGGGCTCAGCGAGACACATGGGTGTGTCCGTCACCGCCCACGAGAACCACAAAATCATTATTTTATTTGATTTTTAAGAAAAATAATGTTATACGGGTTCCGTTATGTATACGGGGTATATTAGGGTGTTTTCGAGGGTTGTTATATTTATACTCGTTACGTTTTCTATGTACGAACCGGGTCACATACACATGTCTGTTTTTTTTATTTTATACCCGTTACGTTTTCTATGTACGAATCGGGCTACATATAATACGTCATGATTGTACGTTATAAACCCGATTTACTTTAAGTTTTGATTCAATCGCAATGCTTATATAGGTTACATTGAGCTCAATTGGATGAGTCAAAACGCGTATTTTCATATGGTTAATGCATAACGTTTGGGCTAATCGATTCGATGTTTATGATGTACCCGCGCCGCAACACGCGTGTGTGTTACTGCTAGTTTAAAACTTACTTATGAACATCCTTTCTCAGTATTTCTAACCCTTGTGGACGTTGTCCGTTGACACGGCCCCCGAAGGATGACCAACTCACAAACATCGTATTGTTTGGGTTTGTCTTATAGTGTTATTGGCAAACATATTTGTCCTCACGGATGAAGAACCTTGGGGACGGGCCGGTAGGTTGGGCTATATTCGTTTTTCCGCTTATTTATTATTTCTAAATTTTTTACAATTATTATTTTTAATTTTAATAGATATTATCATGCGCTTATTTAAAAAGTATTGGGGACGGGCCGGTAGGTTGGGCTATATTCGTTTTTCCGCTTATTTATTATTTCTAAATTTTTTACAATTTTTTTGAAAAGTAACATACTTTTATATATAAGGTCAAACAAATTACACCAAGATAGCCGGTAAGCGGGCAACCAGCTGCGCCGCTACCCCCTTTTGAATAGCGAAACCTAACCTAGTAAAAACGAAACCCCGATCTCTAGGAGACGAAATGTTGCTGTGAACAACCCGTTGGACCCGTTCAAGAAATCGGATGGCTTCTGGGGCCAGCGAGCCAAAGGTATCAAAGGCAAAAGGGATAAAGGAATGTTGATTATCCTCGCAGGCTTTTGCGTGTTTTTCCATTTTCTTTGCTGCCGCCCTTGCAATCGCCTGACCAGGGACAAAACCTGTATCCCGAAAGCCTACAAGGGGGGAAACCCCGGTAAGATCAACACAAGCGTGTTTACCTGCATCCCACCCGAAAACTAAAACGTCCGCGGGGCGCAATTTTTATTTTTAATTTTAATAGATATTATCATGCGCTTATTTAAAAAGTATTTTAAGGAATAGTATACTTTTGTTTATTTTCATTTTGGCACTGAACTTTTAATTTTTGGTTTGTAAAGTTTCATTCTTATAATTTTGTAGCTAAACTTTTTTTTTTGTAAGGTTTCATTTTCTTTTTTCTTTTTTTTTTTAATTTTTAACATAAACCATCTAAATTATATCTATGACAGAATTAATCCCTCATGCTACTTAAACACCCTAAATCCTTCGGATTTAGAATTTATATGTTTATTCTAGGATAATAATTAAGAAATATGGTTAATAGTTGTTTCTTTAGAAATGCTTTCACAAAAACTTGGTTATTTTAATATGCTTTTACTGTTACTGTGATCTTTTTATTAACGTATTGATACTTGGTATCTTCTTGTTGTTGGCGTCACTTGTTTTGATACTAGATCCTCGCCGCAGCGCGCGAACTTACTTATTCCTTTTCTACGATAATATTTTACATTTCATTCTAAATTTTGGGAGTTAACACCCCGCAACGCACATGCTTGGTTCAACGCTTTTACGCCTATTTTTTGTTTGGTTTGACTGCCCGCCGCAACGAACGATTGCTGAAAACTCGTTCATATATGTTTATTAAATTTATTAAAGTTTTAATATACATGAATATTTATGTTTTTATAAACTTTAACGAAATAACATTTTTTTTAACTTTAATGGTTTGATTTTTATATATTAAAATGTACAAATATACATAATGATATGTGGAAACTTACACCTTTATTATTAATTCATTATATACATATATTTTTAAGATTTAAATTAATAATGTATATGCCTTAAACACGTTATTTGATTCAAATTAATAATGTATATGCTTAAGAGGTAAAGAATTTACCCACTACATCCTCATGCATGTGCCCTAAGCCCAAAAGTTTATGGCTAAAAGAACTTAGAAGTCTGAAGTTGGTGGCAGTTACCCACTACATTTTAACATCTAAAATTGGCTAAGATTCTTGATACTACTTAGTGATGGAGCTTAACCTATTAAATAGGGAGAGACATACTTTATACATAGAAATTTTCCGACTTTTCAGTAAAATTTACATTGCAAAGCGAAAAAATAGGGGGGGGGGGGGGGGCACTTTGGCCCACACTAAGCTCCGCCCATGATAGCATCTATTGATGAACAAACATTAACCGTTTACCAAAATTAACTAATAGAGAACCACAACTGATCTGAATTAATTGATACCGACGGTTATGGTTAAGATTATTTGATTAACTGATTAATTGGTTAGAGTTATGGTTAAGATGTCCGATAACCGAACATTAACTGAACCGGACCGAACTAAAAAGAATAATAACACGCTTACGTTGAGATGAATATATGTATATGACTGACTATATGCGGATTGAGAGTACGCGTCAAGGTTGTAACTATAAACACTAAGAATTTAGAATACGTTTGGTTATGATATATGTGTCAATGTTGTAACCGAACTTTCGTCTTCATTTATTTCAAATTTTAGTTTAAACTTGGCTTGATTAGTTATTCGAAATTTAACCATAACCAAAGTTCGTTTATGGTTATGGTTAAGGGTAAAATTTAACTGAACCACGCACGTACCCCTAATAGGTTGTATATTCGTAAAAAGCCAAGTGGACAGGAAAACTAATTTATAATATATAAATTTGCAACATGTTAGTGCAATGTGGTGTTGTAAGTGTGGCTTTAGTTGTGGTTTGTGATATTTTTAGCTGTACCATTTCTTTGGTTGTTTGTACATGTTTGTAGTGTTAGACATTATGGGAGTTTTATAAATTAATATATGACTGTTATTTTAAATTAAAAATGGTAATTATGTGAGATGCTAGAAAATTTGTACAGCAAAACATGAACTTTTTATAAAGAAAGTTAATAATTTTCGTGTTATTATACAATAACTTAAAAGACAAAGTCAGTGGAGGTCACATCAATCCACCGACTTTGTTCTTTAATATATATGCGTGATCACAAAATTGCAACTAAATGGAATGCAGTGCAGTTGGCAAAGACGGTGTTATTTATACACAAGATCACATATTCGAATCCAGTGTTAGCCTGTTTTCCTTTTCTGTTTTTTTTTTTTTCATTTTCGGTGTTTTTTCATTTTTTCCTTGGTTACTTTTATTCAATTTTTATATTAGGAGAGATCACTTACTTATGGAACCTCTTCATTATCTATACACATTTTTTCATTTGAATCAACTGAACGTTTTGTTTTTTTAAGTTAAGATTTAATGCTTTAGTTATATACCTTTTGAGAAATTCAATAGAAAAAAACTAACGCTGTTTTTTTTTTCTTTGTTTGCTATGCATAGAAATAGACTGGGTTCACATCCACCGCAAAGCATGGATGTTATCCCAATAAAAAAATCCGAGTTTCTCTACCTTTCGATGTAAATTTGGTGCATGCTTTCGTGTTTTTTTTTTGTACGTTTCCTACGTATGAATCGGGTCGCGTATAAATCGCTTTGACTTGACGGTATAAATTCGAGTTAGTCGGGTCATATATAATACGTTATGATTGTATGGTATAAATTCGATTTACTTTATGTTTTGATCCAATCGCAATGTTTATATAGGTCACATTGAGTTAAATCGGATACGTCGAAACATGCGTGTTTATATGGTTAACACATCACATACCGCTTGGACTAATCCGTTCGACGTTTGGGATATACTCGCGCCGCAACGCGCAAGTGTCTTTGATGCAACGGGACCCAAACCCGACCCAAAACTTGACCCAGTTCCAGGATTTAAAACTGTTGGAGATAAAGCAGCAGCTAATTAAATAATAATGATGGTTTACCTTTATCTTTTAATTTCGTATTTATCTTTATTTTAAATTTGGGATTTATCTTTTAAGGTTGTTAGCTAAAAGTTAGGAGTTGAAAGACTTTAAGTACGTTTGTTTCTGAATGAAGATGGTGATTGATTTTTTTAAGAATTCTATTGTAATTGTTTCTCTGATAATCCATTGCCACTGATTTGCGTGAGTAATATCGCATCAGTTGGTATCAGAGCGCAGCCAAGCTCAATGGCAGGACGTGATGGTTATCGCCGACAAAGCCCTCGTAGAGACGCCGACCGAGGCAACGAGGATGACGGACGAGACCCACGGGATATCGCAGAGATCGAAAGGCTGCAACAAAGAGTCCGGGACTTGGAGTTGCAGCGGGACGATCGTTATCAAGACACCGATGACGGATCCGTATTCCGGGAGTATGGCGATGTCGACGGTAATGTCTTCGGTCGACCGAGTCGGCACCAGGATACTCGTGACTCTGATCCACTCCGGAGCATGGGTATTAAACTTGAAATTCCTGAGTTCGATGGTCGTTTACAACCAGACGATTTTATCGACTGGATCAGCACTGTGGAGCGCATATTCGACCTTAAAAGCATCCCCGACTCTTACAAGGTAAAGATTGTTGCTATTAAATTACGTAAATCGGCTTCTTTATGGTGGGATCATACAAAAAAAAGAAGGGCACAAGAGGGGCGATCAAAAGTTCAAACTTGGGATAAGATGAAGAAGCTTTTACATGAAATTTTTTTACCAATTAATTACCGACAGGAAGCATTCCTGGAATACCATAATCTGTCCCAACGGTCCTCTACCGTTGAGGAATTTATTGCTGATTTTGATAGGTTGAGAATGAGGTGTGGTGCCGAGGAGGAAGAAGAGCAGATCATTGCACGTTTTCTAGGCGCCTTACGGTCTGATATTGCTGAAGTTGTCTAGCTTCAACAGTATTGGAGTTTTAATGACGTATGTCGCCTCGCTTTGAAAGTGGAGAAACAGATGCGCATGCGGAACAAGAATACAACTCAGCGGGCTGGCCCAATCAAAGCCGACCCCTCCCCGAGTCAGTGTTCCTTCTTCACCTGGACCGCCAATCAGCCCAATCAAATCTGATCGTCCAGGAGGAACAGTCGCTCCACCCGCCAGATCCTCTCGGGTCACGCGGTGTTTCAAGTGTTACGGGTTAGGGCATTTTGCTCGCGAATGTCCTAACAAACAACTCGTCACATTGACAGAAGAACCATTACCCAAGTACGACACAGAGCCAGAAGATGACTTCGAGGAGGGGGCTGAAATCATTCATCCCGACAAGGGAGAGGCTCTAGTCATTCAACGGGCTCTCAACATTTCAGCAGCCCCACCCGTCGACGACACATTGTGGCTGCGTGTAACACCCCAAAAATGAAAACACAATAAAGATCAGTGTGGATAAATAATAAACTTAATATGATTAAGTTTATGGCAAAATGATAGTTAAATGTGGGTTAAAGATTAGAGTTGTAAATAACAACTATGTGTAGGGGGTAAAGTGCAAAAGTGACTAAACTTAAAATTATTAAAAACAAATTAAAATCCCAAACACAGTGGGTGTGTCTGGGATCAATCGAACAGGAAGGAGAAGGGTGAAAACCCTTGCTTTTGCTAATTCCCTCAATTGATCAAGAGATTCAAGCCAAATCTGTTGCATGTCTCAAGATTTTCGAAAATCTAAACCTAGTTAGTGAAGTGGTAAGTTCAATTTTCTGAAATTATGCTTTGTAACAAGAAGGGTTTAACCCAACTCGATTTCTTTTAACCAAAGTGGGAAATCCTAGTTAGAATTGCTTCCTAGAACAGGAATTGTGTTGATTTTAGGTTGCATGAAAGGATTATAGCAAAAACCCACTTGTTAAGAAGTTAGTAAGGGTTTGATGATTATGAGAAATCATAAAACTAGGAAGTTAGTGTATAAGCTTGTTGTGATACTTGAATAATGAATGAAATTGATGTAGAATGAAATAGCTAGGTGAATTTGAATGAATGAAATTGTTGTGTGATAAATAACTAGTAAGAATATGCTTTATAGACTTGTACCATGTACCTTAACTACAATGCCTACCAAGTGTTCGATAAAATGCCTGAAAGATGAATGTATATGTATTTACGGAAAAATGGTAGAATGAATTGATAGACTAAATGAAAGAATGAATGTTGTAATGTAGGCGTAAAGGAAGAAGGTACAAGCACCAAGAAGACGGAAGGTGCGCAAGATCGAGGTATGTTCCTTGCGTACAAAACCTTACTTAAATTTTGTTTATAATTTTGATGAACAATCCGGGTTATAATGAATATGGTTATTAGTAAACGAATAAAAAGCTCCTTGTGGGTTTGATTATGCTAACGAAGGTTACGGTAAGCTATGTGTAACACCCTAGTTACTAATTAACGATTTTGTATGTAATTACCAACAATTAGATGTGTAGTTAAGACTACACATGCTATAAAAATACGGGTTTATTAAAACTTTTACAAATCATAAGTTATTCTACATAACGTGATCGAATTCGTTGTTTAAAATTTACAACGTGGCAAAGTGCGGAAGCGTGTATCTTTATCGTGTTCGGTCCTTCGCTGAGCTTGATCGTCTTCCGGCATCCAAAAGTACCTACATTTCATAAACATGAAATGCTTTAGTCATACGGGGTTTAAAACGTGTCTAAACGAATCCGGGAATTTAAACTAAATAAAATATATTTTGTTACTGGGTCCACCGTAACTTACGGTGGCACCGTAAGTTACGGTAGCCCCTGAAAGTCTATCCTTCCACCGTAACTCAGTATGTAACCATCGTAATCATATCAGCTCCACCGTAACTTACGGTGGCACCGTAAGTTACGGTGGTCCCTGCATTCCATCTTTCTGTTTTGCCGTTTAACGACACGAAAACTTTCGTATCTTTCAAACCGCTTGTCCGTTTGACCTACCGTTTCTTCCTACGTGATTGTAATTTGATTCTCCACCTTATGGAGTTAAAATCCAACCTCCGGTTTTACAAAATTTTAGACTTTTAAGTCTTCGGGTATTTCCCTTTTTACCAACTTTTGACCCGTTCTATTTTTATCAAACAAACGAGTTTGTTTGACCTTTATTTCCCATAAACCTATCAAGTTCAAAAATGTGTAACATAATAGGTTTCAAATTACAGGTTTATATACCTTCTTAACCCATTTTCACCCATATGCTCATTTTGACCCGTTAAGGGTATTTATGCATATTTTAATCACTAATCTCTTTCATTCGTTTCTAAATACATATGCCCACATTTCTTATCAAATAACCTCCCACCACAACTATATTTGTGGTGGATTCAATGTGGTGATTTATATATTCCAAATCACACACTTCAAATCATTATTTTACGGCAAAGACTCTTTGTAGAGACTTTTGACCAATATTTTACGTCTTTTGCTTTTCATACTTATTCAAAGTATTTATTTCATCCTATCGCTTATTTCCAAACTACCTTTATGGTTCGTTTGCTTAATTTCACTTACAAGGGCGTTTTAGTCGATTTTAGTCCTTCATTTACGACGAAGGACTATTAGTACATATTTGATCCCAATTTAC
The DNA here is from genome assembly GCA_030545235.1 of Helianthus tuberosus. Classification (NCBI taxonomy): domain Eukaryota; kingdom Viridiplantae; phylum Streptophyta; class Magnoliopsida; order Asterales; family Asteraceae; genus Helianthus; species Helianthus tuberosus. Next base: position 31,105,173 of record CM060425.1, read on the forward strand.
GACCTTTTAACTATATTCTTGTTTAGAAATCAATATGTTTCTAAAACACCTTAATCATAACTAAATTTATTCGGTTTACCTAAAAGATAACCGAATATCTTATTTTAACCTTGTCTAACTGTTATAAAACTCCAAACTCTACACGATGAGTTGTATTATTATACATACCTGGCTCGGATCAATATATTGACCCGTTTCAATACCTTTCCTTAGTGGCTGCTAAGTGATAGCGATGTAAGCGTCCATATGCTATTTATTTCCTAAAATCATGCATCTTGACAACCCATTAGTCGATATTGTCAAAGGGTGATAATTTCACCTTTTGACCCGTTTGGCCGAATTGACCGATTATATTAGCGAGATGATATTTATTACCACCTCGTATATATATGACTCGCTCCGATTTACACCGTGCGGTCACTTACTTATAATTCCATTTCTTAACACTTTTTGGCCTACTATGGCTTACGTCATAAATTATCTTTTTCGTAATACGACAAAAAGGATATTCTGAATTATTTGACTAGTGTAAGATATACTTACCTTGCATCCGAATTACGTTTTTCCTTCATTCTTGATTTGTTTGACCCGCTTCCTTTCCAAGCCTCCACCTAGCTTGTCAAGCGTCAAACTATCATCATAATTCGTAAGACGGTTAGATTTGCCATCATTAATTATGACTATTCCATCTTACGGGTTTACACACATACTTATATTTATGCATACATACACCACATAGCATAACAAGATAATCGCAACTTTCATTAAATACATATATACACACAATGTAATTACAGGATATTTGCTCGGGAAAACCTAGAGTGTCACAGTTAGATTTGCCATCATTAATTATGACTATTCCATCTTACGGGTTTTAGATCAAAATTCACCATTTGATTTCATTTTGGTCAGTTTGACTTTTAAAGGTCAAACTGCCTATTAACATAAGTGATTATATCATAAGCCCCGACAATTCATTTAAGCACTTTGTCAAGTATCCGATTGGCATTATTCTTACGCCACCGTTTTAACTACTTTTCAAATCTAAGTTCATGCTATTATTAATACCAATTTAACTTAGCTCTTGATTATCAAAGTTAATTATTCATTTGTTAAGCAAGAACTAAAGGTTTCCATCTCCATGTAAAAACCCGTTTCATCATAGCATTAGACATTCATCCGAACATCAATATAATCAAGTTCTACATATTAATTAGTAGACATCATGATTCCAAATCCTATTTATATGAACCCAAATCACTAATTTCATCATAATATACTAAACCCCTTTCATGAAAGTATGATCATGTACCCAAATTTCATGGTTTAATCAAACACCTTCCATTCATTCTCATGCATGATGATTCTAAACATAGTCTTATCATCAATTTCATCATAACAATAAAACCAACTTAGCTAGGTGTGGTGATTCAACCAAACACCTAAATCATAGCAATTTATTCTAAATCTTCACTTAGGGTTTGTTCCTAAGCAATCCTATATCTCAAATTCAGCCATAACTTCTATGATTCATGCATAGATCGTATCATGCAAGATTAACTAATTTTCACAACGTCATGAATGTTAGAAATTCGACATACCTTACGATCCCCTTGACTTGGTAATCGTTTATTCATGTTTGGTTGTGAATTTGAGCTTCATTTTGACCTTCAATTTGCTGGATTTGTTGAAGGTTAGGGTTTGGCTCCATGGGGAGCTCCCTGATGTCGATACAGAACACACACTTGAAGTGTGTGTTTTATTTTGATTTTCTTTTATTAAATAACTTTGTTAAGTTATCCCATTTTAACCCCTCGTGTTTGGTTCGTTATTAAGTAGGCCACAACCTACTTATTCCTAACAATATTCCCATCTATTAACTAGGTTAAACATTCCTAGTTAAATTAGTGGGTTTGGGGGAATTTATAACTAAGTTTATTTTAAGTCCCTTTAGACCGGGCCTTCTATAAACTTTATTTCCTCAAAGCCTTTATACTAATTTTATTTAATATTAGGTTTATTTATTTAAAATCCTAATACTCACCGGCTTGCTTTTACCTCTAACGGTACTTTACCCATCATCTAGTATTAACGGAGTTTGATTACCAAACCCGTTTTCGGGGTGTTACAAGTCTACCCCCCTTAAAGAGGTTTCGTCCTCGAAACCTTGCTTACATAGTTCATTGAGTTTCTAAACTCAATGCGTTTGACTTGAATAATCTCTTAAGCATTACTCATACTTTAACCAATTGTTAGCATTACCAGAAAAATTATGGTAATGTCTTTTTGGTTACAGAACCTCTACGTACTTCATATGACATAATGTAACTTGAAATAACGTAATTCCGTTATTTTTACTAGTTTAGTTAACTTAGCGATTTCCATCGCTTTTATATATTATCAAACTCTTGGTGAATCCGTTACCTTGACCCGTTTAAAGGTCCTTAGTGAAATATTTCACTTTTAGCAGTACTTTCTTTTGTTTTCAGATTTATTTATTCGGTTCAGTTATACCGAATCCACCGCTTACAAGCAAACCAATTTTTTTATTGATTTGAATTACTGGCCTTAACCGGTCTTACTAACTAGACTTATTAGTCCTGTTACTTTTCACCGCGCGCTTGGTTATAATGTGATTTTACTTTACATTATATTTACTAACCGTGATCGTGTCACATCGTGTTTAGTTTGTATCAACCTTTCATTTTCGAAAATATCACTTTTCGAATATATCGTCTTGCGCCTACCAGTGTCAAGACTTGAACCTTTCATGCTTACTATTCAAATTTCTATCAGAATTTATATTGGTAACAACGTTATTTCTTACTAAAATCGAAGTTTTAGTTTTAGGATCCTTTCTTTAACTTTTGTCAATTACCCATACCATGATATTGACAGTCCATAATTTATTCTTTTAAAATCTTAGTTTTATACGAGGGATCGTAACAAGTTCCCTTACCTCACACTATTGACCCGTAGGTCCCTTCACTTAACCTCGTAGGCTATTTCCTTAGGCTTTCACCTCTTTGAGGCGAGGCCCTTATGATCCTTTTGCTTCAATTCATGACCCGTGGGTCATTTTGGCCCCGTAGACCTTTTGCTCTAATTAATATCCCGTAGGTTATGATGATCCTGTAGATCATCTTTTATTCGAGTTTTCATTCAAATGTGTATACATTTATACACGCATATGGCGTTAAGGCACCCCTTCTTATGTTTTAGAATTATTCACCTTTATTTTTTTTTTGGATTTCATTTGACCTTGACCGTAGTCTAAGGCTACATTGTTTTCTCTTGAATTATCTTTCCGACTTTGTCTTTAAGCTTGAGGTTTTACAAAAACGACTCGTTAAGGGACATATTTGCATTTTCCGGGTTCGAGTGTAAGTACACTCCCTCCCAATACTTGTCTAAATCATTTTACATGTTTGCGTTTTCTGGGTTCGAGTGTAAGTACACTCCCTCCCAATACTTGTCTAAATCATTTTACATGTTTGCGTTTTCTGGGTTCGAGTGTAAGTACACTCCCTCCCAATACTTGTCTAAATCATTTTACATGCTTGCGTTTTCTGGGTTCGAGTGTAAGTACACTCCCTCCCAATACTTGTCTAAATCATTTTACATGCTTGCATTTTCTGGGTTCGAGTGTAAGTACACTCCCTCCCAATACTTGTCTAAATCATTTACTTGTTTCTTTGTCCCTTCTCTCGGGCTCATTATCCTAATGTAATACGCTTCCGTCACACGGCCGTGCGTTTACATTATTATCAAATATTTTGCTCATTTGACCCATTTGGTACTTTTTAAGTTAGTCCCATTCACCCTGCCCTTACTACATCGGATGTAAATGTGTCCGCTATAAGAAACTCATGGTATCATATGCCACTACTTACTTGGCCAGAGTAAGCGATTAACACATGACATACACGACCTTTTTATAGTTTTCACATCACGCCCTATGTAAGTAATGCCTCTATTTAGTTCTCTTGGAAACAATATCCTGGATAGGTATTCTATTCAGGTTTTTCCAAGTTTTCAATCTACATATGCAACTATCAGTTTCTACGTATTTGTTGCATATTTATATTCATGCAATAATTTAAACGTGCACCTGGTAAATGCTTGCCCTAACGGGCTTTTCTTGCCATTAGCCTTGTTCGCGACCATTACGCGATTTAGGTCCTTAATGAGCATGCTCTTCTTGTCATATCTCGGACCATTCCATCATCATATCCACAATTCGTTTGACTCTCGCCGTCTTCAAACGCGAGTGTCCTTCAATTAAAACATTCACAAAAGTTAGTAACATCTACTTCAATAATCGCCCGTATTCTAATACAAGGCTTTTTCTACTATACGCGTCAATGCACGTATTTTCGTCAACTATATCAATCATTTTAATTGGGGTAACGTGTAACACACGGTAGCCCTATGTGTTGTTTACAACACTTTAGCATACATGTACTTACCGGATTTGCGATCAAGCCACGAACCGAACACTATTCTTTATCAAGAGCGTAAGGTTTAAGTCCAAGCATGGTTTTCCCCACCATACTTGAATCTCTTAAACCAGGGCTCTGATACCAACTTGTAACACCCTAGTTACTAATTAACGATTCTGTATGTAATTACCAACAATTAGATGTGTAGTTAAGACTACACATGCTATAAAAATACGGGTTTATTAAAACTTTTACAAATCATAAGTTATTCTACATAACGTGATCGAATTCGTTGTTTAAAATTTACAACGTGGCAAAGTGCGGAAGCGTGTATCTTTATCGTGTTCGGTCCTTCGCTGAGCTTGATCGTCTTCCGGCATCCAAAAGTACCTACATTTCATAAACATGAAATGCTTTAGTCATACGGGGTTTAAAACGTGTCTAAACGAATCCGGGAATTTAAACTAAATAAAATATATTTTGTTACTGGGTCCACCGTAAGTTACGGTAGCCCCTGAAAGTCTATCCTTCCACCGTAACTCAGTATGTAACCATCGTAATCATATCAGCTCCACCGTAACTTATGGTGGCACCGTAAGTTACGGTGGTCCCTGCATTCCATCTTTCTGTTTTGCCGTTTAACGACACGAAAACTTTCGTATCTTTCAAACCGCTTGTCCGTTTGACCTACCGTTTCTTCCTACGTGATTGTAATTTGATTCTCCACCTTATGGAGTTAAAATCCAACCTCCGGTTTTACAAAATTTTAGACTTTTAAGTCTTCGGCTATTTCCCTTTATACCAACTTTTGACCCGTTCTATTTTTATCAAACAAACGAGTTTGTTTGACCTTTATTTCCCATAAACCTATCAAGTTCAAAAATGTGTAACATAATAGGTTTCAAATTACAGGTTTATATACCTTCTTAACCCATTTTCACCCATATGCTCATTTTGACCCGTTAAGGGTATTTATGCATATTTTAAGCACTAATCTCTTTCATTCGTTTCTAAATACATATGCCCACATTTCTTATCAAATAACCTCCCACCACAACTATATTTGTGGTGGATTCAATGTGGTGATTTATATATTCCAAATCACACACTTCAAATCATTATTTTACGGCAAAGACTCTTTATAGAGACTTTTGACCAATATTTTACGTCTTTTGCTTTTCATACTTATTCAAAGTATTTATTTCATCCTATCGCTTATTTCCAAACTACCTTTATGGTTCGTTTGCTCAATTTCACTTACAAGGGCGTTTTAGTCAATTTTAGTCCTTCATTTACGACGAAGGACTATTAGTACATATTTGATCCCAATTTACGACCTTTTAACTATATTCTTGTTTAGAAATCAATATGTTTCTAAAACACCTTAATCCTTCGAGCGTACCAGTCGCGAACTTTACCCAGTTAGTAGGGGGACACTCGCAGACAGCAAAGACAGCTTCGGCCTTTTCAATCCAGTGTAGAAGGCCTATGGCACCCTCAGTGCCATTGAAAGGGAAAGGCTTGCCATCCATGAAGGTTTTGAAAGTACAAACACGTGGCTGCACAGGCGCAGGCTGACCTGTTGTGAGAAGCGAAGCGAATAGGCTTAGAAGTGAAAAGACGATGTGGGGGGGGGGGTAGGATCTAAACATCCTAAAGTGACGAGTTTACCTCCAGGGTGAGCTGCGAAAGCTGCAGCCAACGTGTTGAGCAAGTTAGTGAACTGTGCCTGTGTCATGTTAACGTTTCCTCTTCCGCGTCCACTCATTGTCTTCATAACCAGAAAACACAGTATGAGTGTGATGTCGTAACATAGCGAGAATGAGATAGAAGAGGGATGTGTATCCATCTGATTAGGCACACTAGTACGTATAGTGGAATAACAACATAAAGTAAACAAGCAAATAAACACAAGTCCGAGCTATGAGGTCTAATATGTTGAGTCTTGCCCTTGGAGTGTAGTGTCGTCACGAGTCACGGGTTATAGTCTGGTTTTTCTCAAAAAGACTTTCTTTTTAAAACCGAGTTCACTATAACCAATGGCTCTGATACCAATCTGTCACACCCCCAAATTCCACATGCGGAGTACCACCGCTTGGAGGCGCGACTGACCAGGATCCAGCCACCAATTATACTGAGCATTGATCAACGGTAAAAAAATATTCACCAACCACGTTAGTTAGTAAACATCACAGTTTAAAGTTTTAAACGTTTCATTTCGATTAATTAGTTTAAGTAAGCAGCGGAAGCACAAACCAAACAGTTTTCATAACAAGGTTCATAGTTTAAAGATTATTTAAAAACCCAACACACGGGTTAAGACGACCACTACACATCCCCAAGCTACAAGCTCCTGAGTCACTGGTTACCTGCAAAGCATGCAGTAGGGTGTCAACAAAAATGTTGGCGAGTTCACGAGATGTCCAGTTTTAGCTTTTCAAAAGAAAATGTAGGTTGTTTAGGTAAAGCATTTATAATCACGTCATGGGGAGCTACCCCATATGAAAGCTACTAAACTTGAATTACCGAAACTATTGACGAGAAGATTTGGTGCCCCAGGTCAATGTCTATCGTCATTGACCAAGATGCAAGGTCTACTAGTTCACGCCCGATCTCCCCCGGTCACGGTGTGAGGTTGTCAAACCTAATAGCGCTATCAACTAATAACCCGTTCGCCCTCGGCGATTAATCGGTACTATAAGCAGGGACTTTACATGATAGAGATTCGTTTAGTGTTGCTAGTTGTGATTTATAAATAATACCCAAACGTATCTCCCCCGGATGTAGTAGTACAAGAGTACCATTTGCATATTCCCCCGGAAATTATCAGTTTGAAAACATTCTTTAGTTTGTTTGTGTCCCTCCCTGGGACGCATGCTTTTAGTGTGTGAACTCACCTTGGGTTGCTCGGCAGTTTAGTTTACTCGGTTAAGTGTGCTGGTCACCAAGTCCTAATATGGTTATCGGTATAAGTCAGGCTCGGACACAAGTAATCACGTATATGGTACACGTATCTAACACAAAGCACACAAAACATACAAGGGTATTGGGCCTGCCTTAATACTTGGACAGTCAATCAGTAACATTCAATCCAGATAAACAGTAACAGGGAAAACATGCAGCCCAAACGTTTAGATGCGGCCCAATAACAAAAACAAGTACCCTACTCGAGACAAGGTGGTCTCGAGTCGAGACCGAGAGGTCTCGAGTCGCAACCGATTGATCTCGGGTTACGGCTGGGCGGTCTCGAGTCGAGTGAGCAGGTGTCAGAACCTTAGAAGTCTCGAGTTCAGTCTCGAGTTGTCTAGGGATGGTCTCGAGTGACGTTGGCATGAGTCGTAATCTCGAAGGTCTCGAGCCCAGTCTCGAGTCGAGATCAGGAAGTCTCAAGTCGAGACCTTGCCGGTCTCGAGTTGTCACGTGTTGGTCTCGAGTCGCAACCGGACTAACCTCGAGTCCCTCTTACGAAGTATTCCGGGTTTCGGATTGTTGATCCTTGGTCTCGAGTCGCAACCTTGCGGTCTCGACTCGTAACCATAATGCGAGCATATGTGCAATCCTTCTAGAACCTTCTGCCAGCAATGAGTACTAACCAATAGAATTTCATGGTCATGCTCCTATGTACTAACCAATATAATTCCACAAACATGTTTTCTTGTCTAAAATCTTAATCAAATGGATCAAACACAACAATTCAAATCCTCATATCATATTCATATCACATTCATACGGTTCATCCTTTAGGATTTCTATATTATCAAACATGTTCAACCTACATAACCATGCATTCTATGAACAAAATAACCTAGATATCAAGATCATCTTGCAAGAAACAAAAGAAACATTTATTTTATAACATTTCACCTAATCCGGATGGTCATAAACACTCTTAAGCTATCATTCTTTTGCCATTTGAACATATTAGCAAACATTATCATATAATAGTTCACACACATCACCAAACTCACTAATCATAAAAAATTCATGCAAAAGACCTCTAAACTAGTCATGTTTCTTATTCATTAAGCACACATAACCCTTGACACACATTAACACTAACCGGTTGATGAAAAAGGTACCGAGTCAAGGAAGAAGGTGGGAAAATGAAGTGTCCGAGTGATGATGATGAGCTTGACCGAGGTTCCTTGTTGTTGCCGATTGAATCCGAGAGAGGGAGAAGGAGGTAAGCTTGATTGTTAGGGTTTTAGTAAGAGAGAGTGAAGGAGTGTGTGTGGGAGTGAGTGTGGAAGAATGGTGGAAAATGAGGGATGGTTGGCTTGGACATGGGTTTTATACTCGGTTTGGGTGGTGCACCCTACCATGGTTCCGAGTGGGCTCGGAGGGGTGTATGGCCCAATCCGGCCCAACCGTTACTGTTTACTCGAGACCGAGTGGTCTCGAGTAGGGTTCGTTGCGGTCTCGGTTCCCTATTATACACACATACTTATATTTATGCATACATACACCACATAGCATAACAAGATAATCGCAACTTTCATTAAATACATATATACACACAATGTAATTACAGGATATTTGCTCGGGAAAACCTAGAGTGTCACAGTTAGATTTGCCATCATTAATTATGACTATTCCATCTTACGGGTTTTAGATCAAAATTCACCATTTGATTTCATTTTGGTCAGTTTGACTTTTAAAGGTCAAACTGCCTATTAACATAAGTGATTATATCATAAACCCCGACAATTCATTTAAGTACTTTGTCAAGTATCCGATTGGCATTATTCTTACGCCACCGTTTTAACTACTTTTCAAATCTAAGTTCATGCTATTATTAATACCAATTTAACTTAGCTCTTGATTATCAAAGTTAATTATTCATTTGTTAAGCAAGAACTAAAGGTTTCCATCTCCATGTAAAAACCCGTTTCATCATAGCATTAGACATTCATCCGAACATCAATATAATCAAGTTCTACATATTAATTAGTAGACATCATGATTCCAAATCCTATTTATATGAACCCAAATCACTAATTTCATCATAATATACTAAACCCCTTTCATGAAAGTATGATCATGTACCCAAATTTCATGGTTTAATCAAACACCTTCCATTCATTCTCATGCATGATGATTCTAAACATAGTCTTATCATCAATTTCATCATAACAATAAAACCCACTTAGCTAGGTGTGGTGATTCAACCAAACACCTAAATCATAGAAATTTATTCTAAATCTTCACTTAGGGTTTGTTCCTAAGCAATCCTATATCTCAAATTTAGCCATAACTTCTATGATTCATGCATAGATCGTATCATGCAAGATTAACTAATTTTCACAACGTCATGAATGTTAGAAATTCGACATACCTTACGATCCCCTTGACTTGGTAATCGTTTATTCATGTTTGGTTGTGAATTTGAGCTTCATTTTGACCTTCAATTTGCTGGATTTGTTGAAGGTTAGGGTTTGGCTCCATGGGGAGCTCCCTGATGTCGATCCAGAACACACACTTGAAGTGTGTGTTTTATTTTGATTTTCTTTTATTAAATAACTTTGTTAAGTTATCCCATTTTAACCCCTCGTGTTTGGTTCGTTATTAAGTAGGCCACAACCTACTTATTCCTAACAATATTCCCATATATTAACTAGGTTAAACATTCCTAGTTAAATTAGTGGGTTTGGGGGAATTTATAACTAAGTTTATTTTAAGTCCCGTTAGACCGGGCCTTCTATAAACTTTATTTCCTCAAAGCCTTTATACTAATTTTATTTAATATTAGGTTTATTTATTTAAAATCCTAATACTCACCGGCTTGCTTTTACCTCTAACGGTACTTTACCCATCATCTAGTATTAACGGAGTTTGATTACCAAACCCGTTTTCGGGGTGTTACACTATGCTAGTCGACCGGTTCGAAATGAACAAGTCGAGTAAGAATATGGTACCATCCGTTTAGAACGGGTGGTCATGAATGCAATAAGGAATGTATGAAGTTCAATCCGTTAAATGGATAGAACGAAAGATTTATGTTGAAAGCAATTAACCCGTTGTTACCGGGTCGTAAGTGTACAATTACATCTCATTATGAGAGTATATGCCAATCCATCTAGTTGGATAATCATAAGCGTAAGAGAAATGAAAGAGTATAAACGAATTAATTTTATATTAATGTTGATTGTAAGCGAATCAATTATTATGATTAACTCTTTAAAGTTTGTTGTGAATGTAGGTAAATCCTCATCTTAGGCGACTTGGAGAATTGGAGCGAGCACGTATTCTTGTTATGTCATGCCAATCGCTTCCGCTATTTTGCTTTAATGTTTTGTGTCAAACACTTGTTATTTTGCACAATTTTGTTAGTAGTCATACTTTTTAAAACTTGTTGTTTTGGTTGTAGTAGTATGTTGTCGAACGAACCGTAGTGTTGTATTTAGCTTTGATTATAAACTTAACAGGGGTATGCTCGTCTTATGGACGGGTCATGCCCAAATTTTGTTTAAAAGCTTTTATGAATGTTGTTAAACGTAAAGTATTTTAATCAGTAAAGTTGTTATTTATAAAGAAGAACAAACGGTCTTTACAAGTTGGTATCAGAGCCAAGGTTTGAGGGATTCGAGCTCTTTACGCGATGCTTGAACTCAAACCGATGGCTCGTTCGAAAGTGTGCTCGCTCCAAGATCTCCAATGAGGTAATAATTTAAGTTCCCGATGAATGCTAGTATATGTAATGAGTTTGACATGTAAAGTTAAGGATGTGAAGTAATAATTATGAGTAGCGAAACAATGAATTCTAGGTATCGTATGGCTGGAAAACGGACCCGAGAAAGAATTTAAACGCTAAAAATGAAGCTGCAGCGGACTAACAAACGGCTGGCCGTCGCCGACGGCCAGACACCCGTCGCCGACGGCATACCCTTGTCCGACGCCCTAACACCCTGTCTACGGGTAAACACGTCCGACGCTCGTTTTAAGAGCCCGTCGCCGACGGGCATCCTACCCGTCGCCGACGGCTTACACAATAACCATTCACTGATTTTTTTTTTGTTTTTCACGTTTTGTGTTGCCGGGCTATCCAAAGACTTATTTTATGACTACGTAGAGTACATATAAGGCTTAATAGGTGTATGTAATCACAATTAGTGATTACAACAAGAATAAATTCGTAAGAATCAAAAATGATGAACCGAATGACATGAGATGGATTAAGTAAATGCTGATTAATGAACAATGATATACTGAAAGTTCGGGATTTGTATTAAACGAAAACATGACATTGTGTAGATGGCTGATGCAAGCAACATTGATGATGATGATACTACTCGTCAAGAAGTATTTATCAATAAGGTCACAGAAGTGGCAGAAGGGGTTATGCAAGCTAATCTTCCACGATTAGCTCAAGAAGTAGAAAGTCGGGTATTGGGAATTGTGGATGCCATGATGACTAGCAAGATTGAGGAACTGAAAGAACTGCTAGAGGGATCTAAGAGCAAAAGCAAAGAACGACGGTGCACGTATAAAGACTTTATGGCGTGCAATCCCGCAACGTATGATGGTAAAATCGATCCGATCGCATGCCAAAGATGGGTTTCAAATATAGAAGCAGTATTTATTCGAAGTCGTTGTGATAATGAAGATAAGGTGATGTTCGCTACTGGCCAACTCACTCTTCAGGCGAAGGATTGGTGGGATGCACACAGTAAAGAAATAGGGGAGGATAGACTCCAAGTGATGACTTGGCAAGGATTTAAGGAACCCTTCATGAGATACCATTGCCCTCAGTCGGCTATTGATAAGATCCAGGAGGATTTCTTGCGCCTCCGACAGAAAAACGAGTCGATAAATGAAATATCAAATACTTTCATGGATAAGATGAAGTTCTGTGGGGATTTTGTGAAGACTGAAAGGATGAAGATCAACCGCTTCTACGGAGTGTTAAAGGCGGAATTTAGGGAGTTCATTACTCCTTCGAAATGCGAGACCCTTGATGAGCTCATCAATCTGGCACGGGATAGAGAAATCGAAATTAAGAGGCAAGAAGAACGTGGGGAAAAGAGATCAAGCGAGAAAGGTGCAAGTTCGAGTCCATCCAAAAAGGGAAAGTATCAAGAGCAAGGAAGGAAAGATAAGTCGAAGGGTGGTATCACTCCTTGTAAGACTTGTGGAAAGCTTCATACTGGGGAGTGTCTGTTAGGCAAGAAGGGGTGCTACAAATGTGGTAAGGAGGGACATTCGTCTTATCAATGTCCAAATAACCCGAAGACTTGTTTCAACTATTTCGAAAAGGGGCATGTTAAATCGGAGTGTCCAAAACTCCAACAAGGATCAAAGAAGGAGGGAAAGAATGAAGAAAGCTCTAAAGCGAAGGGGAGGATGTTCCAAATCACCTCCGAAGAAGCTAAGTCTCATCCGAATGTGGTTTCAGGTATCTTTCTATTAAACTCCATACCGGTTTATGTTTTGTTTGATACCGGGGCCACTGTGTCGTTTATTTCAAATGAAATCATACAACATCCTTCATTTAAGATCGAACGAATGCCGATGCCTTTAGAAGTAGAAATAGCAGATAGTAAGATTTATATGTTACACGAGATTTGTAAAAATTGCAAATTTACCATAGAAGATGAAGAATTCGATATCGACCTCAAACCTATGGTTTTGGGGGAATTCAAAATGATAGTGGGTATGGATTGGATGACCCGACACCAAGCGGGAATTAATTGTGAAACTAAAACAGTACATGTCCAGTCCCCAAGTGGAAAACGAATAACTATACAAGGCGAGAGAAGGATGGAAGCGAAACTTTGTACCCTCGTTCAAGCCGCTAAGTATACACTTAACGGGGGTAGGGCATACCTAGCTTACGTGATAGATGTTCAACAAGGTTTCCCGGAGCTTGAAGACGTGGAGATAGTGAATGAATTTCCAGATGTATTTCCGGAGGAATTGCCGGGACTTCCCCCCGAAAGAGAAATAGAGTTTCGCATTGAATTGAATCCGGTTGCGAAGGCTCCTTATAGATTGGCTCCCACCGAGATGCGGGAGCTAATGACACAATTACAAGACTTGTTAGATAAGGGCTTTATACGTCCGAGTGTGTCACCTTGGGGAGCGCCTGTCTTATTTGTTAAGAAGAAAGACGGGTCGATGCGCATGTGCATTGACTACAGAGAATTAAACAAGCTAACCATCAAGAACCGCTACCCTTTACCTAGAATTGACGATCTTTTTGATCAATTGCAAGGGGCGAGTTGGTTCTCCAAGATAGATACGCATTCGGGGTACCATCAAGTTAGAGTACGGGAAGAAGATATTCTGAAAACCGCATTCAGAACCCGTTATGGGCATTATGAATTTTTAGTCATGTCTTTCGGATTGACGAATGCGCCGGCTGCGTTTATGGATCTTATGAACCGGGTATGTCGACCCATGTTAGATAAATCGGTGATCGTGTTCATAGATGATATTCTAGTCTACTCTCGAAGCAAGGCCGAACATGCAAGACATTTGCATGAAGTACTTGAAGTTCTCCGTAAGGAGAAACTCTATGCGAAATTCTCAAAATGCGCCTTTTGGCTCAGAGAGGTGCAGTTTCTGGGTCATGTGATCAATTCGGAGGGTGTCTTAGTAGATCCGTCAAAGATTGACGCCGTAATGAAATGGGTTCCTCCGAAGAACCCGACTGAAATAAGAAGTTTTCTAGGCCTCGCGGGATATTACAGAAGGTTCATACAGGATTTTTCGAAAATAGCTTTACCCTTAACAAAACTGACGAGGAAGAAAGAGAAATTTGTGTGGGGTAAAGAACAGGAAGAAGCCTTTCGAGTATTAAAAGAGAAATTATCATGTCCCCCAGTCTTGACATTACCGGATGGGACTGAAGACCTGGTGGTCTATTCAGACGCGTCACACCAGGGTTTAGGTTGCGTTTTGATGCAAAGGGGAAGGGTTATCGCATATGCTTCACGACGATTGAAACTGCATGAAGTAAACTACCCAACACACGATTTGGAATTGGCAGCGGTAGTATTTGCCTTAAAAATTTGGAGGCATTATCTATATGGCGTGAAATGCACAATTTACTCGGATCACAAAAGCCTTAAATATTTCTTTGAGCAGAAAGACTTAAATATGAGGCACCGGAGGTGGTTAGAACTTATCAAAGATTACGATTGTGATATCCTTTATCACCCGGGAAAAGCGAATGTGGTAGCCGACGCGTTAAGCCGAAAAGAGTATCCGTCTCCCATTCGAGTAAAATCCATGAAGATGATAGTTACGCCACGATTACTCGAGACGATACGTGATTCCCAAATAAAGTCGCTTGGAGCGGAAGATGTAAAGAAAGAAAGATTGAAAGGTGTAACCGATAAACTAGAAGAAAATTCGATCGGACTCAAGACGAGATTCGGCCGAATTTGGTTACCTCGTTTCTGTGAAGTCAAGACTGCATTACTTGAAGAAGCTCATAAGTCACGGTATTCGGTTCACCCCGGGGCTACAAAGATGTATCAAGACTTGAAAACCAATTATTGGTGGTCGGGCATGAAACGTGATATCGTTAAGTATGTCGCGAAATGCTTAACATGTTCCCAAGTAAAAGCAGAGCATCAAAAACCATACGGGGAGTTGCAACCTTTAGAGATCCCGGTATGGAAATGGGAGGAACTAACGATGGATTTGGTAACCAAGCTTCCTAGAACGAAAAAGGGGCACAATACAATATGGGTAATCGTAGATCGACTTACGAAAAGCGCTCATTTTCTACCTATCAAAGAGGCCTACTCTAGACGGGATTCATAATACCTTCCACGTGTCACAGTTGAGGAAGTGTCTTGCGGACGAAACAGCATTAGTACCTCTCGACGACATCGAGTTGAAAGAGGGGTTGAATTATGTCGAAAGACCCATAGCCATTAAAGACGTCAAGGTGAAGAATCTCCGCAACAAAGCTGTTAGACAAGTGTTGGTTCAATGGCAACACAGAAAGGGGTCGGAACTCACATGGGAAGCGGAAGATGAAATGAGGAAGCACTATCCTTTTCTGTTTGGTATGTGCACATTTAAATTTGTTATTTAACCAGGTTTCGGGGACGAAACCTCTTTTAAGGGGGGTAGACTTGTAACACCCCAAAAATGAAAACACAATAAAGATCAGTGTGGATAAATAATAAACTTAATATGATTAAGTTTATGGCAAAATGATAGTTAAATGTGGGTTAAAGATTAGAGTTGTAAATAACAACTATGTGTAGGGGGTAAAGTGCAAAAGTGACTAAACTTAAAATTATTAAAAACAAATTAAAATCCCAAACACAGTGGGTGTGTCTGGGATCGATCGAACAGGAAGGAGAAGGGTGAAAACCCTTGCATTTGCTAATTCCCTCAATTGATCAAGAGATTCAAGCCAAATCTGTTGCATGTCTCAAGATTTTCGAAAATCTAAACCTAGTTAGTGAAGTGGTAAGTTCAATTTTCTGAAATTATGCTTTGTAACAAGAAGGGTTTAACCCAACTCGATTTCTTTTAACCAAAGTGGGAAATCCTAGTTAGAATTGCTTCCTAGAACAGGAATTGTGTTGATTTTAGGTTGCATGAAAGGATTATAGCAAAAACCCACTTGTTAAGAAGTTAGTAAGGGTTTGATGATTATGAGAAATCATAAAACTAGGAAGTTAGTGTATAAGCTTGTTGTGATACTTGAATAATGAATGAAATTGATGTAGAATGAAATAGCTAGGTGAATTTGAATGAATGAAATTGTTGTGTGATGAATAACTAGTAAGAATATGCTTTATAGACTTGTACCATGTACCTTAACTACAATGCCTACCAAGTGTTCGATAAAATGCCTGAAAGATGAATGTATATGTATTTACGGAAAAATGGTAGAATGAATTGATAGACTAAATGAAAGAATGAATGTTGTAATGTAGGCGTAAAGGAAGAAGGTACAAGCACCAAGAAGACGGAAGGTGCGCAAGATCGAGGTATGTTCCTTGCGTACAAAACCTTACTTAAATTTTGTTTATAATTTTGATGAACAATCTGGGTTATAATGAATATGGTTATTAGTAAACGAATAAAAAGCTCCTTGTGGGTTTGATTATGCTAACGAAGGTTACGGTAAGCTATGCTAGTCGACCGGTTCGAAATGAACAAGTCGAGTAAGAATATGGT
The DNA here is from genome assembly GCA_030545235.1 of Helianthus tuberosus. Lineage (NCBI taxonomy): Eukaryota > Viridiplantae > Streptophyta > Magnoliopsida > Asterales > Asteraceae > Helianthus > Helianthus tuberosus. The sequence goes on from CM060425.1 coordinate 31,121,762, forward strand.
ACCATCCGTTTAGAACGGGTGGTCATGAATGCAATAAGGAATGTATGAAGTTCAATCCGTTAAATGGATAGAACGAAAGATTTATGTTGAAAGCAATTAACCCGTTGTTACCGGGTCGTAAGTGTACAATTACATCTCATTATGAGAGTATATGCCAATCCATCTAGTTGGATAATCATAAGCGTAAGAGAAATGAAAGAGTATAAACGAATTAATTTTATATTAATGTTGATTGTAAGCGAATCAATTATTATGATTAACTCTTTAAAGTTTGTTGTGAATGTAGGTAAATCCTCATCTTAGGCGACTTGGAGAATTGGAGCGAGCACGTATTCTTGTTATGTCATGCCAATCGCTTCCGCTATTTTGCTTTAATGTTTTGTGTCAAACACTTGTTATTTTGCACAACTTTGTTAGTAGTCATACTTTTTAAAACTTGTTGTTTTGGTTGTACTAGTATGTTGTCGAACGAACCGTAGTGTTGTATTTAGCTTTGATTATAAACTTAACAGGGGTATGCTCGTCTTATGGACGGGTCAAGCCCAAATTTTGTTTAAAAGCTTTTATGAATGTTGTTAAACGTAAAGTATTTTAATCAGTAAAGTTGTTATTTATAAAGAAGAATAAACGGTCCTTACACTGCGAAATAACATATTTAGGACCTGTTTCACCTCTAAAGGCAAGGTTTGTACAGTTATTATCGATGGGGGAAGTTGCGAAAACATGGTGGCAATTGATATGGTTGAGAAGCTAGGTCTCAAGGTCGAACCCCATCCCGATCCCTATCAGTTAACCTGGCTAAAGAAAGGAAATCTCGTGAAGGTGAATCAGCGGTGCCTGGTATCGTTTTCGATAGGGAACAAGTATGCAGACGAAGTTTGGTGTGAAGTTATACCCATGGACGCTTGCCACCTATTGCTTGGTCGACCTTGGCAATATGATCGACATACAAAGCACGATGGGTTTCGAAACACTTATTCATTCTGAAAAGACGGGGTTAATATCGTTCTTACTCCCCTTGACAGCCATGGTTCGAACACCAAAGCTGTCGTCCTCTCAAAGACTGCGTTTATTGGTTTTACACACATAAAAAAACCCCCTGTAATGTACTCACTGGTCTTGATCGAACCAAACAAGGTTGCCGGAGACCCACCAGCTGCTGTACAGCCCTTGTTACATGAGTTCGGGACTGTTTTTCCCGAAGAAATACCCGCAGGTTTACCCCTCATGCGTGAGGTCCAGCACTGTATCGACTTCTATCCAGGGGCGACAATTCCAAACAAACCAGCATACAGGATGAATCCAAGGGAGTTTGAGGAGTTACAGAGGCAGGTTAATGAGCTCTTGGAAAAAGGCCTGATCCGAGAGAGCATGAGCCCCTGTGCAGTCCCAGCATTGTTAGTTCCGAAACCGGGTGGGGCATACCGCATGTGTATTGACAGCAGAGCTGTTAATAAAATAACCATCAAATATCGCTTTCCGATTCCACGTTTTGAAGATTTGCTGGACCAGCTACACGGAGCCCCAATTTTCTCAAAAATCGATCTTCGTAGCGGGTATCACCAGATTCGGATGCGACCGGGGGACGAGTGGAAAACAGCATTTAAAACGTGTGATGGGCTTTACGAGTGGATGGTCATGCCGTTTGGCCTTTCCAACACCCCCAGCACGTTTATGCGGCTTATGAACCAGATATTTAAACCCCTTATCGGGCATTGTGTGGTTGTTTATTTCGACGATATCCTAGTATTTAGCACCTGTATGGAACAACACCTCTATGCTAATCGGGGCAAATGTCACTTCTTATCCTCCGAGGTCCTCTTTTTGGGTTTTCTTATTTCACAGCAGGGCATTCGGATGGATGAATCCAAAATCGACGCAATCAAATCCTGGCCAACTCCAAGTTCTGTTCACGAGGTTCGTAGTTTCCATGGCTTGGCTTCATTTTATAGACGTTTTATCCGGAATTTCAGCTCAATTGTAGCCCCCATGACTGATTGCTTGAGAGGACAGACCTTCTTGTGGACTAAGGCTGTAGACAAAGCCTTTGAGGAGTTGAAGAAACGGGTCACACAAGCCCCAGTTCTTGCCTTACCTAATTTTCAGCTCACTTTTCAAGTGGAGTGCGATGCATCGGGGCAAGGCATTGGTGGCGTGCTTAGTCAAGAAACCCGCCCTATTGCGTTTTTTAGTGAAAAATTAAGCGATGCAAGGCAGAAATACAGCACATACGATAAAGAATTATATGCCATAATTCGCAGCCTCGAATATTGGAGGCATTATCTTCTTTCGGGGAATTTGTCCTATACTCGGATCATCAGGCCTTACGGTTTATTAATGGACAACACAAGCTAAACCCTCGACACGCTAAGTGGGTCGAATACCTCCAAGAATTCTCTTTTGTGATTAAACATAAAGCAGGGGCTACCAATACCGTCGCTGATGCCCTTAGTCGTCGCCGATCACTTGTGACGTCATTACTAGTCCAAGTGGAAGGGTTCGACGTCGCGCGCATTGTGGATCGCTGTCGCACTTGCCACATAGCAAAAATGCAGGTCTCTATACGCCATTACCTGTTCCGGATGCGCCGTGGGAGGATGTAAGCTTAGACTTTGTAGTTGGATTACCCCGTACACAGCGACAGAAAGATTCAATCATGGTCGTTGTTGACCGTTTCTCAAAAATGGCTCATTTTGTTCCCTGCACTAAGACGTATGATGCTAGCCAAATTGCCCGTTTATACTTCGCTGAAATCGTAAAGCTTCATGGCGTACCAAAGTCACTTACTTCTGATCGAGATGTTAAGTTTGTGGGTCACTTTTGGCGTACACTGTGGAGGCGTTTGGGTTCTCGACTCCACTTCAGTAGCGCTCACCATCCTCAAAGTGATGGCCAGACCGAGGTCACCAACAGAAGCTTGGGCAATCTTCTTCGTAGCTTAGTCGGCAGCCATCCCCGTCAGTGGGATGAGGTTCTTCCCCAAGCTGAGTTCGCATACAACCGCTCCACTCATAGGTCGACGGGTATGAGCCTTTTTCTGATTGTGTACGGCCGCAACCCATTTACACCCCTTGACCTTGCTCCGTTACCAGCTACAACGCACTTTAGTACCGAGGGGGAGGAGCGGTCTGAGCAAATAAAGAGCATCCACAAACAGGTGCGGGAGAAGATCGAAAACAGTAACATCGTATACCAGCGTAGGGCAAATCTTCGCAGAAAGAAGGTAGTGTTTAAGGAAGGTGACCTTGTGTGGATTCACCTCAGCAAAAACCGTTTTCCGGGAGGTCATTTTGGCAAGCTACAACCACGAGCTGATGGTCCTTTTAAGATTCTTCAACGCATCAACGACAATGCTTACAAGGTGGATTTACTAGGCCACTATAATGTCTCTGCAACGTTCAATGTTGCTGACCTCTCACCGTTCCTGCCAGAAGATGATGACCTATTCGACTCGAGGGCGAGTCCTTTTGAAGAAGGGGAGGATGATGCAACGGGACCCGAACCCGAACCCGACCCAGAACCTGACCCAGTTCCAGGATTTAAAACTGTTGGAGATAAAGCAGCAGCTAATTAAATAATAATGATGGTTTACCTTTATCTTTTAATTTCGTATTTATCTTTATTTTAAATTTGGGATTTATCTTTTAAGGTTGTTAGCTAAAAGTTAGGATTTGAAAGACTTTAAGTACGTTTGTTTCTGAATGAAGTTGATGATTGATTTTTTTAAGAATTCTATTATGATTGTTTCTCTGATTATCCATTGCCACTTATTTGCGTGAGTAATATCGCATCAGTCTTATTACTAGCTATAACTTAAAAGACAAAGTCGGTGGAAACCTCACCGTCTTTGCCTCCCCCTCTCCCATACTTTTACGATGTTGCAATTTTAGTCCCTTAACTTTGGTACCTTCAAAATTTCATAAAATGACAAATTTAGTCCCTAAACTATTACTCCATTTTACAAATAGTTTGCTTTTGACACCCCAAGTTTGTCGTAATTTCCTTTTCAGACCCGACTTTGTTATAGTTTCCTTCTTACCCTAAAACTTTCTCAAGTTTTATCTTTACCCTTTTCTTAGCCCTTAAGTTTAGGAAATGCAATTTTTAACCACTTGACTTTTTATGAACTTTGTAAATGCCACTTTAACCCCCTCGAGAGTTTTTGGCTTCACGATATAAATTCGAGTTAATCGGGTCGCGTATAGTACGTTATGATTGTACGATATAAATTCGATTTACGTTACGTTTTGATCAAATGGCAATGCAACTATAGGATACATTGAGTTCAATCGGATACGTCAAAACGTCCTTTTTCATATGGTTAACACATCACATAACGCTTGAACTAATATGTTTGATATTTGTGAAGTACCCGCGCCGCAACGCGCGCGGGTCTTATTACTAGTATTCTATAATTTTATAAACTATAAGACATAATACCGTAATCAATACTATATAATGAACCTAATCGATTTCAACTGAATTTTCTGCGTGTAATAAACCAGCGCCACCGTAATGAACTCAATGCCATAATGAACCTATTCGATTTCAATCGAATTTCCCGCATGTAATAAACCAGTTTCCGCCACCGTAACGAACTGAATCGATTTCAACCGAATTTCCCACGCGTAATAAAACAAGTGTCCGCCGCAACGCGCGGGGGTATACCACTAGTTTATACGATTTAAATAAAATCGAATAGTAGTTCTACCATAAAACTTTCAAAAGCTACATTTTAAATAATTAAATGCTTGATTGTTAGCGTTATTTGCATGGGATGTTAGTAGAGTAACACTACATCAACATAAAACTAAACACGTTATCATATACGTTAATCTATTTTAACATATTTACAAAATTAAGTTTACTCTAATAACTTAAGAATATGTAAACAATAAAAGTTATGAATAAAAAATAGAGTTAATTATTGTTTTCGTCCTTGTGGTTTGTCAAAAATCACTATTTCAGTCCACCAGTTTAAAAATTACTATTTCAGTCCCCGTGGTTTCACTTTCGTAACCATTTCAGTCCCTGTGGTTTCACTTTCGTAACCATTTCAATCCATTTATTCTGTAAGTACAGAGACTGAAATGGTTACGCGATGGACTGAAATGGTTACGAAAGTGAAACCGCAGAGACTGAAATCGCAATTTTTAAACTAGTGGACTGAAATAATGATTTTTGACAAACCAAATGGACGAAAACAAAACAGTAATTAACTCTAAAAAATATCTGAATTCCACTAGTTTGCCGAAATGGTATAAAACAACTTGATAACATTTGTTGCACGCTACAGAGCTTTTGGACCACGTTTGCCGACAGACTATAACGCATGTCATTTTACATTTTTGCCCTTGCAAAGCCTATGGTTAGTTGCATGGTTGAGAGTATTCACAAAGGGTAAACTTGTCTAAATCTGTTGGATTTTGACGGACATATTTCATAATGTTTGGAACAGATGATGGTGGAGACTGGAGAAAGTCAAAAGGCCCAGTGATGGGTGCCGTCGGTTTGGCGTGGTGTGAACTGTGAACTACTACTTCACCATGTGCTTGACCACTGCATGGATCCAGCTTGATTTGTCTCACACGCTTTGACTTGTCAGTTAATCTATACATATATATTTGATGCATTGTACCGATCAGTATTTTCTAGGGACTCATGATTGCTTTGCTACCCATCTTTCAATTATTCAAGTATACTTAACTACGGAATTCTATAATTTGTAATTGTTTTTTTTTTACCGGCAAATACACATAACTTTCTACTCTACTCTTAAAACCAATTGGTTGGAGAACGCACCACCTTTACGACCTATTTTGCGCAGTTAATGCCCACGGGTAATATTTTTGAAGCAATGAGTTTCTTATGGTCCAGAATCTCTACGGCTTCGGTTGATTTGTTTAATTAGATGAGTAGTGTTGGGTTGACGTGTTTAACCAATTTAGTTAAACGGGATTAACACGTTTATAGCTCGATTATTACCCACCAATCGCTTGATAGGTTTAGAGAAATGGATTAAATAGAGGAGATATTACACAATTTTTAGTATGTGCGAGTTAGAGTTGATGTTTTGAAAAAAAAAATGAGCGTGTTTAGAGTAAACAATTAAACCTGAATTGCACTACGGTTGAATATCTCTATTGTAAATAGAACATAAGCCCATCTATCTATTATACTAAATGAATTCTCTTAAGCCATAAGGTTTATTCTTAGTCAATCATTTTGATGACGTGGACATGCACTAAAGGCTGATAATTCATTATGGGCGGCAATTTCATTTCCTTCACTCTCCTTTCTTTTCAATTTCTTTTCAATAGGTATTCAATGCTCTTCAATACACCAAAACCTTCCACCGCCTTCTCTCTTCAATTCTCGCGAATACCAAACGCTTTCCATATTTCAATGGATTTTCTAAATCAACCTAAATATATAGATTTCATCTTCTTCATCTACGTCGTCCTTTTCTTCAATAGATTTCTGATTTTCTTCGTTGATCCATATCGAAATCTGTAAGTGTAGATTGTTAAATTCTTTGTTTAATCATTCTTTATTTGTTCAGAATTTGATTTACTTTTTGAAAACCAATTTTTGATCTGTTTTAGAAACCCTAACTTCGATTGTCATTCTAGATCTGTTGTTTATGTTTATTAACTTTATGTTTTTGGTATAGATTTTGATGTTTACTTATAGCCCTAAACCGATTGTAATGTATAATAACTTTTATTTCATAACGCCACAGACGAAATCCTAAACCTGATTGTTATGTAAAATCAGTTTTAATTTTTTTGATTATGTTAATATTTGTTCTGATTTTGAATAATTTTTTGAAAAAATATTGTTCTGTTGTAGAAACCCTAAGTCCGATTGTAATTCCAGATCTGTTGTTTATGTTTATTAACATTATGTTTTTGTTATTGAATTTGATGTTGATTTTGATTACTTTTTTGAAAAAATATTGTTCTGTTGTAGAAACCCCTATGTCCGATTTTAATTCCAGATCTGTTGTTTATGTTTATTAACATTATGTTTTTGTTATTGAATTTGATGTTTAATCATAGTCCTAAATCCGATTGTAATGTTGAATAAGTTTTATTTCATGTTAACATGAGCTATAAAAGCAAAAAAGATATTTTGTTGAATATTCAATGACTGGACATTTATATTTATATATACTCACGACAACTTGAGTGGAAAAAATGGTATCAAGTTGCATATCTAATTTTATTCATATTGTGGTTTTTACTTTATAATACAGGTGGGGAATTTGATTTGATTGCAGCAGTTGGTTGCAAGTGAGTTATTGATTAATGTTTTTTTGCAAGTGTTCTTATGGTTTGTATATATATCATCTTCAATCCAAGTTTATTGAACATGTTTTAATCCAGTCTTTTGTACATTGGTTGGAAATGTTTGGCAGCTCTTAAAATCAAAATGACCTGAATGGCCTTCCAACACACAACTCTTGGTAGGGCTATTTTTGGACATATTGTCATGCATGCCAGTTCTATGATTGATGTTTATTTTGTTACTTAAATTTACTTGGTTAAATGTGTGTGTGTAGGTGTAACAACCATAATTTTACTTAGCGATTTTACTAAATAATCACAGATTACTGAGTATTTATATTTAAACATTCATGCTCAAATACGGGTTTATTAAAACTTTTCTAAACTTGAAAGCAAATCAACATAATATAATTTAATTCATCGTTTTAGAATAACGACGAAACAACTTGCGGAAGCTTCATTTAACGCGTGTTCGGTTCTTGCTCGACGCTTGATCTTCATCCGGGCTCTCGACATTCACCTATGTTCAAAACCAACTTAAAAGTTAGTTTTGATAATTAAATAACTGGTATCACAAGGAAAATGGAGTCGAATAATCGAATTAAAGAAAAATCAGGAAATCCAAATATTAATCCCTTGATCCCAGAAACAAAGACTCGAATCTGGCCTCCACCGTAACTTACGGTGGTCACCGTAAGTTACGGTGGCCCCTAATTTAAAATGCTCCCACCGTAACTCAGTAGGCACCTGGCGTAAAGATTTCAGCCCCACCGTAACTTACTGTGGGCACCGTAAGTTACGGTGGCCCCTGTATCAGCCCCTTCCAATTTTGCCGTTTTTGACACGAAAACTTTCGTATCTTTCAATCCGCATATCCGTTTGATCTCCCGTTCTTCCTACATGATTGTAATTTGATCCTCCATCAAATGGAGTTAAAATCCAACATCCTACATAATAAATTTTGAGACTTCTAAGCCTCCGACCTCTTGCCGTTTCACCGAATTTTAACCCGTTTATGCATTTTATCAAACAAACATATTTATTTAATCCTTATTTCACATGCACCTCTTCAAATTAATGTTATCTACCATGTTAGGTTCTAATCACAGGTTTCTCCCACAATTTAAATACGTTTTCGCTTGTATGCTTATTTTGACCCGTTAAGGGTATTTAAGCACTTTAGAACTTGAACTCGCTTTCATACATTTCTAGCATCTTATTCCTACATTTCTTATCAAGAAATCTTCCACCACAACTATATGTGTGTTGGATTTAATGTGGATATCTATATATTCCGAACTTTATCCCTCGGATTATCTTTTTACGGCAAAGACTCGCATAAAGTCATTCGACCCAAGAATGTACATCTTTCACTATCTTTTCTTATTCTAAGCATTTATTTAATCATAAAACTCATTTCCGATCGTTCGAATTAGCTTACAAGGGAAATTTGGTCAATTTTCATCCCTTCTTTACTACAAAGGAACTTTTAAATACTTGTTTGACCCAAAATCCGACCTTTTAACTATAATCTTGTTTATAAACCCATGTGCTTCTAAAACACCATAATCATAACTCAATTTATTCAGTTTACCTAAAAGATAACCGAATAACTATATTTTAACCTTGTCTAACTCTTATAGAATCTCAAGTTCTACATGATGAGTTGAATAATTATACATACCTGGCTCGGGTCAATATATTGACCCGTTTCAATACCTTGACTTAGTAGCCACTAAGCAATAGCGATGTGCGTATCCATTTGATATTTATTCCTATAAACATGTAACTCGACAAACCATTAGTCGATATTGTCAAAGGGTGATAATTTCACCTTTTGACCCGTTTATTTACCTAGTGATCTTCGTCACTTCAACTAAATGCCAATTTCATGTATTATGCTAATTTAAAGTCTACTAGCAAAAATACAAAGTCAAGCATAACGTAACGGAATCGTAGTTACGTACCTTTTAAGCATCCTTTTCAAACGCGTATTTCCACCGGCTTATCCACTTAATGATCCGGATTCCTCGCCTAAAGAGTTCAATTCGCAATCCGTTTAGAACTCTTTTTCAATCATGTATCGCATAATTTGCTAAATCATCACAATCATGCGTTTTAACTTTAAATTTCAATTTCGAGCCTTCTTTGGGGCATTTTTACAAACACTTAACGGGCAGAATTTTACATCTTTTATTTTTTCTAATTCATGGCTTGCTACTTAGCCTTGATTAACATCAATTGAGCTATTACTTATAGAATTACACATCATATTTTTAGAAATCAGTTTCTATGCAACAATTTACACTAGATTAGCATTCTACACCCTAGTGTTCATCATTTTCTCACAAAACCCATGAATGACCTTCAATGTACTCATGAAATTTCCAGAATTTAGGCATGATTTCGCATGTTATTGTCTAGGTTTCACTCCTAGACACTATATTATCCCTATTCTATCCAAATAGCAAACATGCAACATCAAATTTCAGATTTCCCAAATTCATGAGAATTTCAAACAGAGAATTAACATCAAATTTTACGTACCTTACAACCCCCTTGCAATGGGGATCAGTAATCTATGCTCGATTTTCGATTTTAACTTGGTTTGAGCCTTCAATTTGTGAGATTAGTGAGTTGTTAGGGTTTTGAGAGTGGGGGTCGCCCTCCTCCTCCTGTTGATCGAACCAGGCACCTAAATGGTGTGTTTGGTTTTTATTTTTATTAAACTTAATAATATAAGTTTAGATTTTAACAACATAGGCCCCTCCACTTTTATTTAGTTTATAACTTGATATTTTGTTCTTTCATTTAATTACAAGACTTGTACTAGGTTATTTATTTCCTAGTTACTTTATCTTGTTCACAACCCGTTTTATTTTAAGTCCTGTTAAATCTCGGGCCTTTTATATACTTTGCTTTCTCAAAGTATTTCTCATCCTTTTAATAAATATTAGATTCATTTATTTAAATCCTAAAATTTACTGGGTAAGTTTTACCACTAACTGTGTTTTACCCGTCCTGTAGTATTAACGTGGTTTGATTACCAAACCCGTTTTCGGGGTGTTACAAGTCTCCCCCCCTTAAAGAGGTTTCGTCCTCGAAACCTTGTTTACATAGTTCCTTTAATTTGGATTAAACGTACTTAGTTTCGTTTTTTCAAGGCATTCATTCATTCCTTTCGATCTAACATTTCCATTTATATTGACATGTAAGTCTTTCGTGTGTAAGGCCTCACAGGCCGTTACTTTTCTGCTTATATCCATTATCTTTATTGTTTATTCATTTTGGCGGTTAGACTTGTTAGTCACCGGTTACTTCATACCCATTTACCCGGGTATGCTATTTGCCATCACCGGCCTTATGTGTGTTTAAAATCCTCTAAGTCACCCCATACCTCTTATGTTTTGTTAAAACGTTACTTTTGACTAAAAACTAAATTTTTAGTTTACGTTTCCTCTTTGTCGTACTTCTTTCTCCCCCTTCTAGGAATGTTACTGCCGAGAATCTAGTCCTTTTCGTTATTATTTAATGCGGGAAATTATAACAATTTCCCAAGCTTAACCCCTATGACCCGTAGGTTCTTTCCCTTACGGTCTGTTCCCGAGTCTCATTTAACAAGGGGAGGGGAAGGAAAATGAATTAAGAGAGAAAAGGAGGGAAAAGATGTGATTTTTTTTTTGTGTTCCCGAGTTTAATGAATTAACAGGGGGAGGGGAAGGAAAATGAATTAAGAGAGAACAATTTTACAATTATACCCTTTAAATATATAACATTTTAATCAAAGAAAAAGTCACAAAATTGTGACAATAAACAAAGAAAAACCGAAGGTCTAGAGGCGGGGTGTTATATTCTAATTTTACATTTACACTAGTAAATTAAAACTTCATAAAATGTGATGGCCAGGTCCTTAGTTAATTGGTGGTCCAACGAAGAAACTTTATTAAAAAAAAAAGATTACAAGTGACTAGCACCAAAAAGACGATTGACCCAAAATATTGATCATGTTGCTTAGTTTGTCATGGAGTTAGCTTGTGCTTTGATTTGGTTCTCACCTTCCTTTATTCCTTTGCCAAAATATGCTTTCATCCTCCTCTTTAGTTCTTTCCTACTCAAATAACAACATGAAACAATCATCAAAATCGCTCATTTGCGAATAAGTAGAAGCTTAACTTAAACCTTTCTATTTAAATGCTGGCATTCTAGTTTTGAATGTCCATAGTCTAGAGAGCTTCAAAAACATTACCAACTCATCTTGAAAAAATGAGAATCATCTCCATTTGGCATTTGCTCACGTGTCGAACTTTGGCTGCGCAAGTCGGGATATAATATAATTTAGTTCCTGAGCTTCTTGTTCACTAAACCCCTGATGTTGCTGCCAATCTTCGAATGAAACTTTAGCTCTTTCAACAGCTTGCAATATGTCATCGCTCGACACACAAACCGCACCTGCAAAAGCCATTTTGGGTCAACTTTAGTTTATATTTTGTTCTTAATGGGTCAAACAGGTAAAATTTCCAAAAGTAATGTTAATTAATATTTTTTTAATATTTACCTCCACGCGCAGCAAGAAGGGCGGATTCGTTGACGATGTTTGCCAGGTCAGCACCAACTGGAATAAGCATGTAAAGGAAAAGGTTCATTTGTTTACAATTTCTCTCTATAATGAATATTAAGTGTTTTCATGTATCTTTCTGCGATTTTCATTCACCGTGGTAATTTTATTATGTTGCTATTATCATTGATTGACATGTATAGGTTGCTCGTGATGCAGACCTGTTAGAACAGGTAGGCAAGGATATATATTTTGATCTTGTTGATCATGACAAAGTTCATAATTTTCGTATACAGAAACAAACGCCAATATGAAAGATGCATACCTGATTGATGCAGAGCAGGAACTTGCGCCAAAATTTTGGAGGTTATATCTATGAAATAACTGAACGTGAGCTTAAAAATGGATTAGATATGAGGGCAATTTAGTAATTCATACAATTTTCTCTCCTAATCTCCCCAATTTGGGAGGATAAAGATACGTACAAAAATGGTTCCATTTTCCCTCCTTTCCCCTCCCCTCCCATCCTTAAAAAATCTCGGGAACATGGTTTTCTCCCATTTTCCCTCCTTTCCCCTCCCCTCCCCTTGTTAAATGATACTCGGGAACAAAGTGTTAGCCTCGTAGGCTATTTATTTAGATTTTCACTTTTTATATCCTTTCTAAAGTGAGACCTTTACAATTCGTTTCTTTCTATTTGTGACCCGAAGGCCTTTTTGGTCCCGTAGACTTTAACACTATTTATGATCCCGTAGGTTAGGATTATCCCGTAGATCGTCTTTTATCCATGTCTATATTCAAATGTATATATACATATATAGCTTCAAAGCACCTTTTATTATGTTTGGAATTGTTTATTTTCGTTTTTTGAACTTTAGTTGGCCTTGACCGTAGTCTAAAGCTTCGTTCGTTTACTCTTGGGCTAATCTTCCGACTTTATGACTCTTTACGTCATTTACACGTCGGTTTGTTCTACGCTCACCGTTACCCGGTTCATACCTATACTTCTTTACGACCCATTACCCGGGTTCTTTATCTTAGTGTTTTTAACATTTTTGTTTCGCTAGTTTGCGTTTTTCCTATATATATTCCTTTATGACCCATTACGTAGGTTCATTAATATTTCGCGCTTCCATTATTTAGTTTGCGCTTACTTGCACTACCAAGTTTTTATACCTTATTTATCTCGTTTGACTTGTTCGTGTGAAATTTCATCACTTGTGAAAGTCAAACTCCATTCTTTATTCGACCCGTTCAACTTTAAAATAGTTGAGCGTAATTATTAACATTTCTGTTTGCAAATTCTCATTGTCTTTTAGTCATGACTCATATTCCGAGTCTTTTGACTTTGTATTTCACGTTCCCGTCTCTTGGTTTACGCATTCTTTCCAAATCCTACCCATTTATCGGGTATCGTTACCGTAATCATTTTCAAGTAATCATTCTTATATAGTTTTAGATGTTATTTTAATTTATTTGGCCGTCTTAGCGAGATCCATCGCTTTTATTCAATCAAGTCCTTTATCCTTTATTCAATTCGTTTGACTTGTCCATGTGAATTTCATCACTTGCGACAGTCAAACTTTTATCCCTATGCCTTAGCATTCCTATTGATCGGTCTGTATTTTCTTTTTACTTGATCCTTGTCCCTTCTCTCGGGCTCGTTGTTCTTACGTAATATGTGACAACTGGCACCAAACCGGTAATTTCCGCACACTTTAACTATTAGTTAATGACTGCAATTATGTGCTTAATTGTCAGCAATGTCTGAACACATACTAAACAAGTGAATTCATGCATGTTGTATACTACAAAATATTGCTTTATGCATAAACGAGAGCGTTGCGTCAAAAATACTAAGTAAACTCACCGGTAAGACACTATGTGTCAACAGAACTGTAGAAAGCAGTCAGTCAATAAAATTGGAGCCTAGGTGTAGGTCCAACAACAAGAATACATTAAAACCCAAGAGTACATACAAGGGTTTAATATATATACTCTCCGGAAGCAAAAACAAGCACTAAAAAGCACCCGAAACGCACTTTAAGTGCAGAATTTTGTATAATTCAGCTTTTAGCACACGAATATTATGCAGAAAATATAATTTTTCAGTCAGAATATTTCCCTAAGTGTCGGGAATCGAAAGTGTTACAAAAGGATACTTAAAAGACACTAAAAGGTGCAATTTAGCACTTTAACGAACCGGTATATAACCGAACAACCGGACATTACCCGAAACACCAAAATAATGTTGGAATCATTGTTTTAGTGTTACAAGGCTAGTTATGGCCACCGAACATCATGTTACATCTAATAAACATCAAATGCATAAACTACCTAACTAAGCACCATTACTTTTCAACTAAACTTGTAACTTGTAGTTGAGATGCAACCAAGACCCCCCCCCCCCTAATGTTGGACGGTTGGGAGACCAAAATCCCACATGGGATTTCAACTTCATATTTTATTTAATCTTGTCTCTAAAGCATGAACATAATATCCAAGAGATATTGAGGAAAAATGGTTATAAAACAAACCTTATGGTCCTAATCCTTCATTCTTACACACACTAGCAAAACACACAAATCCTCTACTCCCCTTGGGAGCTCTCGGCCGAACCCAAACCCCCATACACCCACCATTTTTTATCAAGCCTTGTACATTCCAAGCTCACACAAGTGTGTTAGAAGGCGCATAGTGAAGCTAGGAGCTTTCGGAAGTGCAAGAACCTCTCTACATTTCTTTTATCCACCTTGTTTACGCCTTGATTCTTCCCTAGCCACGAGCTAGTAGTAAGTGCTTCTAGACACCCTCTTGTTCTTGTTTAAAGTGGTTAATAGGTGATTTAACGGTTAAAACTCAAGAACACACAAGATCAAAACTAAAAGTCTTGAAAGAATGATGAACTAGATGGATAAAAAGAAACTAATGGTGTAAATCTTGTAAATCTTGCTTTGTTGTGAATATTTGATGTTGTTAGTTGCTAGTAGTGGAACGGATCGTCATCTAAACATGCTAGATCATGTTCATGGAACATGAACTAGTGATATGTTAAGTGTAAAAGTTGTAAGATGATGAACCCTTCCACTCATGAAACATGAACTTGAGTAAAACTAATTTTTCTTGTAAAATAAGACTCTAAACATGTAGATCTAAAGATCTACAAGTGGTTTTTCGGAAGAACCAATCGGAAAATACTAGTTTTGTTAAAACCCGGACGTTACATAAACTAAAAGCATTTTAGTGAATAAACGAGTGTGTAAACACTTGTGTCACAAGAAAAATTTAACAAGAAATATGTTTGGTAAATCATGACTAGAAGTTGTGAAATTTCAAGATCTTTAAAAATAAAGTTTTTAAGAAAATAATTTTATTTTTAAAGGTAACAAGGCTTACTAAATGTGCTAGTAAGTTGCTACATATTTTACAAACTTTCAAGTTCATAAGTTTGTGGTATATGCTTGTTTTGACAAGTTTGGTAAATAAAGATTATGTTGTTGATATTGTTGATGATTTAAAAGGAAATAAACACATGTTTTGAAAACATGGGAAACCTCCATTTTTAGGGGAAACTCTATCAAAATTTTTATAAATTTTGACACTTAGAAAATATAAGTTTTTGAGAAACTTAATCCCTAAAAATGTATTTAAAAGTATTACCAAGGTTTCCCTAATTTTTGGTGATAAGAAATGATGATTTCTTCAAGATTATAATTTATGTTAAGTATGTATATTTTTGAGAGAAAAATATATATTATTTGATCACCAACTTTTGTGCTAAGTGTATATAGTATGTGTTATACGTGCTAGTGTATTAAGACTTAAAAAAATACACTAAATACTCATGAGAAGTATAAACACAAAAATACACATACAACACATAAGATACATAATTCGGGTGCAAAGTGCAAAATACAAGAAACTTATATTTATTTTTGAGAAAATAATATAAGTAAGACACTTAGTTAAAAATATGAATTATTTTTAACACAAGAAAACAAATACAAAAGAGAGTGACTGTACTTGTGCGACGCAAGTCTAGTGACTAACGTTAAGAAAACGCGTATAGGTCACGACGTTAATTAAGCAAATCCGGTGAAGTTTACGACGCAAGGAACGCAAAGTTGTGAGTTCATGCTCCCCCTTTTCTTTAACTGTTTTCAGTTTTTATAACTTCGGGGGTGAAATACATGTACAAATATTATTATGTTTACAAATGGTATGATAACAAGAAGCACACTTGGTGAGAACGAGTATCAAGTGTGACGAGATATAAGAATATAAGAAGCGCACTTGGTGAGGACGAGTACCAAGTATGATGCGTTATGAGAAATGATATGAGAAATCGTGTCACGAATAGGGTACATAAGCACCATTAATCAACAATATACCTAGACCGCAGAATAAAAGGTTAGATCTAACGGGTGCCGGGCAGCCACACTCTCGGTGAGGGCGAGTATCGAGTAGTGCTTTTGTGTCTCAGAATATGCCAACTAAATGCCTAAGGTTTGGTGACTTCCTATGTCGTGTCACATGTTAATGGCTTTGCAACCCATTAACAGTCCTGATACTTACAGGAATACTTTATTTACATAAAATTCATACCATACTAAAACTTGATTAATACTTGAAGTACGTGGGGTACTCAAGAAAAACTTGAATTATACTTGAGTACGTGGGGTACTCAAGAAAAACGTGAATTATACATGAGTACGTGGTGTACACATGGATACTTGATTTATATATGAAAACTTGATTTATACATGACGCAAACTGTGTTTTCATACAAAGTATACAAACGTAAAATACAAAAACTGCATGAATTCACACCAACATTATGTTGACGTTTTTCCAAAACTCACATGTATTTCAGGTAACTAGGATGGATGTGCGCGCGGTCTTGCTTATGCTCGTGGATGTCGCTTACGTTTATCTTTAAATAAAGTTGTAAACTTTTTTAGACAATGTTTTATGCGACTTAGCGATGTAAACGCTAAACTTATGTTTTCAAATTATGGTATTTGATGTTATTTTTACGAGCATGTAGCATGTTTACCTTTCGTATGCAATGAGAACCTTTCATGATCACACCTCGTGCTTCCGCCGCAGAAAGGGGTGTGACAGATTGGTATCAGAGCTGCGATTGTAGTGAACCAGGATTCCTTCTTGAGTCTAGTCTACAATCTCTAGGATCCTTTCACGAAAACAATTTTTCATAGAGTTTTCATTCCATAAAACGTCCCGCGACATCCACTACCTGAAACTGTATACAAGAGTCTAGAAAAGACACTACGAGACTTAGGGTGCACATGAGTAGCACTTGTCGTTGACTAGAAATTACTTGCAATTATGTGTGATAATTAGCATATACTAGAAGTAGAATGTCACAAGTATACGTGACTTTATCTGAAAGCGATGGCCCATCTGAAGGAAGAAATACGAGGATGAAACGAACTGTGCGGACTGTGCAAGGAGTTACGTAATTATGGATGCATACATAATTATGGAATTTAGTGCACAGAAACCACAGCAAGTCTTGTCACGTGTAGATTCCCTCAGTGCAAGCCTACTAAGTACTCTGCTAGAGTAATAATTGTTTGATGTCACTTATGTGGTATATACTTGTGAATATATGTACTACTGCTGGCTAGTATGACGATATCAAACAAATGTCTAACCCTGTTGTGTTATGTTCTGTCAGAACATGGCACCCAGGAAAGCTGTGAATGCTCGCAATGACGATCAACCTCCCCCTCCCCCACTGCCAAGAATGGCTGAAGAGCTGAACGCTCTACTGGAAGAAAGGATCTCCGCTGCTATCGCCCAATACGAGGCAAACCGTACTCAAGACAGTGGAGGACCAAGCAACGCTAGGCGTAATGGGAATGGAGATTCGTCTGGAGGCAATGCAGCTCAAGGCTGCACTTTCAAGCAGTTCCTCGACTGCAAGCCGATGAACTATGACGGCACAGGAGGTGCAGTAGCATTTGTACGCTGGACGGAGAAGACTGAAGCTACTATCCGCATGAGCAAGTGTACCGCGGATTAACAAGTCACTTTTGCTACTGGGTTGTTTGTCGATTAAGCTCTGACTTGGTGGAACTTGCAAGCCCAAACTTTGGGTGATGATGCCGCTTATGGCCTAACTTGGGATGAACTGAAGGAAAGAATGAGAGAGAAGTACTGCTCTCGTGCTGAACTCCAAAGGCTGGAAACGGAGTTCTGGCACTTGACTATGGAAGGTGCTGACATTAATGGTTATACTCGAAGGTTCCACGATCTGTCTAGAGTGCTTCCCTACATGGTGACTCCCGAATTCAAGCACGTTGAACGCTACATTTGGGGACTGGCCCCAGAGTTTCGTGGCATGGTGACGTCGGCCAAACCACAAACAATCACTGAGGCTGTAACTCTGGCTGCCAGCCTGACTGAAGATTGTGTTCATATGAAGAAGCTATCACTGAACCCAACAGAGAAGACCGAGACACATGCTGAGTCATCCGGTGACAAGAAGAGAAAGCATTCGAATCTGAATCAAGCAACTCGTAACAACAAAGGTTTCAACAACAAGAAGCGTGACACTAACCCGTCTCAGGAGGCGAAGAGCCTGGCAACCAAAGCATACCAAGGCTCCATGCCTAAATGCCAAAAATGTAAGTATCATCATGTAACACCCTATTTTCGATTTAGCGATTTTACATGTAAAATACCACAATCTGATGTGTGGCTAGGACTACACCTACTATAAAAATACGGGTTTATTAAAACTTTTACAAATCATAAGTTATTCTACATCACGTGGCTGAATTCGTTGTTTATAATTTACAACGTGGCAAAGTGCGGAAGCATGTATCTATATCGTGTTCGGTTCTTCGTTGAGCTTGATCGTCTTCCGGCATCCCAAAGTGTACCTACATTTCATAAACATGAAATGCTTTAGTCTTACGGGGTTTAAATCATGTCCAAACGAGTCCGGGAAACAATTGATTTTCAAAAGAAAAACAAGAACTTGAAAATGATCTCCACCGTAACTTACGGTGGCACCGTAAGTTACGGAGGCCCCTGTGTTCATATTCTTCTACCGTACAACAGTAGGTTACCACCGTAACCATATCAGCTCCACCGTAAATTACGGTGGCACCGTAATTTACGGTGGATCCTGCATCCAGCTTTTCCATTTTGCCGTAATTTGACACGAAATCTTTCGTATCTTTCAAACCGCTTATCCGTTTGACCTACCGTTTCTTCCTACATGTTTGAATTTTGATTCTCCATCATATGGAGTTAAAATCCGACATCCGGCTTGATAAAATTTAAGACTTTTAAGTCTTCGGCTTATTACTCTTTTACCAAAATTTGACCCGTTTGTGATTTTATCAAACATACAAGTTTGTTTGACCCGTATTTCTCACAAACCTATAAAATTCAATGATGTCTAACATATTAGGTTCCGATTATAGAATTATATACATTTTTTAACCCATTTTCACCCATATGCTTATTTTGACCCGTTTGAGGTATTTAAGCATATTATAAGCACCAATTGCTTTCATTCATTTCCAAATACATATGTCCACATTTCTTATCAAAGGGTCGTCCACCACAACTATATTTGTGGTGGATTCAATGTGGAGATTTATATATACCAAAATTTACCCTTCAAATCGTTATTTTACGGCAAAGACTCGAATAGAGCCATTTGACTAACGTGTTACATCCTTCAACTTCTATACTACTCCTAAGTAATTATCTAATTGTAAAACTCGTTTCCAAACAACCTTTAAGGATCGTTTGTTCCATTTAGCCTACAAGGGCGTTTTGGTCGATTTTAGTCCTTTTATGACTAAGGACTCTCTCTCAAATTATTCGACCAAAATAGCACTTTTAACTACAACATAATTACACGTACCTGGCCCGGATCAACAAGTAGACCCGATTTATACCTTGTTTTCATTATCACACCATCAATGGTGACGCAATTATCCGATTTGCTAATCGGTCCTGTTAACATAAGACTTGACAACCACATTAGTCGATATTGTTAAATGGTGTTATCACCACCATTCAACCCGTTTGGACTATATGCCCAACATTATTTATTTAATCAAAAACATCGTTTTTGATTTCCAATTCATACATCCATCCCATCCCGGATTTTATAACCATACCCTTTTTCTTTTACACTCTTTTCTTACAATTTCAACCCATTTCGGCTTACACCATAGGTATCCTTTTATCCTTGATTTACATTAGTCGACACTTGACAAATTTCCATATTTCCAATATTATCATTATCACGTTTATAATGTATCGAATAAACGAGTATTCTACATAAGTGTGTAAATTACACTTACCTCGCATCCACGCCACACTTTTCTTTCCGTACTTGCTCCGTTTGACCCGCTCCCTCTTCCAAGCTTTCACCTAGCTTGTTACGCGTCAAACTATTGTCAAACATTTACAAGGCGGTTAAATTAGTCATTAACAATCACAACTATTCCACCTCACTTATTTTCTATGCCGAAGCTACTATTCGGCTTCATGATTGGTTAACTTAACTTATCTAAAGTTAACTACTTTCAATCACATGTTTACTACATTAAGTCTAAATCAACATAGTATTTAGAACTCTCATCACTTCATATCACGCGTAATTGCCATATCATTCAAATATGCGTTCTCACTCTAAAATTCAATACTTTAGTTCTCATTTAGGCATTTTAACAAACACCTAATGTGCATAATTTCACATATTTACTAACTAGTTCATAACTATTTATTTTCACCAAGATTTACATCAAAATCAAACCTCTATGTCTAGTGTTCATGAACTACATCAAGAACTTATTTCATAACAATCAATATTCATCAAATTAACACTCTAATCCGAGTGTTCTTCATATTGTCAATAAACCCATTTAACACACATATAGGTAATCACCAAATCATTCAAGTCATAGCATCATATGCATGATTTTCACTTAGGGTTTCGTTCCTAAGCAAGTATACATTACTAATCTAGCCATAGCTTCTCTAATTCATGCCTAATTCGCGATTAGGATGATTATCAAATTTTTACAACTTCACGAATGTTAGAAATTCAACATACCTCACGATCCCCTTGACTTGGTGATCGTTTCTACGCGTTCATGCATTGATTTGGATCTTGATTCGAGCTCCAATTTGGTGAATTTGTTGATTCTAGGGTTTGAGCTCTCTAGGAGCTTCTCCTGGCCATTCTCATGCACGCACACACACTCTTGTGTGTGTGTTGTGTTTTATTTTTAAGTTTATAATTCCTTTTTCAAGTTACCCGGCCTTGGTCCCTCGTGTTTGGTTAGTTATTAATTAGGTCACAACCTAATTATTTTCAATAATATTCCCACTTATTAACTAGGTTTAATATTCCTAGTTAACTTAGCGGGTTTGGGAATATTTATGACTAAGTTTATTTTAGGTCCCGTTAACTCGGGCCTTTTATCCATTTTATTACCTTAAAAGCTTTTATTCACTTTTTATTTAATATTAGGATTAATTATTTAAATCCTAATATTTACCGGGTAAATTTTACCACTAACGGTACTTTACCCGTCTTTTAGTGCTAATGTGGTTTGATCACCAAACCCATTTTCGGGGTGTTACACATCATGAAGGAGCTTGTCGCATTCCAAGGTGCGACAAATGTGGTAAGTTGGGTCATCAAACAGAAGACTGTTAGGGAAAAGGAAAGAACCGGAATGGAAATGGTTCAGGTAACAAGAATGGTAACGGGAAAGGGCGGAACCAAGGATGCTTCAGATGTGGAAGCAATGATCATTTCATGAAGGACTGCCCAGAGGGAAACAATGCTCAGGCTCGAGCATTTGTGATTGGAGCAAAGAACGCACGCGAGGACCCTAACGTGGTCACCGGTACGTTTCTCATTAACAATCACTTTGCATTCATATTATTTGACACTGGCGCCGATTATAGCTTCATGTCTGTGGAATTTAAATGCATACTTGGAATAGAATCTAGTAGATTAGAAATTCCTTACTCCATAGAACTATCCAATGGTAAACTTGTTGAATCGGGAGAAGTCGTTAGAGGCTGCTCATTAGAACTTGGCGAACGAAATTTTAGCATCGACCTCTTACCTATTCAATTGGGTAGCTTCGATGTAGTAGTCGGAATGGACTGGTTGTCCAAGAACAAAGCTGAAGTTATTTGTCATGAGAAAATCATTCGCATCCCTCTAACGAATGGTGAAACTCTCATCGTGCATGGAGAAAAGCGAGACGCGCCTCTTCAAATCATCAGTTGTATGAAGGCACAGAAGTGCTTAAGGAAAGGATGTGTTGCCTTCCTAGCACACGTTGTAGATAAGAAGGCTGAGGAGCCGAAACTCGAAGACATTCCTGTGGTGAAGGAATTCCCTGATGTTTTTCCCGAAGATCTGCCAGGACTGCCTCCGCAACGACAAGTCGAATTCCGTATAGACTTGGTTCCAGGAGCCGCTCCTGTAGCCAAGGCACCCTATCGACTGGCACCATCCGAAATGCAAGAATTATCTACACAACTTCAGGAGTTGTTGGATAAAGGATTTATAAGGCCACGCTTCTCGCCCTGGGGAGCTCCGGTATTGTTCGTAAAGAAGAAGGATGGAACTCTGCGGATGTGTATCGACTACAGGGAACTAAACAAGCTCACGATCAAGAATCGGTATCCACTACCGAGGATTGATGGCTTATTTGATCAATTGCAAGGATCAAGCTACTATTCCAAGATTGACCTTCGATCTGGATACCATCAGCTGAGAATCCAAGAGGAAAGCGTACCAAAGACTGCATTCAGAACACGCTATGGGCACTACGAATCTCTTGTGATGCCATTCGGGCTGACGAATGCACCAGCGGTCTTTATGGATCTGATGAACCGCGTATGCAAACCATATCTCGATAAATTCGTGATTGTATTTATCGATGATATCCTGATTACTCGCAAACGAAAGAAGAGCACGAGCAACATCTCAGAACCATCTTGGAACTACTGAAGAAAGAGAAGCTTTATGCAAAGTTCTCAAAATGCGAATTCTGGATTCTCGAAGTACAATTTCTTGGTCACGTTGTGAATGAGAAGGGCATTCATGTAGACCCATCCAAGATAGAAGCAATAAAGAATTGGGAAGCTCCCAAGACCCCAACTGAAGTGTGACAATTTTTAGGCTTAGCGGGCTATTATCGGCGATTCATCGAGAATTTCTCAAAGATAGCTCAACCGCTAACGATCCTTACTCAAAAAGACAAGAAATACGACTGGGGTTATAAACAAGAAGAAGCCTTCCAACTACTCAAGAACAAGCTATGCGATGCACCGATACTATCATTACCCGAAGGCACTGATGACTTCGTGGTATACTGTGACGCTTCACGACAAGGCTTGGGTTGCGTGCTCATGCAACGCCAGAAAGTCATCGCTTACGCTTCAAGACAATTGAAGGTACATGAAAGAAACTATACCACTCACGACCTGGAGCTGGGCGCAGTGGTATTCGCCTTGAAGATCTGGCGACATTATTTATATGGTACTCGATGTACAATCTTCACAGATCACAAAAGCCTACAACATATATTTGATCAGAAGGAACTAAACATGTGCCAACGACGATGTGTCGAGCTACTAAACGATTATGACTGTGAGATTAAGTACCATCCTGGAAAGGCAAATGTTGTAGCAGACGCGCTAAGTCGAAAAGAAAGGGTTAAGACCCTAAGGGTTCGAGCGTTAGAAATGACTATTCGAACGAACCTCACTGCACGCATTCGTGATGCACAACCAGAGGCTCTTAAAGGAGAGAACCATAAAGCTGAATACCTCTGGGGTATGTTGAAATACATGATGCCAAATGAAGAGGGAGCCTTATACTTCAAGAAGCGTATTTGGGTTCCACTCTATGGTGGCATACGAGAAGTCATTCTTGACGAAGCGCACAAATCAAGATACTCGATCCACCCAGGATCAGATAAAATGTATCAAGATTTGAAAGAATATTATTGGTGGCCGAGACTCAAGAGCGACGTTGCTGTTTATGTTGGAAAATGCCTAACCTGTGCTAAGGTTAAGGCGGAATATCAGAAACCGTCCGGCCTCCTACAACAACCAGAGATTCCCGTGTGGAAGTGGGAACAAATCTCGATGGACTTCATAACGAAATTACCCAGGACCCCAAGAGGCCACGATATGATATGGGTAATAGTTGATCGATTAACGAAATCTGCGCATTTCCTACCGATCCGAGAGAAGGACAGCACTGGAAAGCTTGTAGAGATATACTTAAGAGAAATTGTGGCACGTCACGGAGTGCCTATCTCAATCATTTCAGACAGAGATGGACGCTTTGTCTCAAGAATCTGGCAATCATTTCAGGAGGCCTTTGGATCTCAATTAGATCTAAGCACGGCCTTCCATCCACAAACAGACGGCCAGAGCGAATGGACTATACAAACGTTAGAAGATATGCTTCGCGCATGTGTCATGGATCTGGGCGGCAGCTGGGATACTCATCTACCTTTAGTTGAGTTTTCCTACAATAACAGTTATCATACGAGCATAAAAGCCGCACCGTTCGAAGCTCTGTATGGCCGCAAGTGCCGATCGCCCTTATGTTGGGCAGATGCTGGCGATAAACGTATGGTTGGTCCTGAACTTATACAAGAGACAACCGACAAGATTGCGCAGATCCGAGAGCGCATTAAGGCGGCTCGAGATCGACAAAAGAGCTACGCTGATCTGAAAAGAAAACCAGTAGAATTCAAGGTGGGAGACAAAGTGTTGTTAAAGGTCTCACCTTGGAAGGGCGTAGTAAGATTTGGAAAGCGTGGAAAGCTTAATCCACGATACATCGGACCATTCAGAATATTGGAAAGAATTAGTACCGTGGCATACAAGTTGGAATTACCGGAAGAACTTAATGGAGTACATGATATGTTTCATGTATCCAATCTGAAGAAGAGTCCAACACAAGAAAACGTGATCATCCCGATGGATGAAGTGCATATTGATGACGCCCTCCGATTTACAGAATAACCCGTTGAGGTTACCGACTGGAAAGTCAACAAGACCAGGAGGAGCAGCGTAAAACTTGTCAAAGTACGTTGGAACTCTAAGCACGGGCCCGAGTACACATGGGAACGCGAAGACCAGTTCAAAGAAAAGTATCCCCACCTATTCAAGAAGAATCCTACGAGAGTTAGTTCAGCCTGAATTTCGGGACGAAATTCTTTTAACGGGGGGAGACTGTGACAACTGGCACGAAACCGGTAATTTCCGTATACTTTAACTATTAGTTAATGACTGCAATTATGTGCTTAATTGTCAGCAATGTCTGAACACATACTAAACAAGTGAATTCATGCACGTTGTATACTACAAAATATTGCTTTATGCATAAACAAGAGCGTTGCGTCAAAAATACTAAGTAAACTCACCGGTAAGACACTATGTGTCAACAGAACTGCAGAAAGCAGTCAGTCAATAAAATTGGAGCCTAGGTGTAGGTCCAACAACAAGAATACATTAAAACCCAAGAGTACATACAAGGGTTTAATATATATACTCTCCGGAAGCAAAAACAAGCACTAAAAAGCACCCGAAACGCACTTTAAGTGCAGAATTTTGTATAATTCAGCAATAATTCAGCTTTTAGCACACGAATATTATGCAAAAAAAATATAATTTTTCAGTCAGAATATTTCCCTAAGTGTCGGGAATCGAAAGTGTTACAAAAGGATACTTAAAAGACACTAAAAGGTGCAATTTAGCACTTTAACGAACCGGTATATAACCGAACAACCGGACATTACCCGAAACACCAAAATAATGTTGGAATCATTGTTTTAGTGTTACAAGGCTAGTTATGGCCACCGAACATCATGTTACATCTAATAAACATCAAATGCATAAACTACCTAACTAAGCACCATTACTTTTCAACTAAACTTGTAACTTGTAGTTGAGATGCAACCAAGACCCCCCCCCCTAATGTTGGACGGTTGGGAGACCAAAATCCCACATGGGATTTCAACTTCATATTTTATTTAATCTTGTCTCTAAAGCATGAACATAATATCCAAGAGATATTGAGGAAAAATGGTTATAAAACAAACCTTATGGTCCTAATCCTTCATTCTTACACACACTAGCAAAACACACAAATCCTCTACTCCCCTTGGGAGCTCTCGGCCGAACCCAAACCCCCATACACCCACCATTTTTTATCAAGCCTTGTACATTCCAAGCTCACACAAGTGTTTTAGAAGGCGCATAGTGAAGCTAGGAGCTTTCGGAAGTGCAAGAACCTCTCTACATTTCTTTTATCCACCTTGTTTACGCCTTGATTCTTCCCTAGCCACGAGCTAGTAGTAAGTGCCTCTAGACACCCTCTTGTTCTTGTTTAAAGTGGTTAATAGGTTATTTAACGGTTAAAACTCAAGAACACACAAGATCAAAACTAAAAGTCTTGAAAGAATGATGAACTAGATGGATAAAAAGAAACTAATGGTGTAAATCTTGTAAATCTTGCTTTGTTGTGAATATTTGATGTTGTTAGTTGCTAGTAGTGGAACGGATCGTCATCTAAACATGCTAGATCATGTTCATGGAACATGAACTAGTGATATGTTAAGTGTAAAAGTTGTAAGATGATGAACCCTTCCACTCATGAAACATGAACTTGAGTAAAAGTAATTTTTCTTGTAAAATAAGACTCTAAACATGTAGATCTAAAGATCTACAAGTGGTTTTTCGGAAGAACCAAGCGGAAAATGCTAGTTTTGTTAAAACCCGGACCTTACATAAACTAAAAGCATTTTAGGGAATAAACGAGTGTGTAAACACTTGTGTCACAAGAAAAATTTAACAAGAAATATGTTTGGTAAATTTCAAGATCTTTAAAAATAAAGTTTTTAAGAAACTAATTTTGTTTTTAAAGGTAACAAGGCTTACTAATTGTGCTAGTAAGTTACTACATATTTTACAAACTTTCAAGTTCATAAGTTTGTGGTATATGCTTGTTTTGACAAGTTTGGTAAATAAAGATTGTGTTGTTGATATTGTTGATGATTTAAAAGGAAATAAACACATGTGTTGAAAACATGGGAAACCTCTATTTTTAGGGGAAACTAAAATTTTGACACTTAGAAAATATAAGTTTTTGAGAAACTTAATCCCTAAAAATGTATTTAAAAGTATTACCAAGGTTTCCCTAATTTTTGGTGATAAGAAATGATGATTTCTTCAAGATTATAATTTATGTTAAGTATGTATATTTTTGAGAGAAAAATATATATTATTTGATCACCAACTTTTGTACTAAGTGTATATAGTATGTGTTATACGTGCTAGTGTATTAAGACTTAAAAAAATAAACTAAATACTCATGAGAAGTATAAACACAAAAATACACATACAACACACAAGATACATAATTCGGGTGCAAAGTGCAAAATACAAGAAACTTATATTTATTTTTGAGAAAATAATACAAGTAAGACACTTAGTTAAAAATATGAATTATTTTTAACACAAGAAAACAAATACAAAAGAGAGTGACTGTACTTGTGGGACGCAAGTCTAGTGACTAACGTTAAGAAAACGCGTATAGGTCACGACGTTAATTAAGCAAATCCGGTGAAGTTTACGACGCAAGGAACGCAAAGTTGTGAGTTCATGCTCCCCCTTTTCTTTAACTGTTTTCAGTTTTTATAACTTCGGGGGTGAAATACATGTACAAATATTATTATGTTTACAAATGGTATGATAACAAGAAGCACACTTGGTGAGAACGAGTATCAAGTGTGACGAGATATAAGAATATAAGAAGCGCACTTGGTGAGGACGAGTACCAAGTATGATGCGTTATGAGAAATGATACGAGAAATCGTGTCACGAATAGGGTACATAAGCACCATTAATCAACAATATACCTAGACCGCAACAAAAGGTTAGATCTAACGGGTGCCGGGCGGCCACACTCTCGGTGAGGGCGAGTATCGAGTAGTGTTTTTGTGTCTCAGAATATGCCAACTAAACGCCTAAGGTTTGGTGACTTCCTATGTCGTGTCACATGTTAATGTCTTTGCAACCCATTAACAGTCCTGATACTTACAGGAATACTTTATTTACATAAAATTCATACCATACTAAAACTTGATTAATACTTGAAGTACGTGGGGTACTCAAGAAAAACTTGAATTATACTTGAGTACGTGGGGTACTCAAGAAAACGGGAATTATACTTGAGTACGTGGGGTACTCAAGAAAAATGTGAATTATACATGAGTACGTGGTGTACATATGGATACTTGATTTATATATGAAAACTTGATTTATACATGACGCAAACTATGTTTTCATACAAAGTATACAAACGAAAAATACAAAAACTGCATGAATTCACACCAACATTATGTTGACGTTTTTCCAAAACTCACATGTATTTCAGGTAACTAGGATGGATGTGCGCGCGGTCTTGCTTATGCTCGTGGATGTCGCTTACGTTTATCTTTAAATAAAGTTGTAAACTTTTTAAGACAATGTTTTATGCGACTTAGCGATGTAAACGCTAAACTTATGTTTTCAAATTATGGTATTTGATATTATTTTTACGAGCATGTAGCATGTTTACCTTTCGTATGCAATGAGAACCTTTCATGATCACACCTCGTGCTTCCGCCGCAGAAAGGGGTGTGACCTAATACGCTTCCGTCATCCGACTTTCGTTTACGTTTACTATCAAACATCTTACTTATTTGATTCATTTGGGTACCATTTAAGTTAGTCCCATTCACCCCACCCTTACTACATCGGACATAAATGTGTCCATCATAAGAAGTTCATGGTACCACGTGTTCACTACTTACTTGGCTAGAGTAAGCGATCAACACCTGATATACATGACCTTTTTATAATTTTCACATTACACCCCATGTAAGTAATGCCTCTATTTTTTTTTCTTGGAAACAATATCCCGGATAGATTTTCTATTCGGGTTTTTCCAAGTTTTTAATCTACATATGCAACTTTAAATCTCTACGTATTTGTTGCATATTACTATTCACGTAATCATTTAAAATGCGCACCTGATAAATGCTTGCCCTAACGGGCTTTCCTTGCCAATACTTATTTGCGATTGCTACGCGATTTAGGTCCTTGATGAGTAAGCTCTTCTTGTCATACCTCGGACCGTTCCATTATCATATCCGTAATTCATTCATCTCTTGTCATCTTCAGACGCGAGTGTCCTTAAATTAAAACATTAACAAGAGTTAGTAATGTCAACTTCAATAATTGCCCGTATTATAATACAAGGCTTTTTCTACTATACGCGTCAACGCACGAAATTTCGTCAACTACTTCAATCATTTAATTGGGGTAACGTGTATTACACGATAACCCTATGTGTTGTTACAACACCTTAACACGCTAACCATTAACATACATGTACTTACCGGATTTGCGATCAAGCCTCGAACCGAACACCAATCTTTATCAAGAGCATAAGGTTTAAGTCCAAGCATAGTTTTCCCACCATACTTGAATCTCTTAAACCAAGGCTCTGATACCAACTTGTAACAACCATAATTTTACTTAGCGATTTTAGTAAATAATCACAGATTACTGAGTATTTATATTTAAAAATTCATGCTCAAATACGGGTTTATTAAAACTTTTCTAAACTTGAAAGCAAATCAACATAATATAATTTAATTCATCGTTTTAGAATAACGACGAAACAACTTGCGGAAGCTTCATTTAACGCGTGTTCGGTTCTTGCTCGACGCTTGATCTTCATCCGGGCTCTCGACATTCACCTATGTTCAAAACCAACTTAAAAGTTAGTTTTGATAATTAAATAACTGGTATCACAAGGAAAATGGAGTCGAATAATCGAATTAAAGAAAAATCAGGAAATCCAAATATTAATCCCTTGATCCCAGAAACAAAGACTCGAATCTGGCCTCCACCGTAACTTACGGTGGTCACCGTAAGTTACGGTGGCCCCTAATTTAAAATGCTCCCACCGTAACTCAGTAGGCACCTGGCGTAAAGATTTCAGCCCCACCGTAACTTACGGTGGGCACCGTAAGTTACGGTGGCCCCTATATCAGCCCCTTCCAATTTTGCCGTTTTTGACACGAAAACTTTCGTATTTTTCAATCCGCATATCCGTTTGATCTCCCGTTCTTCCTACATGATTGTAATTTGATCCTCCATCAAATGGAGTTAAAATCCAACATCCTACATAATAAATTTTGAGACTTCTAAGCCTCCGACCTCTTGCCGTTTCACCGAATTTTAACCCGTTTATGCATTTTATCAAACAAACATATTTATTTAATCCTTATTTCACATGCACCTCTTCAAATTAATGTTATCTACCATGTTAGGTTCTAATCACAGGTTTCTCCCACAATTTAAATACGTTTTCGCTTGTATGCTTATTTTGACCCGTTAAGGGTATTTAAGCACTTTAGAACTTGAACTCGCTTTCATACATTTCTAGCATCTTATTCCTACGTTTCTTATCAAGATATCTTCCACCACAACTATATGTGTGTTGGATTTAATGTGGATATCTATATATTCCGAACTTTATCCCTCGGATTATCTTTTTACGGCAAAGACTCACATAAAGTCATTCGACCCAAGAATTTACATCTTTCATTATCTTTTCTTATTCTAAGCATTTATTTAATCATAAAACTCATTTCCGAACCTCTTGCAAGGGTCGTTCGTTCGAATTAGCTTACAAGGGTAATTTGGTCAATTTTCATCCCTTCTTTACTACAAAGGAACTTTTAAATACTTGTTTGACCCAAAATCCGACCTTTTAACTATAATCTTGTTTATAAACCCATGTGCTTCTAAAACACCATAATCATAACTCAATTTATTCAGTTTACCTAAAAGATAACCGAATAACTATATTTTAACCTTGTCTAACTCTTATAGAATCTCAAGTTCTACATGATGAGTTGAATAATTATACATACCTGGCTCGGGTCAATATATTGACCCGTTTCAATACCTTGACTTAGTAGCCGCTAAGCAATAGCGATGTGCGTATCCATTTGATATTTATTCCTATTAACATGTAACTCGACAAACCATTAGTCGATATTGTCAAAGGGTGATAATTTCACCTTTTGACCCGTTTATTTACCTAGTGATCTTCGTCACTTCAACTAAATGCCAATTTCATGTATTATGCTAATTTAAAGTCTACTAGCAAAAATACAAAGTCAAGCATAACGTAACGGAATCGTAGTTACGTACCTTTTAAGCATCATTTTCAAACGCGTATTTCCACCGGCTTATCCACTTAACGATCCGGATTCCTCGCCTAAAGAGTTCAATTCGCAATCCGTTTAGAACCCTTTTTCAATCATGTATCGCATAATTTGCTAAATCATCACAATCATGCGTTTTAACTTTAAATTTCAATTTCGAGCCTTCTTTGGGGCATTTTTACAAACACTTAACGGGCAGAATTTTACATCTTTTATTTTTTCTAATTCATGGCTTGCTACTTAGCCTTGATTAACATCAATTGAGCTATTACTTATAGAATTACACATCATATTTTTAGAAATCAGTTTCTATGCAACAATTTACACTAAATTAGCATTCTACACCCTAGTGTTCATCATTTTCTCAAAAAACCCATGAATGACCTTCAATGTACTCATGAAATTTCCAGAATTTAGGCATGATTTCGCATGTTATTGTCTAGGTTTCAGTCCTAGACACTATATCATCCCTATTCTATCCAAATAGCAAACATGCAACATCAAATTTCAGATTTCCCAAATTCATGAGAATTTCAAACAGAGAATTAACATCAAATTTTACATACCTTTGAACCCCCTTGCAATGGGGATCAGTAATCTATGCTCGATTTTCGATTTTAACTTGGTTTGAGCCTTCAATTTGTGAGATTAGTGAGTTGTTAGGGTTTTGAGAGTGGGGGTCGCCCTCCTCCTCCTGTTGATCGAACCAGGCACCTAAATGGTGTGTTTGGTTTTTATTTTTATTAAACTTAATAATATAAGTTTAGATTTTAACAACATAGGCCCCTCCACTTTTATTTAGTTTATAACTTGATATTTTGTTCTTTCATTTAATTACAAGACTTGTACTAGGTTATTTATTTCCTAGTTACTTTATCTTGTTCTCAACCCGTTTTATTTTAAGTCCCGTTAAATCTCGGGCCTTTTATATACTTTGCTTTCTCAAAGTATTTCTCATCCTTTTAATAAATATTAGATTCATTTATTTAAATCCTAAAATTTACCGGGTAAGTTTTACCACTAACTGTATTTTACCCGTCCTGTAGTATTAACGTGGTTTGATTACCAAACCCATTTTCGGGGTGTTACAGCAGGGGAGAGGACATTTGGTGTTTTGACGAAGATTAATCTTATTGACAAGGGGACTGGTGCAGTTAATGTAAGCTAGGTTGTGAGTTTTAGTTTTGTCATAATTATGCTTCTTTCATAAGAACCCTTATATATACAGCTTTTAATAATGTACTAATTTTGCAATGTTATGCAGACACAAATCTTGGTAGAGAAGATGGAAGAGCTACGCTGCAAGGTAAAATCCACAAATCAAGTTAAGGCTCTATATTTGCCCATTTGTATTACTGTAAAGTAATTAACACGATTTAACCAATTTTCGTTGTTAAGAATTTTAAAAGTAGTGCTCCTTATGAGAATGATAAGATATTACTATGCATTTTTATATTTATGCTTGCATATTTTCAATGCATTACCAAATATTAATTGTGACGACCACATCATTTGATGCCAAAATAATTAAAAAAGTACTAAATTGGATCACCTGTTTATACAACCATCTAAGGTTGTTGAGGATAACTTAACCATTTATAAGTAAAGTTTGACAATAAAACTTGATGAATATTTTTTTTGGCTATTTTTTGGTGCAGGGTGTAAAGGGTTTTTGTTTACTCGAATCCGGTGGTTTGTTTACTAGGTATTCACTTTTCTAATGTTGTCAAAGAATCAATACCAAATTAACATCATACTCATAAACTGTATTTCTTTGCTATTATTTTAGGTGCCTCATCTCGACTCATTTAACAAACAAAGCCTTGATAGGTTCATTAATCAAAAGTGTTTACAAGAATCAACCTTTTTGTTTAAATGTGGATTCGACCATCGTTGTTTTTAGTAGAACCATTGACTAATGTAAACAGAGTTCTTGAAACAACGAATCTTCCTTCCATGACACACAATACTTGAACAACACCATCGCATCCTACAACGTCTCTAATGAAACAAACCAAAAAGACAACTGCAACATTGACCAGGTACATAATGAATTTCCTTAGATCACTCTGCTTGATTTTGTTGATATATCAAAACGGGTCGTTTTGACCAATTTACGTATGAGTGTGCAATTGGCAACCAAATTTGGTATAAAATCGTTGGTAGACTATGAAGTTAGTGTGTAGTTTTTCAAATAGTATCCATTGTAATTTCAAATCTGACTGATACGCTTTCGGCTTTTATACAATATTATCTTGCTGCAGTCTGATTTGTACAGCTTGACATACGCATTCTTATTACGCATTTAGGCTAGAATAAACCCTGTTAATCCTAGCATAGATTTAGGTCTTGAATTTGAAAACGTGACGTTTACAACCAGTAAATCACTAATTCGTTTTTTATTCACCACATTGGATACTTTTTTAATTTAATATTACAATCACATTCTTTTAAACTCTTCTAGGTTGCGGTTTTTGGAAGTCGTTATAAGTCGAATCCAAGCATCGTTAATCTTGATAGCTTAAAGGTCTCAGGTGACTTAGATGGTTTGGGTTTACTTAGATGGATACATGATTAGAAAGAGTGTGACATGAGCCATAGTGTAATGTTTTAACATAAGCTATAAAAGCAAAAAAGATATTTTGTTGAATATTCAATGACTGGACATTTATATTTATATATACTCACGACAACTTGAGTGAAAATTTAGATGTTTTGAAAAATTAGAAGTTGAATTTGAACAACTATTCAACTTCCTGCTTTAGATGCTTACCAACATGAGATAACTTTAGTTAGATACATTCGCCTTTTCATATCGTTGTGACACATTATGGTTGTCAATCCACGTGATCGACCAAGTTGAACCATGTGTTAAGGGGGCTTGGATGTCCCCTTAAGATCTTAACATCTATACTTTAGTAGTCTAACACTTATAAGCATAGGCTATATTTTTAGAAATTAATGTTGTATATATTGAGCAAAAGATGAAAACCGAATGGAAGAAACAATGATATTTGTAGTAGCATAGCTTCTCTATTATTAAAAATTTTTCATTACTCTTAAGACTGTTGTATATAGGTTTTAAATCTTATATCGAGATACCTTACTTCTTATCCTCACTAAACCTCAATATTAATTGTAAGTCATCTAAACTAAATGTTACAGGTTTTAACACCGTCACTGTATCTACGTTTTGAACGCACAATGGAGTGTGGTGCTGATCGGATCCCCACCGGATCTCCACGGCAAGGCGTGAGTTTTGGAGTTTGCAATGTTATCATACCAAGAATGATTCGGTTAAGCGCAACGTGGCGCTGTGTATGAAGGTGGTATTTGGTTTTGAATAGACAAATAAAAAAAATTACAATTGTGCTAATCTTTAGAAAAAGAAACTTATGGTTACATGTTCAATGAACAATTACTATTTGATGTTTAATTTTATTAGAATAATATAATATAATTTGGTCATTGTTTCAGATTATGAGCTCTATGAGATGTTTAAAGTGTTTTATTTTTCTAAAACTACCCTTTCATGACAACTTCAATTATGTAATATTTAGGTTTTCGCTCATATGAATTGAAGTGTTTATTGATAGATTGATGATGGGTCTGCAGGTTATTTCTTGAATTTGCTTAAATAGAAGTACTAATTCCAAAGAAGGTTCGGATTCTGATCCATTCTTTTTCCAATTTCTCAAAAAATTCAAAGTTAGTCACATGAAGCCTAAGTTTGGAAAGGCCTAGAACAAAAATGATGATCTACATGGGTTTCAATGCCAGTAGATATTGTGTTAAGCCACCCGCGAAACTCGCGGGATCTTAGGCTAGTTTTATACTAAACAAATAAGCCCATTTTAACTAAATCTATAAACGGCTAAACCCAAATACTCACAGCCACAGATTAAACAATTAAAGCCTAAACACTATTTAACCCATCCATTTTTAATAATTAGAAAACTATTCTAAGGCTGGAGGGGCGCCACCCCTGCCACCTCACCTTCTATGGTGCTGGTGGGGCTCCATCACCCATACCGCCATCTTTAAGGGGGGGGGGGGGGGGATGGTGGTTTCACCTGCAAGACTTTTCAAACATCGACAGACAATTCTACTGAGACACTTACTTTCGCCGGTTAGGGGCACATGGGTTGGTCTTGGACTCAAGCCAAACCAAAAACAGAAAATTCAGTTTATGGGTTTTTAAAAATCGTTTGGTTTTGATTTTTTTGGTTTTCACGATGAGTTAGGTTACGCTTCCAAATTTGCCACATGGGTTTGAAAATTTTTGTCTAGAAAATGGTTTTATCCTTCTATTACGTGACCACCTGACACGACCCAAACATGAAAAACAAATATTTAGCGATAGACAAACGATAGTAAAAGAATTGTCGCCCGTATGTAAATAATCCTATATCCACCAATAGATCTAGTATTCATCTAAACATATTTTTATTTAATTTTGCAGTTTCCAATCTTTGGAATCAGAGTTGGAATAAAAACAGTGAAGAGATCCTTAAAGAGAAATGATAAGATTAAAATCACTTTTCTGATTAATTCTTCAAGAAAGTCATAATAAACCTGTGAAAGATAAAGATAAGCTACACAAATATCATTTCTCTAATAAGCATAGTAAAAGACTAAAAGCAAGTCACCAACAAAAAAGTTATGTGATTACATTCATTGAGAACAAAAGGATGATCTTATTTTGTGTTTGTGTTAGCTCCTCGGATTCAAGACGTTTAGTTCACTTTCGATACTTCCTACTTTAAGCACGAATTTATCGTTTAATTCATCCTCCCTTGTTTTTTTGTATACTAAAATCAATCGGTTATTCGGTGGTATCCCAATTTGGAATGCTGGCTGTAGCTTCATTCACCATCTTTACAAGAGTCACCTGCACAGAAAAGTAAGGAAACCATGTTTTCATTGATTATTGAAGCGATTGCTTTGGTGGGTCACTGGTCGGAAGGGTTTAAAGCCCGGATGATGGCGGACCTACCCTTTGGCCAGGGTGGACGGCCGCACCCCTTGAGAAAAAAAATTAGTGTATATTTTAGGCAAAAAACCCGACCGCACCCCTTGAAAATATGGTTGAACACCTCATCCGCACCCCTAACAAAAAAATTTTAGGTCCGCCAGATGACATCTTAAAACAAAATATGGAATTACTTTATCTTCTCATGTGGAATTCCAATGTTAATAAAATATACAACCTTAA
This sequence comes from Helianthus tuberosus, assembly GCA_030545235.1. Classification (NCBI taxonomy): domain Eukaryota; kingdom Viridiplantae; phylum Streptophyta; class Magnoliopsida; order Asterales; family Asteraceae; genus Helianthus; species Helianthus tuberosus. Next base: position 31,158,149 of record CM060425.1, read on the forward strand.
ATAAACAATACAACCATACCCAGTAAATCCCATAAATAGCAAAGCTAGTTATAGGGTCTGGGGAGGGTGGGATGTAGACAGTCCTTGCCTCTATCCATAGGGATAGAGAGGCTGCTTCCAGAGTATGGAATACGTAATACCCGCCCCATCACCCGTTAATACATAAACTAAAACTATCCTTACCAAACTTTCGGGAACCCCGGGTGGGGGCAAAGGTAGATTTCTTGGCGGAGGTCCACGTAGATGTAATCTCTTGTTAAATCGCCATTCTGCAATCTTTTCATACGTTGGCTCACCCTACGGAAAATTAACAACTTAAAACTATATTCCAATTGAAAAACACTAAGACCACATGCTTTGTTGGCAGCGGAAGTTTATCATGTACATCATCATCATAAGCAGAACTTGATTCATCACATACATGTTTGGAATTCATGGTGAATCAATCGAATAATAAAACAACACACTCACACGAAAGAAGAAAGAAAAGTTTGCGGATATTATTGTTAATATCTTGGTGCCGGTTATGTTTCCGGCAAACTGTTTATATACCGATATGAAGGGGTGGTTGATTTCGGCGGTTATTTTTGGCGCCAATAACCACCATTCAAACCGATGTGTCTTGTGAGACATGCCCCTTCGATAATATTCGATAAATACACACCTAATAAGAGTAATAATCATACAATTACATAATAGTATACTAAATATAATATAATCGAGTTTATAAGTTCTAATATGCTTGAGGAAAAAAAAAACAAATCGACCCGCTCATAAGTAAATGTATTAGCAACTTACCTTCATGTTATAGTTACATCCATAGGTGTAATGAATGATAAACCTTTTGCCGGTTTCCAAGTCCACTGGAGGCTGACAAATTGAAGTAAAAGTTTTAAGAACGCATTTAACTTTAGGGCCAATACTTAAATCTAACATACTTTCTCATTTTGTAAGAAAAAGTCCCTCACCCCACTTTGGTATAATAAAGTCATCAAACTTGTTTTTAAATGAGTAGTTACCACTTCTAAACCACCGATCGGATTTTGATGAAGTGATGTTACAAGGTATCTGTGCCAACAAAAAATCACCTAGCTAACCCGCACACGTGTGATGATTGTGCTAGTAACTGACGTTTACCATTAAGTTCATAGGTTTGTGTATATTAAACAAAAACCAGGGATTCTAAGACTAAGACCATGGGGTGTATCCTAACATTTGGGGTGTTAACGGTGACATGACATGTTAACGAGCATTGCACACCACTGCCTCGTGTTAAGGGGCATTAAAGGGGTTATTTGTTAACATGTTAACCGAATGTTAAGAGATTTAATTAATTATTATTTTTTTAAACCAAAAATCACTAAAAAATAGGGTTAGATGGAGTTAACGAGATTAAACTATTTTCTTGGAGTGAGGCATAGTGAAATGGGGAAAATTGAATGATGTAGCATGCAGGTGAAGTTAAGGAGTGTTAAAGTATACCCCCCAAGGCCTAATGTACTAAACTGGGTTGAGGAACGTTTTGTGCGAAATGAGAACAATTAAGTTTTTGTGGTACAAAACGTTAATTTTAATAGGGGGGGGGGGGGGGTAGGGGCGCCCATCACTCACCACTCACTCATCACTCACAACATCCAATCAGTTTCCGCCTGTCATCAAGCTTTATTCCATCACTAGTGATGGTTTCTAGGGGAAATGCCCATCACTCACCACACACACTATCAAAACCATTAAAAAAAACTAAATTGCATGTTCTTCACGCATGAAAATCTCAACGCGTTTTAAAATTGACGAGTGACAAAAAGGGGTGGCAGCGGTGTTCCCTTGCATTCCACGAGTGATGGAGGTGCCATCACGGGGGGCCCGTCCCTCCTAATAGTTAAGTTAGACTCATGAATCGTGATAAATACAGAACTATCAGTAGAGGTATATTAGATGCATATACCTGGACCATAAAATCTTTCCGAAGAATGTGTCGTACACCATGCAAAGCAGAGGCCACAGCATATGCATACCTGACATAAACGCCAAAAGTAAAATCAAAATTGTATACTAATTAAGTACACAATACGCAAAGGGGTAAATGAACTTTATGAACTCTTAACTCACATTTCTAGCACCCATCCAAAACTTTTATCAGTCTCAGGATCATCCTTCATTCTTAAAGAAACATTCATCCAAGTGGGAGCAATTTTTTTAAGTAGATCCTGGATAAATTCAACTTATGAGCGGTTGATTCAAGATATGTATCTTTAAACTCTAACATGCCAAATGGGTAAAATCAATATATTTAGCTAAAAAGGAATTAAACAGATTGAAAATTTTGCCCAAGAGTATTATAGAAATAACACAACTTTTGTAATATTTAACAAGCTAAATTTAACAAAAAAACCATATTATTTACCCATTGTGCAATCACTACAGTTATATAAATATCATTTCAAGAAGTTTGAGGGGATGCAGTCGATGACAACTATTTTAGTAGTACCTTTCTTATAATAACAGGAGAATTACCAATTGGGTCTACATTGGTTACAGGCCCATTCTCCTTGGGAAAATATTTTCTAATTAATTTTTCGTTATCGACAGGCTCGATGTAGGAAAATGGGAATCCAGCAGGAAATTCTCCACGGGCCAAATTAGGCAGTGGATTTACAAATATGTGGTCAGGCTCTGCCATCAATATGTATCTGCAAAGGAACAAAATCGTCGTTAAATTTTGTTGAACAAAATAAGAGTTAGGAATATGTGATTGGCGAAAGAAAGAATGCTAACTCCTCTTCAATTGTAGCCCTCTCCAGCCATTGCACAAAGGCCCAAGGTCTGTTTAAAACTGTGTACCCCTGTATACCAAATGAAATCCATGTCATAAAAGCAAAGAATTATAATTCTAGACAATTTACTTATTTAATTTATTGTTACTTGTTGGTTTTATCATTTCTGTTTATAATCAATATATATTTGCCTAAGTTCTATAAAGACATAATAAGAAGAATCATATTCATATAGACTTGTACCAAGATCATTGCTTCATTGTGATAGCAGTGGATGTATGTATAAAGTTGTCATGCAAGAAAATATGCATGGATATCCCGAAATGAGACAGGGAGAGTAGCATTAACTAGAGGTTGCAATTTCGTTGATCATTTGTTTATAAACGTGTTCATTTAGTTTACGTTTGATCTCGAAAAGATTATCATTGAAAAAATACGTAATCATATATCACACACATATGTTCATAGAAACTTATAAAAATCAACCCAAGAAAACTCGACCTGCTTTATCCCCTACCAATAAATTACCCGTCTGACCCATCCATTTTACTACATCTAGTAAGAACTTCCCTACACAAAAATAACTATTATAAATGGATGGAAAAAGAATAAGGATTCGGTCTTACTCGATCCAAACCAGATGGAAGGGGGTCAACAACAAAGGTTGGAATCTCATCCATCAGATTATCGGGTTCGCCTGAATGCAGAATCCTGGTGAACTTTCCCATATCTGATCCTGCCTTATCTTTTGTTTTTTTATACCAATAATACATGATCCGGCATTGCCATTTGATATAAGGAGTATCTACAGCTGTCAGTGCAACATGGAATAATGCCTTGGTACCTCTTGCTCGTTTCATATTATCATGCATCTCAACAATAGGATC